>LPNX010495746.1:186526-300591 GCA_001517045.1 Pseudotsuga menziesii | reverse complement strand
TCTTTGTAGACTATGCCTTCTCTTCATGAGAAGCCTCATGCTACGAATCTTGTTTTGTATCCCACGATGTTTCCATCTACTGCATGATGGAACTATGAACTTCTATTCAGGTCTCAATACTACGCCCATACATAATTCTTCTTGAACTAATCTTACCTTTCTTCTTGGTGGCTGGAAGGTTCTGCATCAATGATGTCACTGCACTCATCATATTATTCTTTGTCTTTGAACTGTCGTCACTTGTTCTTCGGAACAAGTCTTCATTCTTCTTTGCTTGTAGGCAATTATGTATGCGATCTTTCCTACAAGTCAAATGCAATTGTATGGTTAGAAACATTTCATAAGGAATATTTATACTGGCAAACACTTATGCATAAATATATGATCATGCAACTACTTTAGCCAATACAACATTCATCCATATCTCATTGAAACTTTCTAGATGCCTTCCATCTCTACCAGGACAACATTGATATTGTGCACTAATCCAATATGTCGGGAAAGAGGTTTCATTCTAGATAAGTAGCAATGGAGAATTTGTATAGCCCCATGAGCTACTTACCCATCACATGCATATTAGTAGTATTATGTCATTAATGCAAACATCCTATCATGCATAATACAATAACTGAATATAAACAAATGCATAACAAAATAATATAATGAAATGACAATTGAATACTTATCTTTATTTGTTTCGAGGGTAGACTCCTTCTTGAGCCTTCAGCTTCATCGTCTTCTTCATTCATAATAGCATTGTTTCTTATCCAAAATCTAAGATAGATAAGAAGTTCTTCAAGAGTTGAGTTCTTCATATTCCTCATTGATTGAGGGATCTTCTTTTGGATGGCGATATCTTGATCTTCAATTGCACCCCTCTTCTCTTCTCTTCTTATGATTCAAGCTTCTTCTTCTTCCCAAAGTTTGCTGAAAGTAATCACTTCCTTCTGGAACACATTCCTTGAATGAATTCCACGATCCTAGGAGGCCATTCAAGGTGGCCATCATCACTTCTGCATTCTCCACTTTTTATTTTACTGCTTCAAGTTGTTCTTGATTTGAGAGACTCTTATGACTGCATGGCCTCTGCATTCTAGATCTTCACATTCTTCAACTGGATTCTTTAGGTCATATTCTGATTTTTGTTCTTCCCTTCAAATAGCTTGAAATTTTGTTCTTCCGTTTTGCAACCCCATTCTGTTGTGGATTATAAGGAGTTGACAACTCCCTCTTAATCCCTGCTTCTTTGCATAGCTCTTTGAATTCATTCGAAGTGAATTCTCCACCATTATCTGATTGAATGGTCTTGATCTTCCTTTCAGTATGGTTCTTGATCAAGGCTTTGAATTCCTTGAACTTGCTGAACACTTCATCTTTGTTTTTCATAAAGTAAATCCATGTCTTTCTAGAAAAAACATCAATAAAAGAAACATAGTATGCATACCCGCTTAGTGAGTTTGATGACATTGGACCGCATACATCTGAGTGGATGATTTCTAGAATGCCTTTGGCTTTGCTTTTGCTGCTAGGAAATGTCTTCTTTGTATTCTTCCCTTTCGCACATCCTTTGCAAACTCCATCATGCTTTGTTTGGAATGCAATAGGTAGTGCTCTGTAGTGCACATGTGCAAGCCTTCTATGCCAAAGCTCATTTGGCTCTATCATATCATGGATCAAGGCTTGTTTTGGATGACCCTTCAATTTGTACAAGCCTCCTTCTTGTTCTCCAATCATCAATTTTCTTTCCTTTTGGCCACATGATGACTTGACCATCGATGAATGCAACCCACATTCCTTTTGCATCCAAGGCTGAAATGGATAGAAGATTCTTCTTAAGTCCTGGAACAAACAATACTTCTTTCATTATTAGAGACTTACCAGAGTCTAGCTTGTATGAAGATTCCCCACTACCTTTTATTGGATATTGGTATCATCTCCTAGTTTTCACCTTGTGAGGTGATTCATGTCTGACAGTCTTACAAGGGATTCCTTGAATCCCGTCATATGTTTGGAAGCCCCACTGTCTATAAGCCAATCATCATTTCCATGAGTAATGTTACCTGTGAGAGCTGATATCAGAACATATTCATCCTCGTTTGAAGAATCTTCACTTTCATTTATGGATCTCTTTCTGGATGGTTCATCATCCTCTGCAGCATGAGCATGATGTCTTCTTTGGCCTCGTCTCCCTCTGAAACTGGAACCTCTATACTCATGTAGGTGTCCAATCCAGTTTCTTCAGAGAGATCAAATACTTCTATGCTTGGAAGTTGTCAACTTCACCAAGCTTATCATCAAGCTATTGTGATAGATCATATTGAAATGAGAACCTCAAATGGAAATACAAAAGATTAGATCTTACCGATTTGAGGTGTCCGCCCTTGTCCCGGAGTTCCCTGATCTAGGGTTTGTCGCAGAAACCCTAATTTTAAAAACTTGGAAAATTTTAGATATTATTGGACAAACAGATATATCTCTTCAAATGGAGCTGTCCAATGTACTCCTTTTCTGAAAGCAGTGGAGGGAAGCTCCCGAAACAGGAAGCCCTAAATTACTGATTTCTTCTGCAGAAAGTCCTGTTACTGTTTCTGTGATATATCAGAAATTACTGATCCTATGTGTCTGAAATTTCTCAATGAGGTAACCTCGAATGTCCCTGATCCAACACGGCAGGTTTCATCAGAATTTGTTTCACCATTTGGGATTTATGATCCTTTTCCCAAGGTGACCTGTTACAGGACTGTTCAGAATAGCGAAGTTGTACGGCACGCCACGTGTCACTGGTTCATATTCTAAGTCTGATATTTGGATCACCGAAATTAAAGTCTGTTCCCTTTTTGGAAAATCTTCATGAATTCTATTTGGACCTCTGTAGCTCAATATATTGCAAATCTCCCCAGATGTCCTGTTCAGGGATGAATTCTGGAAGAGGCTGGAACCCTAACTTGGAGAGATCATATCTCCTGGAGTATAGAGAATCTGAGTCTGATTTTTGGACACAAGCTTCAACAAGATTTTATATTTTTCCCCTAAAATTTTCAGCTTCTAATAATTCTCCCATATTGGAATATAGCGACTGTACCAAAACTTATCATTTTTAGTATGTAGGGTTTCTCCTAGCTCAGGGTCAAACTAGGGTTTGACTTTCCTGTAGTTTTACCCAAACAAATTTCTTGATCCAGGTCTCTAAAATTTGGTTTTGATGAGGAGAATAACTCTATGCTGGTCTCACTAAAAAATTCATATTCTGTAGAAAGCCCTAATTTCCGCATCGAAGACTGAAAATGCTTGGAATCAAATTCCGCTTCGACAGAAAGATGCACCCTTCAATGCGGAGTCATCTTAGCATACTTTTGCTGAAAATACGTGGAGGAAGATCCACAAAATAGGAAGCCCTAGTTACTATAGCTGCACAATTTCTTCTTCTCAGGTTAGCTCTGATACCATGTTAGTTTTTCATCACATTTAAGATAGCATTATGATCTTAGGATCTTTTCACTAAGAGAATAACAAGCACACCAATAAAACACAAGCAAATCACAAGAGACAAGAGACACAAATAGTTTTCCTCGGGGAAACCATAAAGGAGAAAACCTCGCAACTTCCTCTAAGATAGAATCAACACCAAAACAATAAGAGATCTCCCAAAACAGCAGTAGTCTTCTGTCTTCTGTCTAGTCCCAAAATTTCCTTCTCCAGTAGTGCGCCACACTTGGGAGAGCATGTGATGTATTTCACAAGTGATAAATAGAGAGACTCTCACTCTCTATTTATATTCATCCGTTCACTTGAATTTCCTTTTCACACGTAGGCTCAACCTAATAATTACTACTCGAGCCTACACCTTAATTAGTGTATAATAACTCAAGTGCCCCGAAACTGTGGGGACTTACCTAATGACTTGATATGACTTGATTACATTATTAATCCTCCCGATCAGAACATCGGGGCATGACCACATGACTCAAATATATAATAGAGACATCCCGGTATAAACATCGGGTTACAATACATAAGATACATAGAAGAATACATTCCAAAGTTACATATACATCAACACCTTTACACAACTGTGCATTATAAGAACACTGTAGAATACCAGTCTCTCCAACCTTTTCGATAGGTTTAGTCAATCTCAAAATCTTACTAGAATCTAAATTTTAGTGTAGTGTTATGTTAGGTGACCATACATTCTAAGGAAACTTCAGTTCTTATCAATGGTGATTTCTCTCTGTGAATTGTTGTCCAATCATCATGGAAGCTGTTTTAGATCCTGTACATCTCAACACAGAGCTGATATATATTTTGTTATACCTAATAGTTTGCAAGTTTTTCAAGTTTAATTCATGCTTAACCAGTTGTCCTGCCTTTCAAATAACCGGTATCATCACCTAGAAGCCAAATATACAACCCTTTAAAGGTTTCTCTAAAGACGCAATGTTGTAGGAGCAGGGTATTTCTCTTTATATTTGCAACATGACTCTTTAATTATTGAATCCACTATTAGGTGCCCTTATAGCCAAGGAATAATGATTCACAAAGCATAACTCCTCCATACAAAATGGTACCTTTGAAACAGTAAATGATTCAATGCTAAATACTTGCAATACTTGCAATTCCCCAAGTCAAAATACTTGCAATTCTTTGAAATCTAGGTCTAGAGATCATTTTTGCAAGACATTACGGTGCATAGGGAGTCAAGTCTCTAATTTTGCAAATGATAATCGTCAAGTCTCCATTAGCAATAAGTTTCTGAATCTGCATGGCTCTTAGAATGTTTATCACTTGATTTAAAGCTAAAATAGGCTTCACAATAAAATAGGCTTCATAATAAGAGAAGAAACCTTTTGCAGTTTGATCACAACCATAGACCTGCTTATTATGGAACCTTCTCAAAGAAAAGGTGAATATACTTTGCATAATTTTAATTTTATTAAGTATAAAAGCAACAAGTTGTGTTTTAATTTTGATATCCCATGATGAGGAACATCTGAAAGAACTTGAAGCTCATGGATTCTTAATATTGCAGTAGAAAAGAGGGAAAGTTTTGTTTCTGACTCTTTGTTTTTGATGCAGTGATGGCATTGGGCTTCGAAATCCTTTCAGGAAGGACTCTTCTTTGGACTATGAGAATGATAGTGATGAAGAATGGGAAGAGGTACTCATCACTAAATCTCTTTGGTAAGATTATTTGTAGTATTTTTATTAGCTTTAGTTACAGGGAAAGTTGTACATAGCTCTCAAGAATTAGTTTATCATAAATACTAGTCACTGGTAAGTTGTAATAGTAATAATTATGTAGTTTGTAGATTGGTATCTATCATAAATTTGTTTGAATATCATCATTGTCAAGCAATAACAACTTCTTAAAGGGTGCTAGCTCAATGGTAGAGCACCTACCTAATTATAGGCAAGAGGTTGGTGGTTCGATTCCTCTGTGCCCTATCATAAATTTGTGACTACAAAAATGACTAAATTGGCATATATACGACTATTAGTAGCTAATTTTCCGTATCTTAGTCATATTTAGCTTAGTCATTAATATGTTAATGTCTAGTAGTTTATTTAGTCATATATTTGGTCATTAAAGGTTGCAATCAGTGACTAAATAAGTGACTAAATCAATAACTCACTCAGTGACTAAATCCATGACTCAATCCATGACTAAATCAATGACTAAATCATTAACTATCAATGACAAAAACAATGACTAAATCATTGATTATCAATGACTAAAGCATTCTCTATCAATGACTAAATAATTGTCTATCAATGACTAAATCAATGACTACTAAGTCAAGCTATTAATGGCTAGTGAAATACGACTAGCTATAAGATAGTGGAAATTTGCTACTATTAGTCACCGACTCAAAAATAGTCATTTATAGCCTGATTTAAGTCATTAATTTCTAATTTTCTACTAGTGCTCTTTCAACTAGACCACTATGTATTTTTTGCTCCAAAGGGTTTCCTCTTATTTGCATTGTTTATCCAGTTGGTCCAGGAGGTCCCTTTCTCTGAGCTTGCTTTCCTATGTGTGTCCCTAGGTCATGATCACTTGTTGCGTGCACTCAATTTCTTCCAGTATAGCTCCTTTTTACTTGAACATGTTTCCAAAGGTGGTGTGATTCCAGTGGCAGAAATTGGCATGGAGGAGTTTCATCTTTTGATGCATGATGACCATTTTTTATCTGCCCTCTACTTGCATGCTTATCCAAATACCGTTGAATGTGTCAAGGAAGGAGGGGTGAGGGAGCCAAAAAAAATTGAATCAGAAGGGCCAATGCAATTGAGTGACTATGTTGTGCGAAGAAAGAGAGATATGATAGTGTTCCAAACCAACAGAGGGGAGTACATAGGTAGAGAGTATTCCTACAGGTTCAATGATGCTTTGCGTAACTAGGAAGTGATCTAGATGCTTAGATAATTGGTCCTGTTATTCCTCATGAAGAACCCTGAGGAGGGAAAAAGGTCTACTAGAGAGCAGTTGGCTATGGTGGATTTAAAGCCTTGGTCCTCATTGGAGAGAGGTATTAAGCCCCATTTCCTTTCATCAAGGGTAGTAATCATGTTGAAGTCTCCCCCAATGATGATGGGAGAATTGTGGTGTTGCTGAGTGAACCTGAATATTGGGGGTCGTAAACATTCTGGAGATGGCCATGAATGTTGGTTCCTAAGATGTGAAAGAAAGAAGAGATGGACTATGAAATAGAGGCTAGATTGCTAAGTGTGACAATCATTGGATTCTAGATTAGAGATATTCCTCATGAAGCTCTATTTGCATCGATAGAAACACTCAGAATTCTCCTCAAGATCTTGGTCATTAGCAGAAGAAGAGTTTCAATGGAGCACTTGGTTTCTTGGATAGTAATTGCAGTTGGAATTTCTTGTTGAATTTTTTGTTTCAGCATCCTGTGTTTAGGAGGTCCATTGAGACCTCTCACATTCCAAGAGATAATATTCACGTATTACTTGGGGAAAATGTAGGGAATTTTTTTGTAATTTGGGCATATTTCCCTGATTCCACTAACCTAGTTCCCAACAGGTTAAGTCTTTGCAGATATGATTGACGCCCTCACTTTTTGTTATCCTGTATGAGTATTTGCTTATCCTTCTAGGGAAGGTTGTAGACCCTAATCTTAGTTTGGGATTTTTATTTGGATAAGGCTTCCTATAATAACTGAATTTGGAGGGATGGAATTGAGTGATAGGATTTTTGGTATATGCATCCTCCATTCCCAACAGACTAGCTCTCCAAATGATGTCTCTCTCATTTCTTCATCCATGAGTATTTCTATACTAGAGTCTATTGGTTTCTTAAGAGGGTTTGGACCCCCTGAGGTTGGGGAACCTTGCATGTCATTTATGTTGTTGTTTGGATTAGTTGGGACTAGGATATCTGATTTTCTATAAATTTTCTTTATATGCTCATGCTGCTTTTGTGGCTCATAGTGCAATTTTTTTGAGTTGGTTATTTCGAACTCATCCTCGCATCTGGATTCTATGGATGCCCCTCCATAACTACAAATTTGTTTCTTGTGGCAGGAACAACTTCTTTGGTTTTCTCTAGAATAACCTTGCGGTTATTACGCCTTTTTTTCCATTTTATGGAATCCATCGGCATCTTTTTCTTCCTCCTTTAGATTTTCTATGCAGGCTTTGTTTAGAGGGCACTCCCGATATAGATGGCCATTTTCATGGCACTTGTGGCATCTAAAAGGGATGTGTTCACAATCCAAAGTTTGTACCTCGTATGAATCTTCATGAGTGAGAGTTATTACGTCTGGGGGGGGCTGGAAATGTGCATGTATACATAGATCCTAGCCTATGAGGTGTATTTGTTGAGTTTTGTTTGGTTAACAAAACAAACATAGATCCCTAGCGTAGATCCCTACATATTGCATATATCCTTAAGGGTTTACCCGTCCTAGTATTCCTATGGGAGTGAGTACATTCTTATCCAGAAGGAGGCCCAAGTAAAGCTTTCTTTCTATGGGATAAACCTCTCAACCAAGTTTTTCAGGTATAAGCCAATAGAATTAAAGAAGTAAGGACCTTTGTCTTCCACCTTGGCCATATCTTCCATATGGTGGAATATGATTGTAAAAATACCTTTAGAGCCTAGATGAAGGTTAAAGTGCACTTTAGGTTACAATTTTGCTCTTGTCCATCCTAGGAGGGCTTACTCCATGGGCCAGAAGTCAATAAATATGACGAAGAGTGCATGGCCTTTCATTTTCTGATCTATTGCATCATCCTTTTTGTAGGGAGGATGAGGATGGGTCGATCGATTGTAGGAGCTATGCATTTGTGAGCTCCAAGGTCACCACTACCAAATGGGGCAATCCCATGAACTTTCTGAGTTGTTTGCAGCAAGTCACCTGCATTGAGGGGGATCTCTTCTGAATGGATTTGTAGAGTGGAGGTAGTGTCCGTGTCCAAGAATTGAGCCAAAGTCGGGCATTGCATGTCAAATATCAGTTGGGAAGGACCATCTTCCCCCCCTAGTCAGACGCCATTGGGGCAGTTCAAGGCTGTCAGGCGATGAGGAAGATACAAGGGTACCAAGTTGGTGTCAACTCTGAAGCGAAAATCTAAGCCATGGTAAAACCATAGTAATCATCCTTCCGAGCATTCAAGGCTGCTAGTAGTTACAGTGTGGATAGGATTTTGTTATTTAATATTAATTATTGAAAATTTAAAGGTAAAACATTATGAAATTGAATTTATAAAAGATAAGATTAAACTTTAAATTAATATAAAGAATGTTGAGGGTAAACACTTAATTAATTTTTATTAGAGTATAGATAAATGTCACAATAAGTTTAATTATCATTTAATTTCTTGTTTTAAAACTTATTAGATTTAAAAAAATTGTAAAGATAAATTTGTTATTTTTAATTTTTTTTAAAATAAAACTTATGTTTATTATTTTCTAAATTTTAGAAAATGTAATATTTATAATAAATATGATTATTTTTTTGAAATTTTAAATAATATTTTGATATTCATATTTTTCTATTTTAATTTGATGATGGATCAGAGTTGATCGTAATAATTTAAGAAATGAAATATACACCATTTTTACAATCCATTCATTTCTCATTTTAGTTCATCAACAAATGAAATTTGTTAAAGAACATCTTAGAAAAGGAATAAAATATGAATACATTTCTTTTGAAGTGATAATTTACTTTCTAATTTATGATATTGCAATTAAGTCCCTCTCATCTCTCTATTGTATAAGGACCAATCAAGGAGCATTTAAACATTGTTTTTACAGTTTAGAATCAGCATAATATTTTCATGTGGAAAACTTTGTAGATATTGTTATACTTGGAAAATGGAGAAAATATTGAAAAATGTCATACAAATAGATGGAAATTATGGGAAGGCATCATCTTTGGAAATTAAATAATTCATTACAAGTGACTACTTAGTTGTGTGAAGAATTCAAGTTTACATCATTCTTACCCATGCCAACTTAGTGCAATGGATTTTCCATAATTCATGATGCTAAAAAAACATTAAATTTGATTTACATACCTATGGCATAAGGATAATTGTAAATCATATGAATCATTTATTATTTTCCATTTTCTTACTTTATATGGATATGTTTTCATGAAGTATTTGAGAATTTTAATATTAGAGACAAACAAGATCCATATACACTACAACAAATCCTGGAATTGACATCCCATTTAGTGTCCCTTTTTAGTGTATTTTTTTTTACATTAAGTGGTTGAAGTAGATGCTAAATGGGACACATCATGTACAAAATGTAAAGCGTCTATAAAAACGTAATTTTTTGCTTCCTAGATAGCATCCTTTTTTACGTCCTAAATCATGTCATCATTTTTCCTACCATAATAGCATCCAACTTTGCTTCCTAAACAACGTCAATTTTTTCTTCCTAAATAATGTCTTATTTTTATTCCTAGAGATAATCCTTGTTTACTTCCTAAATTATGTCCCCATTAGCACCATATTTTCATCCTTAATAGCACCATGTTACCATATATATTTTTTTATCTATGTTCGCACCATATTTGCATTGAAATTAACAACCAATATTGCATCCATATGTGCTACCACTTTAGCATCCCATTTTGTACCACGTTTTACTTCTAAATATGTGCTCGTTTTCTCTTCCAAAATTGCACCAATTTTTCTTCTTTTTCCGCATCGTGTTTAGCTAACAAAATGGTGCCAAATATTTCTTCTATTGTTGCACCATATTTTGCTTCCTATTTAGTGCCATGTTTTTCATCCAAAGTAACATCTTATTTTTCTACCATATCAATGACATGTTTGACTTCATCATTAGTGCCATGTGTTGCATCCTTTTTAATGCCTAATTTTTCATCTCTATTCTCATCCACATTAGCAACATGTTTTGCTACCACTTTAGCACCCAATTTATCGTCCATTTTTAATCCCACACTAGCACCGCAATATGTGTCAACGGATTAGTAGATAGTTATCTTGAAGGATTGAATGAAAACTAAAGTATAATTTCTAGTTTTGATTGAGTATCCTGATAGTATTATAAGAGTAGAATCCCTGACATAATTGTAGAAACCTGGTTCTGGTAGTCCCCATAAGATATCTCAGGTGAGACCTCATCTGCGTCGCAGGTGTTATTGAAAGAGTTCTCCTTTGTCGTGTCGATATCTTGGTTCTTGTTGACGAACAAAGGATCTGAACCTAGATTGAACGAAAGTAACCCAACATGCGATCTTGACAAAAGATATTGTGCTTATTCAGTCAAGATTTCATGATTGAAAACATGAAATCATGGATAGGAGCTAAAATCAAGTATCATTCCACTTGGTGTTGGCCATGGGATTGACTGAAGCATGTTGCATCATTCATTTGGTTTGAAGATAGACCATATTGATTCAAATTAAGATAACACCCACATATTTGATCTTGAGCTTCAGTACTAAAAATATATCAACCAACAAATGATTTCCACATACAACATTTTGGTAGCATATATATGTATTGCCAATATTGAAGGATTATCAAAATTCT
The DNA here is from genome assembly GCA_001517045.1 of Pseudotsuga menziesii. Taxonomy (NCBI): domain Eukaryota; kingdom Viridiplantae; phylum Streptophyta; class Pinopsida; order Pinales; family Pinaceae; genus Pseudotsuga; species Pseudotsuga menziesii. The sequence continues at coordinate 289,551 of LPNX010495746.1, read as the reverse complement.
TATAGCTTACTTCTGGTTTGGTAGCATATGATTTTCTATACAATTCCAGTAGCAAAATTTTACTGCACTTCCAGTAGCAGATGATCTCCTCTATAGTTCTGACAGTCTATAGTCTTATGTGGTTTCAGTAAGTAGTCTGCACTTCCAGTAGCATATAATCTCTTCTGCAGTTCCATTAGCTTGTAGTCTTATGTGGTTCCAGTAACATGTAGTGAGAACTTTTGATAATACAACATATCCTATAATTTCAATAAATTAAGAATATCTAGTAATAACTGAGCTACTACTAGAAGTCTTGTAGGATATACATAGAGACTACAAAATCTAGAGATGCTTAGCTAAAACCAATCTTATTCTAAAATGCATACCAAAACACAAGAAATCATGCATATTTGTGGATAATTACCTTATTTATATTGGTGGAACTCAAATCATGAAATAGTAAGTATAATAAGAAAAGGGAAGTAAAGTGATGGCTAAAATGGCTAAATATAGGTAATAAGGAGTTGTTTAGTAAGGGAAAAAACGATCAAAATTGATACCCAACATCCTCCCCACACCCATTATTTTTCACGTCCTCATGCAAACATTCACCTAGAAAAGTCTTTCCTGAGTCCCCTTTCCTTTTCTTATTCCCATTCTGTCGCTTGGAATAGGATGTTAAAATTGGAGGAAGCAACTTACTAGTCTCTGTGATTTTGTTGCAACAACTTAATCCTTAGCATCATGTTTTTCCCTTTCCACTTTTCTCATGTGTTGGAAAATTTTCTTAGCCTTTTTTAACAAGATCTTGTACTTGGAATATTTCTTCTTCTTCTTTTCCATTATCAAAGTAAAATTCTTCTTAAGGGCCTGGTTCAATACCTTGTATTCTTTCTATTGCTTAAGCTTTTTCATTTTCTTGCTTTTGTTTGTCTCCTATTGTGGAATTACCCAGGATGTAGCTGATGTCATTTATTTCTTTTGATAATATCCTTCTTCCTTAGAGTCTGAATGGGGAAAATTGAGAACATTACTTCGATATATATCAGGCATCCTTAGTCTAATCTCTCCAGGCTCTGATTCAGGAAAATTTGGGACATATCTTGTTATTACCTCAAGCACTCTTAGTTTTACTCCTTCCACAAAGAAAGTATCCATCATTTCCCAAATAATTTTTGTGTTTATTTCCTTTGTAAGAACAATTCCTTTTATTACACCAAGTGCTTTCATTTCCAATTCTTTTATAAGAGCATAATCTACAATTACCTTGGGTGCTTTTGAATGGATCTCTTCTATAGGAATAGAGGGATCTTTAGCAAAGGATCAATTCCAAGTCCTCTTTGGTGTACTTTTAATGATGAACACTTCATCTTATCCTCTATATTATGCTCTATATATTTAAAGAGTTGTCTGGACTTTCTCGAAGTAGACCTAGGAGTTATCTCTAAGAATTCTACAATTGATGTTACATGTTATTTTAACTACTCTTATATTGTACCCTTGTTCTTGTTATTGGTTCTAGCCTTTGTGGGGAATCCATTTCCTTCATGTATTTTATGTTTCTCAACAGGGGTATCTGTCGCTTCTATAGAAGGTTCCTTTCATAGCTTATTCTCAATAATTTTATTCCTTGTAGATATCCCCATAGATTCATTTTTCTTTGAGGATCCTCCATCTGTCTCACTTTTATTTCTCTTACTTTGGGGAGTTCTATTTTTCACAAAGAGATCCTTCTCTAGCTTATTCTCAATGATTTTATCCTTTGTGGAAGGAACTTTTTGTCTTAGTATTAACATCTCCATCTTTCATAGAATATCCTCCCTTGATATCACTCTGCTTCTTTCTTCAGATAATACCTCTACTTTTCTGAAGATATCCTTTTGGTTGTTTAGATGTAGGGAGCCCAAAAAGATTTTCCTCAACCCTCCCCTGAAGAGAAGTGGTTCCAAGTCTTTCTTTTTCATTTTTAACTCTTCTTCTATAAGTACTATAATGATCTAATGATGGAAAATAATAGTCTCTACATTCTCTTGATGATGTTGTATATGGAATCCTTTTGGTTCATATACTCCAGAGGAAAAATGGAAGATTCATTTTTTCAATCCCCTCTCAAATGTAAAAGAAATCATACATGATACTATAATGTCACATCATACCTTCCTTCATAACTTATATACTTCTATGTAGTGTAAAGAACATATCTCCACTCCTCTCTAATCCATGTCCAACGAATTCCTTTACTTCAGTTCGAGTCTAGAATCTTATCCACCAGAAATTGATTTTATTTTAACTCCTTAAATGATTTGTTTTTGAACCAATTCTCTCCCTTATGAGGGAGTCTTGTGCAACTAGAAATGAATTCTTCATATACATTCAAAGTCAATTATGGCCATGCATTTTCTCATAGTGGGGAAGCCATCCTTCTACTCTAAAATTCCCTCTGCATGTTGGAATATTGTACAGAAATTCTATACCATCGAGATAATACCTCGATACTAAGGAATCTTTCATGTTTTTACGGCTCTCATTACCCATTACTTTTGATAGTGAAATATATGTCGATCTCAACTATCAATAATCTACACTTATCATAAAAAAGGTAGGGAGAACAAGACTCAGGATTTCCTTTTGAAAAATGGTGAATTATATTAATTGATTTGAATCCTGACGTGATTCAGATAATTGAAAGTATGGAAACATAACCTGATCTCGTAATGATAATAGTTAATTATGATTGGATCATATTATATAGGATAGAAATGCAATGGAGGAATGCGATAATCATATATTGATGGTAATGTTTGTACATGAAAGGTGATAAAAATTTAGGAAAGGTAATGTCCTAATTAAGATATTGATTCATCATGGATCAGTCACACATTCCAAAAGGAAAATTTCATCTCACCATAATTACCTATGTGTAGTGAAGCTAACCTACATTCGAAGATATAGTAACCAATGTCTTGATGTTGTTGTCAATAGATTACTTGAAACAAATCTCTGATGGGTTGATGATCTAGTGACAATCTGTTGATGATGACATGAATGATTAAAGATTGGTCAATTTTCTCTCATATTTTCGTAACTGAGTTACCGAAATTAGTGAACCCAATGACAAGACAACCTATACGAGATTTGAATGAACTATTGAAAGCAATAATTCCAATATTGAGTCACTTCATTGAGGATTCTAGTAATTTACAAGAATCAAATGTTCTAGTAGTTCATTGCTCTGTTGAATACTCGAACTGACTACCAGAATAATAGGTTCCTATAGTGAAATGATATAATACCATTGCATTACAAGAATTTTTGAAGGTGCCATCTGTTGTGAGAGATTTCTCTTAACCAATCAAATATTGTCCACTAGTCCTCATATCCTTTTTATTACCAAAAAAAATGCAATTACTGTATATATGAGATGAAATCACAAGTCTTCACATGTTTCAACCATGTGGTATAATTCTTCATCATGCGAATGGATGTGTTGAGGTTGAGCATGAGAATAAATCATTGGATTGATAACCATTAATGTATGTTGTTAACCAATGTGAGGCCACTTAGCTTTAATGACAATGAGTGTCGACACACCAAAGTACGATTAATGTGTGTTGAAGTCAAGTCATCTACAAAATATGATGATTAGGGGGCATTGATGTATCCCCATTGCTCGTTAGCAAGAGAACCTCCCATTAAGTCATACAAGCCTCAAGGGATTGTCTAAATCTATAGCCTTGACCCCCAGATAATGTGATGAAGTCGATGGGACAAGGATATTAGTAGGTCGGTTTGAGTTAGTCCCATATCTACTAACATGAGTACCAACAAATAAATTTGGAGGACAATGATTTGTAGAGGTCTGGAACAACATGTTGTAGAAAAAAAGTGCCAATGTCCCATGGATTTTTGTTGAGCTTGGGTGAGTTAATGCTCACCAGTGTTTTCATTTTTAGAGAGTTTGGAAATTTAAGAAGACTCTAGCGAGGTAACTTTGTTATAGTTAATGATTGAACACGAAAAAGATTTAATAGTAAGCTTAGAATAATGCATTTCCTGTTAATATCCTACCGAGGCTAGATAAAGAGATAAACTTGTACTCAATAGAAGTCCCTCTCATAGTTTATGAGAACAAGAAGGAATAGAGTAAGCTCAAAATTTATTAGCTACTTATCCACACTGAAAGTGAAAGAATTCAAAGGAAGGGAGAAGAAATATTCATCTACAGTTGTTCTCCATTTTGAATTTTGGACAAATATTCAAATTCCTTGTTATTGGAAGTTCTAGTTGTTTTATTATCAATTTTCCTTTAGTTGCAACTACAAAAATCATATGAAAATTGTAGTAGATCTAGCATTTTTCATGGCACTTTCAGATTGTCTTTGACCATTGCATCCATATGACACGCGCAAATCCACAAGAAATCGTATGAGAAATGGGAAGGAGTATACATATACAATATATCCCATATAATCCTACAGGAAGTACATTTCAAATCATAACCCCTATATCTGAACAAGTATTTACAAAGACTCATTAAAGCTAGGGCAACTGAGGAATTCACTTCGACTTTCCTCCCAACCTTGTGGCTCATTGTCCGGTGTATGTTTTCCCGCCAAGCTTCCACCCCGAAGCTAGACAATGAATTCCACTAAAGAAAAAAAAAAAATTTCTTAATGATTCATCACAAATATCACAACCAAAAAAATAAGTAACTTATTTAGTAACGATTTTATCCTTGAATAATATGCATGCTATTGAATTGAAACTTGGTTTGTAATTTGTAAACTTCATAAGATTATTGTTTGAGACATCATTTTTACTAAACAAGTGAAAAGAGTTCAACCCTCCTCTTGAAATTTTATCTATTAAATGATTACCACTGAAGTAGTAAAGAACTAACCCTTGATTTCTCATGACTTAAGCACATTGTAAAAGAGGAGATATCTTAAATTAAAGAAATGCATTAAATGTAAGTAACAGAGTTCTAACCCTTGATTTCTCATGACTTAAGCACATTGTAAAAGAGGAGATATCTTAAATTAAACAAATGAATTAAATGTAAGTAATAGAGTTGTATCCCCTCAAACTTGTAAATATCTAGTACTAAATAAAAAAGCATAGATTGAAACATCCATTACCAAACCAAAAAGCATGGATCAAAACATCCATTACCAACCAAAAGGCATGGATCAGAAAAATCCATTACCAAACCCAAAAGCATGGGTTGATGGTGCTTACGACATCGTCCTCTATCTAAATTCTACAACATCAAAGAATATAATTTTTCACAGCAGTAAACTCAGCTCTTCTTGAAAAAAAATGACGCTGCCCAAAACAACGCCAGTTTAAACGGAAGTTCTTTCCATCGAAAAAAAAACTCTAACCGAAACAAAATTACATAATCCTAAGCATCTATTAAATTATCTATTAGTCCTCTAGGAACAAAGTTCACCCCACAATGTCTTCCTATTATCATATATTTATAAAGATTATGCAACATATTACTAAATCTATAATTTATTTATTTCTGACAGTAGATAATTATTCAAACATTTCTTCATTAATAATATGGTTATTATAACATTCATAATTATAACCCTATTATTTATCTTTTGACAGTTTTATTATAAAATATATATGTATACAATTTATCAGAACTTGCAAGAGTTAGTCAAATCAGTTAATCTTCATCCTACCTTGTATTCAAGGTAATGACAAAAAGAATTTTAGCTTACCAAGAGCTTCTAATGATAATTCTCTTAACAGCCTGGTTGGAGTCAAGCTTATAATAGTTTTTTAGTAAGATAACTTTGGATCATCTCTAATATTAGTTAATGTGTTAAATAATAAATCATAGAAATTTATAACTTGTTGATGAGAATTACCCACTGATTTCAGTTCGGAAGACCTAAAATTTTAGGTAATTAAGTAAGCATGAATAAATCAACTCTTATTTAGATGTTTATAAAACCAAGATGACATCCGCCATCTAAAAGAGAGATCCTCATGGTTTCCCAACTATTCACCTTCTTCTTAGTGGATTTACGTTCTTTGGTCTCCTAAGTCTATCAATGCAATTCACAACTTAGAAAATTAAATAACATTATTTATAATCCTTTATCGACCTTGAACTTCTTATCAAAAAGTTCCACATTATACATTTTCTTTGTATCTTTCCTTGTAGAAGAATCAAAATAACAAAAAAAATGTTACAACTAACAACGTGAATTTTTTCGCTTTCTTTAAATTAAATTAATTCTTTTTTTCTTCAAAATTTATTTATTCTTTATAGTTTCAATAATCAGTTTCGAGCTCTTGCTTAATTTTCAAGCATCATCTCTACACATATTATATGAAGTTTCTTAATTTCCACCCCTTCTTGAATTCATCTCTTAATACAATGTTTTTCCCTCGCAATTAATCTTGCTTTGTACCTATATATTAGATGGACGGTTTTGTGAGAGTGCTTAGCAAGGGCGTTATTTTGGAAGCCGTTGTGAATGACGCCTTTACAATGTTCTTTCATCTTTGTTTTTATTGATCTTGTTGTTTCTTCGATATAAAATTTTCCACATTTCGCATGGAAGGGCATAGATTCCTTCATGTTTTTCAAGGTTGGTAGGATCTTTCACTTTGTCATTTATGTTCTTTATGGAGTGAGGTAGCGAGAAAGTGATCTTGATGTTTTTTTTAAAGGATTTTTGTAAGCTTGTCCTTTGTTCTTAAAGGGTTCAATGGTGAATTATTGGGATAAATAGTACTCTTGATATTTTATTAGGTTAGTACTGAAGGTTTAAAGTGGTTTAGATCATGTAGTAATGAGATGATATTTTTATTAAAAAAATTTAACCTTATTTTCCGTAAAACCTAATTATGTATTTTAATTTTTTTTTATAAAAGAAATTAAGAAAGAAAAATGTTGTTTGTGGTTATTAAGGAAAGTAAATTACTTTTTTGGATATTGAGTGTGAAAGACAAGTAATTTGATTTAAATTGATTTTTTTTCGGTTAGTAGTGTGAAAGGAAAAAAAGTATTTACTTTTCGTTATTAGAGATAAAAGAAAGTATTGTTAAGGATTTTAGTGATATATATATATATATATATATATATATATATATAATGTTCCCATGTAGAAAGTGAATTCATTTGGTCACGCGGAATTGATGGAAGAATTTGAATATTGTTCACAACATTATATGAGTGGCTAAAAGGGGCCTCAAGTTTTGCCTAGCATGAGTGTAAAGTCCATTATTTGATCCTCACACTGTTTTGAAGAAAAGCCCCACTTTAAGAGGTATTATGGTATTAGGATCATAAATGGGTTGAGTTTTTGTAAACCATAATTTTTTTAAAGAAGTGATGATGTAAGACGTTGCTTCACCCTTATAATTGTTGGTGTCACTTGGATATTGTGGACAATTTTTGTCTTTACATGGACATAGTGTGTTTCTTATAGAGTTTATCCTTAGGTGAATCAACCTTGAGTATTCTCTTGAGTTGACTTCACAAAATATACTCTGGTGTTTGCATTGGTTAGGGAAGTCATCCCTATGATTTCTTTAGAAGGTTAGAATGTGATTTATTTGTAATTATGGTGTTATTAGTCCATGTCGAAGGCCAAGGTACTATTGTTTTCGATATACGTTGACCATGCATTAGTTTTCATTGACCTAATTGTAGTGTACCTTTTTAACCAAAATTCTGAACAAATTGTCTATTTATTAATTCTAAAATTGATTTTTTTTGCAAGTTGATTAGATCATATTTTGAAGCGTTATTGTTGTGGTGGCGGCGTGGGTAATGAGAATGGATCCATCTCCCTGATTTTTTTGATGGCTCTAGTACAAATGTTTGCTGGAATATGCTATCATTTATAGCAACATTGAAACCTACCGTCACTACTTGAATCTCTCATCCTCATTTCATCGTGTTGTCAGCCATGAACCTACCACCATTGCTTAAACCTTAATTCATCCTCTTCTAAATTATATTTAGAGATACTCAACTCAGATTCAATTCTTATTTTTCTTAACTCTATTTTCACGAAGCGAAGGCGAAAAAAGTTGTAGAAGAAAAGACTGCATGGATCACATTGATGACACTTCCACCACTACTTCTGTCACTTCCAGTGCCACTGCTTCTTCATGTGAATACTTAGAGATACCTAGATTTCTCCTCCTTCCATGTTGCATGGAATGGGTTCTAGACTCAGCTAGATTCATAGAGACTAGTTGCAACTTCTGGCAAGACTTAGGGTGCTTTGCAACAAGGTGTTTTGTAACTTCTAGCAAGACTTATAAGGTGCTTTGTAATGCAACATTCTACAACTTCTTGCAAGACTTGGAGGTTGATTTCTTCTCCATACCTACAAATGGAGAACACCTTAATGTTAAGTCTGCTTGTTGATTCTAAGGTAAATTAACTTCTATAGTTAATGATTCTTTTCAATTATTAGAATTAATACAAATTATGTGAAAAATTAAAACATCTTCTACTACCATTTTCTTCATCCCGTGTTTAAACTGTATTTGCATGAGTTTTTTCAATTACTAGAGCTAATTTTTTTTTTGCATTCCTATATTTAAACTATAATTTGAATGAGTCTTTAAGCAAGTATGCTACCTACTTCTATTTCTAGGTGTTGGGAAAACAATGGAGATTGAGAATAATGCAAAGAAAACTATGGAGATGAATGTATACGTACAGTATTATTTCTTGAAGTGCTTCGCTCCAAGTGCTCAAATGAGTATTCGAGTAATTTTTTATTTCATTATCTCTTTGTCCAAGTAGGATTCCCGATATCAATGACCACATGGTGTACATGCATAGAACAATATATCAAAGATCATGTCAAGTGACTCATATTCATTAGTTTTTCTGTTCTACTACAACAAAGTACTTGAGAATTTTTGCATAGTGAGATGATTATTACTCCAAAAACCATGCAACAACCATAACTATTGATGTATTCCCTCAAAATCATGTCCTCCTAAGCCATACAAATCCCATGATTGTGGCCACCATCCTATTTACAGTGGAAAGGATTTATGCTTGATCACAAAAAATTTACCTTTTTTATAGCATGGCTTTTTGGCTCGTATAGATTGAGTGAGAATATCTGCATACAGTTCTAGCTAAGGGAACTTTTTTGCCTCTAGCTATGCTTATAAATATCAATTTGTAGGAATATGCCCTAGATTTGCATAATATTATGTAGAATTTTCTCTACCACTTGACCCGGCTTTTTCTGAGGCTTATTGTCTTTCACTTGCTTCAACTCTAGCTCACTCAGCCTCATTTTTTTCCCCTCGCCAGTAAGTCAACATTGCGCATAGCTATTTCTTCTATCAACAACGGACAACGCTCTTTACCTCTGCAAACATAGGTTAATTACTCCCCATCCGACTATAAGGAATAGATTATGCTATTATTATACTTGAATAACCACATTGCTCAAATGACTACCTGATGAGTATGGAAAGGGAAACATCCCACATATCAAAATCTATTTTCCTTATCAGTGGTAGGATATTTAGACACTTAGGAGTTAGTTAAGGGTAACTTGTTATAATATATACATTAGGAAAAGTGTGTTTCTTTAGTATGCATTAGTATGCATTTGTAAATATCTAATCTAACGTCCATGATATGTTCTAGACATAGAGTGATCCGACGATTCATCTTCTCTTAGATCATAACTACCTTTGACCCATGGCCTAACACCCGAGTGGTCCATGATATATATTTAAAGAGCATGGAGGGTCATTTGCTAGTGGATCGATTATGATAAATTCATTTGTAACTTTCTTTATTTTGCATAATAAACTACCTCAAGTAGGTATTTGGTTGGGGCCATGGAGTGTTTCCCTTTTGAGGGTTTAAACCACGTGAAAACATCGGTGTGTCGATCTGTGGTCTATTTGTGTGATTGGTTGCTCTAGGTGTTCAGTATTTTGGGAGTACCTTGTGTACCCAAACATGGTATTAGAGCGTTGATGAAGAGCCACTTTTGATTATGATCTAGACCTTGAACTGGTGTTTCTAGAACTCTAAAAGGGTTTATGGTTCCAAACATTTTGTGCATTTTTGGGCTATGGGAAGTGTTCCATTGCATCCAAAGTGTCGTTTCCATTAGGATGTAGATAATGGTCCTTTTAGTGATGTACTATCTGTTCCAAGAATTTCCTGCAATTTGTTGTCAGTCTATCAAATTGCTCATTCTGGTGAAGGTAAAACTGTAATGTTTACACCTCACCAATTTGTAATCAAGGATTTTAAAGATACTCAACATGTCCTAGCTATAGGAATTGTTGATGATATTACCGGGTTGTACAAATTTAACAACTTTGGGTCATCACCTTTTCCTTCAGTTTTTGTTGCTCATAGTGATAACTTGAGCAAACTTTGGCATGAGCAATTTGGTCACTTAAATTATCGCTCATTGCAACAACTATGTAAATACAATATGGTGACAGGTATTTCGATGGTAACTTGCACGGATGGTGTTTTTTCTAGTTGTGTACTCGAAAACATCATCGGGACAGTTTTGACAAACATGCCTCTTGGCACGCCTCGGTTCCCTTGGAGCTTGTGCATAGTGACTTGTGTGGTTCTCTTCCATCTGCTTCCTTTTCTGGTTCCAAATATTTCTTAACTTTCAATGATGATTAATCCAGACACACTTGGGTTTATTTCCTAAAATTTAAGAGTAGAGTATTTAACATGTTCTTGGCCTACAAGGCCCTTATTGAAAAACAATATGGTCATCAAATTCTTAAGTTAAGATCTGACAATGGAGGAGAATCTGCTAACAACAATTTCACTACTTTCTGTACTAAACAAGGAATACATCAACAAAACAGTGTTCCATATACACCAAAACAAAATGGTGTAGGTGAATTGAAGAACTGCACTTTAAAAGAAATTGCTAATTGTATGATCCAATCTAAGGGACTAAGTCTTCAATTTTGAACCGAAGCCATAAATTGTGCAAATTAGATAGTTAATCACACCCCCACTAAAGTTTTACGAGGTATCACCTAGAAAGAAGCATGGAGTAAAATTAAATGAGATGTAAGTCACTTCTATGTGTTTGGTAGTGAAGCATGGGATCACATTCCAAATGAAAAACAGAAAGCATTGCAACCTAAAAGTGAAAAGTGCATATTTGTTTGATATTCTGAAGATGTAAAAGGTTATAGACTTCTTCAACCACATTCTCATGATATAATCAGTAGAAGAGATGTTAAATTTGATGAAAATATCTTGGCATGTGAGACTAACTCGGCATTTGTGCCATCTTTGGCCTGCGAGTCCAATTCAGTTATTGTGCCTTCTTCTACTTCCAACTTCCTTAATAGATTTCCAACTCTAGTCTCTGATGATGACAATGAGGATGAAAATACACCTTCGCTTGCTCATTTTCCTCTAGTTGCACCAACACAATTGCTTCCTCAATGGGTCCGTTCAACATGTGAAGTAGCCGGTGATCTTGTTAGTGATCCTAGAGATTAATGCCAAACAAATTATGAGTTCCAGCGAGACTCTTCACTTTTGGCTCAAGTTTTAGAAAAATCATGATCCTAAAACTTTTGCAGAAGCTTCAGGAAATCCATATTGGAATCCAGCTATGGATGAAGAATATCATTCCTTAATGTCGAACGATACTTGGGATCTTGCACCTCTTCCAAAAGGAAGAAAAATTGTCAGATTTAAATGGGTAAATAGAAATAAATATGCATCATATGGAAGTATTGAAAGACTTAAGGCAAGACTAGTTTCCAAAGGTTTTTCCCAAGTTGAAGGGATTGACTACAATGAAACCTTTTCTTCTGTCGCAAAAATGAACTCCATCTGCCTTGTTCTTTCCCTTGCATCCTTACATAAATGAGAATTCCATCAAATGGATGTCAAGTATGCATTCTTACATGGTAATTTACAGGAGGAAATTTACATGGAATAACCTCCTCGATATGTTCCGAATAACTCTAGATTTGTCTGTTGCCTTAAGAAATCCTTATATGGCCTTAAGCAAGATCTTAGAGCTTGGTATGCCAAAATGGATATCTTTCTACTTGACACTGGTTTTCTAGATGCCATTCTTACCCCAATGTCTATACCAAGAAAGTAGGAAACCATATCATCATACTTGTTCTATATGTTGACGATCTTATTCTTACTAGTAGTGACCCTAATCTTTTAACCGATGTGAAATCTAGTCTTTAGAATTTTTTTGAAATTTCAGAATTAGGATATTTGCATTATTTTCTTGGTCTCTAAGTCTTGCAAACTAAAGAATTAATCTTTCTTTCTCGGTCTAAGTATGCTTGTGACCTCCTTCGTTGCTTTCACATGGAAGATTGTAAATCATCCCCTTCTCCCTTCCAGTCTAAAGTCATACTTTTTGTCACATCTACTTTACCTAAAGTAGATGCCACCTTGTATCGTTAGCTTGTTGTTAGTCTCTTATACTTGACTCATTCCTGTCCTAACCTTTCTTTTGTCCTTGGTCGTGTTCCGCTATATTCAAACATTTCATGTAATTCACTAGAAAATAGCGAAAAGAATACTTCGATATATTCAGGGTACAATTCAGTTTGGGATTCATTATAGTATAGGGGGGACTCATTTGTTGGTTGGTTTCACTAATTTAGATTGGTTCGGCAATCCCGACGATCAAAATTCTACTGCAGGTTATGTTTTTAGTCTGGGATCTGGACCTGTCACTTAAGCTTGTAAGAAACAACAAGCTCTTGCTCTTTTTTTAGTAGAAGCAGAATATCGAGCCGCAGTTAATGCAAGTTAGGAAGCTTTATGGCTTCGACAGATCCTTTCAGAGTTTGGATTCGAGCAACAACAACCTCCTCCACTTTGGTGCGACAATCAAAGTTCCATCAATCTTGCCAAAGATCTAGTTCAACATCAACACAACAAACACATTGAGCTACATATGCACTTATCAAAAATCTTATTCATGATCGCTTTCTTGAAGTGCTCTTTTTCCCTTTAGATGATCAAGTTGTAGACATCTTCACCAAATCTCTTACAGAAGTGAAGTTTTCTAAACTTTGATCTATGTTAGAAGTTCAGGAATTTGTCATTAAGGAGAGATAGGCTCTAAAGCCTCCTTCCTTCTCCTAATAGTGTCACTTTTGTAAATCCTTCAATCATATCCCAAAGTGTTCTTAAGGGGGGTTCTTAGGATATTTAAACACTTACAAGTTAGTTAAGGTCAACTTATTATAATATATCCATTACGAAAAGTGTGTTTCTTTAGTACGCATTTGTAAATGTCTATTCCAATGGTCACGATATGTTCTAGACATATAGTGATTCGACGGTTCATCTTCTCTTAGATCATAACTACCTTTGACCCGTAGTTTAACACCCGATTGGTCCATGATATCTATTTAAAGAGCATGGAGGGTCATCGGCTAGTTGATTGATTATGAGAAGCTCATTTGTAACTTTCTTTCTTTGGCATAATAAATTGCCTCCAGTAGTTATTTGGCTGGGGTCATGGAGTGTTTCCATTTCGAGGTTTTAAACCACATGAAAACATCAGTGTGTCGATCTATGATCTATTTGTGTGAGTGGCTTCTCTAGGTGTTCGGTATATTAGGAGTACCCTGTGTACCTGAAAAAATAGAGCATACCGGACTCTACTACTCCTAATAAGTACGGGGAGGTACACTATCACATATTTCTTTTTGTCTATGGAAATTTCTTTAAAATTGATAGACTTTGTGCAACAATATCTATAGGAATTACAATATTACCTTCAAAAATACAGGAGTTTCGTGAGAGGCATATCATCTAAATGAACAAAATTTGTAGTGATTTTACCTAATTTGGAGCTTCTTTCACAAAGTTTCCTCCCTAAATAGAGTTTCATTTATAAATATAATCAACTGCATTCCATATTTTATTTGAAAATTTTCAGAGTAAGAAATAATCATAGAATACAAATCATACATGAGAATTCTTCGATTTGTTTGGGGGATGATAATCACTTAGAATTGAAGATCCAATTTGTTGAAGCATGCACATATAGTTGGAAAGCCAAAGAAGCATCCCGCTCTTTATCTATCCATTCATAATCCCTCCCATATAGCTCGCTCACTAGCCAGCATCCACCATCCCTCTAGCCCTCAAGTGTCAATCCTGACAATCATAGCTGCAACATCCCCCTATATGTTCTAAAGTTCATAAAATTCCATTGTTCCATAAATAGAACAACACTTTCTCAGTTCAGTTGTACAATATTTCCTTATCCCCCCTAAAAACTAGGGTTTGCATAGTAAAAAAAATTAAATAGATAAGGTTTTCAAAAATATGGTCCAGCAAAACATTGTTCCTATGCTAAACCAAGTAGACAATCAAAAGATTGGTTCTTCCCTTCTACCTCTTCCACCCCCGAAACATCCTAGGAGAGAGTCATGTTACATTTTTTACATTCACCAAATATAATAAATGTATGATGTTAGTGTATGGTGTCAATCTCATAAAACTAGATACATGTGGTGTCGGTATGTTTCCACTACATTCACCTATGCATGAATAGACAAATGTTGATTGCTCCATTTATGATGTATAAGACATGCATAACTCACCTTCATATATTCACCAAGTAAATTCCAAGATTATCATGTGTCTATCAATGACAAATCAGTCCCACAATCTCTTTCTCACGTGTGAATGCAACACCAATCCACCAAAATTTAAACCTATTTAAAAGTTGTGAGATCATTTCCAAAGCTGTAGTTTGTCAAATAATTGAGTGTGTCTTACCCATGCTTTCTATGTTCAATACTTTAAATTAACTCTTCTTTGATCATATAGAATTTAGGAATTTTCTTTAATAGGCTCCGGGTTTGGAAATAGCAATCTTAGTATACAATTAAAACTTCTACAGAGGCTTTATAAGTAATCACAATTGGAGCTTCAAGTTGTTAAACTAGCTTCCAACACATGGAATAGTCAGTTAGAATATTACCCATGTAGCATTAATCTACACAAGCGTCCAACATTCAATGGATTGCAGACACCATGCAAGTTCCTTTCGAATTTGCAAACGTTCGGGACCTCCAAATCTCTACGAAGGAAGTGAGATCACAGTGATGTGATGGAAGACGATGATCTACACAAGTGGTCAACATTCAATGGATTGCAGATGCATATACATATAATAATGAATTGTACCATACATGCATGATGCAACAAAACATAGTTTAGTTGAAAATCCATTTGGTTATCCAAATTTTATTCTAAAATTGCAGTTTTTAACCCAATGCAAAGTGAAAATATATGTATAAAATGTGAGCATATTCCCTTCATCTTGCACTTGCGTACTGTTTGTATCGTCACACTAAATTTGTTGTCAAGATAAATTCTCATTATTAAAAGAAAAAATGAACTTTTGAGATGAATGTTGGATTTTCTCCCTGCTACAGGGATCTTGATACAGGTTTAGTCCCTTGTTCTTAGGGCAACAAAGACCAAGATATCGGCCTGATAGAGAAGTGCTAAGTCATCAACACCTGCGCCGCAACTTTTGTCTCACCCAAGATATCTCTCTTGAATGGGTAACTTTGAGAACGACATTTTCACGGTTGGGTGGGGGATGTATGGTACCTTGGCCTTTTACCAAGGCTCTCAATGAAGTCCGTGGGTGGATTATTTATATTCACTGTGATTCAAAAGTTAGGCCATGACCCAGCTTCTCTTATGAAACTTATTATATAAATAGTGGTTGTGTAGCATAATTGTATTCAACTAATAAAATTTGACTGATATACATGTATTCATCTATAAGCAAATCTATAATCATTCATTCAATGCAACATTTACAAAAGTATTTCAACCACATTCAACATTCACACATATACACAGAATATAATGTGGAAACCCATTCGGACAAAAACCAGAAGGTGCTCTTCATCTGGCATGAGGAAATAGATGCACCTTTCATCTACGCACTAAGCCACAGACTTTACTCAAGATCTTCTCCTCTATAACACCCCAAAAATTCACAAAAATTTACAATTTTCTTTGCGACATTTAATGTTTAATTCATAGCTTAAAAATGTTAGTTTAATAACTACCTCTGGTTTATTTAACAGATAGATTACAGGAAAGGACATTAATATAAACTTAGGAGTTATTGTTCTTGACTAACTGTAACTAAAAGATTTCATAATTACTTACTAACTTATAAAACACTTGCTACTAACAACATTCAATCTGTGTTGATTTTTCAGTTTTGAAAGTTAATGAGTTAGAACTTATTGAATCCATATCAATTGTTTATTTTCTAGTAAGTCTATGATTCTGATAGTTGTTTTCTTGTCTTCTTGAAAGGGACTTGAGGTTAGACTGAGGATTACTTAGCCTTTTCAAAGCTAATGCAGATTCAACGCTTGGACAGGATGTCATAGGTAAAACAAGTTCTTCTAGGTTACGATGTAAGATATTAAAGCTCTGAAGACTAAGTGAGTAAGTTAGGAAAGATTCTTAACTCCATTTATTGTCTAGATTACTAAATTGTAAATATTTCTAGTTATGTCGCATAGAATAAATTCTACCCAGGTAGCAATCTGAGTTAGTAATGTGAATATTTGTCGTAGAAAAATAATTTATATGACTGATGGTCTAATTGTCCTAATATGCTTCTAATAAATTTTAAAATATGGTTTTATCCATGATAACCCTGGAACTTTCTATGCACTAGATTTATCATTACCATTTCCATTTAGTAGTTAGATATAACTACAATCATAACCAACTAGCCTTGGTATAAGATCCTTGCATTAAGTAATAACTATATCCTAACTAGAATTTCATAATGCTTACAATAATAACTAAGACTAGCTCTAGCTTCAAATTAGAAATCTTTACTTGTTTTATTGTAAACTAAAGTAATACTATTACATGGCATATAATAATTCTACATATTGTTTTAACGAAAAGTCTTTAGAGTGAATATAGACTATACATCTGATGATATATAATTATCAACATGTTTTCTAGTTGTTGGAAACCTACATGCATTTCCAATGGTTTTAAACTAGGAAATTGATTTACCTTAGCATCAAAATAATATCATTAATTTTGCACTAGAGTTAGCCATGAAAAAATACAACCCAACCTAGACATAAATTTAACGCATAAAATATAAACCAATCTAGGTATAAACCCTAAGCATATATAACAATGCATGTTATAAAAACATAACTTAGGTGTATTCAAAGCATAACATGTATACTATCCTAAGCATATATATTCCATGCCTAACCTATATACTAATCTAAGCATATATACTATGCATATCATATAAATGTTTATTTTTAACAATATACCAATATTACCTTTACCACGTATCAGAGGTTCAAACTATATCCAATCAAGAAAAGGTTTCAAGGATTTCGTGGAGTCCCATGTGGGGACTGACTTTTTGAGGAAGGGTTTTGGAATTAAAACCCATGATTTTACATTTAAGTTTACCCTAAGACAACTCAGATTCATTGTTGTGCATTTTGGCAAAGGAGAGTGGGTCGACATGCCTCAGGCTCTTAGAACTTGTGCAATGAAAGTCACTCAGACTTGAACCTTGGTTCTTCAAGCTCAACGAAAAATACACCGGTAAGTCGTATCCATTCCTCCCAACGTTTTCCATTTATTTTATGTAAAAAACATACTAAGTTCATACTAACAGATCGAGGATGCACAGTTTGTTTCAATGGAAGGTGAAGTTCTTGGTAATGCACGGTAAAAAGTTGAAAGCGTTTGCTTAGATATGAAGGGTGTGACATGAAAGATCGGGTAAGCCTCAGTTTCAAACTGGGGTTTATCCTTTGTCGTGGTGTTGTAGCGACACTGGTGGTGCTTGCAAATTGTTAAAGTAGTGTTTAAAAAAAAAGTATTTGCAGTACTTTGTTGTGTTTGTTTAGGAATGAACAAGGTGGAGGTCGTAAGGTCATGGTAACCCTTAGGGTTTTAAAATCGAGCTACGGCTCTTGTAAAGTTGAATAGGGTTGGAATATTATTATTCCAGGTTTTTGTTATCATTTTGAAAACCTTGGTTAAGTTAAGTGGAAGCTTTTGGCCATTCTAAAATCTTTTGTAGCTTCCACACTGTTAAGGAAATTTTTGGATTTTTGAAACACAAAGTGGCGACTGCTGGATAAATAAAATACTTTGTTATAATTATTTTGTTTCTACTATGCAGAGCTTACGGTCGTTAAGTAAATATTTATTATTTGTTTACCTTTTATAAAAAAATGGGGTACACTGTGTGTTCAATAGTTTTCTGTTATGACCATACTTTGTTGCTATTTAATCTACGGCTACGAAAATGGTTGGAGCCATTGGTAAAATAGTTGTTTTGCAAATTAATTTGTAAAAGATGTATTGTAAAAGTTCATCCTAGGGTTTTGTGTTTGGATAATCAAGTTATATGGTTAACTTTTGATTTTTTATAATTATATAAGCAATAATTAGAGTTTTATACTTTTCTTTTTAAAACAAGGAGAAACTGAAAATTTTCCTATCTCATAAGTAGATTCTATAAAAGGTTAAGAAAATTCACATTTTCAGAGTAGGCTTTTATCTGCACAGTTTGCAAATATTAAATAGCAATAATTTGAATTATAAAGATTGTTACATCTATGTTTTCTAAGTACTTTAAATTCTGTATTGCATTATGACTTAGAATAATCAGTTAGTAATTGTATTATTATTATACTATATGATTACAATTTTGTTTCTTAAGTACTTAAGATACTATAATACAATAGATGTAATAATTCTTTATCGTTTCTAGTCTATTTCCTGGCCATTATGAACTTACAGTGTGAGATGATTTTAAAGAAACAGTAGAAAGATAATCTGTGTATTATTTACTATAACATCTAGAATACATGTTTATAAATTAGGTATAAAAATGGCTGGTCTTGCTTTGTTGAAAGTAAGTAAATAGATTGTAATATAGTAATTATTAATGTGCTTATACTTCAATAGATTAATGTCTATGTGACCTAAGCTTGCTGTAATAGACTCTCTATATTAATCCTGGAGTTTTTTATATAAATAAAAGAGTTCTAGAAACAAAAGGATTATTATGAAACCTAGCTAAAATGATAATTAAAAGCTTCTAATGTTAGAGCATATTCAAATCATCTTATTCATGTATAATCATTCCTATTAACCTCTAAACAACTTTTTGTACTAGAGTGCTTCATCTCACAATGAGTGGAAAAATACAGAAAGGAATTTTATTCATTATTCCACCATTTGTAATTCTAGGTTCATTCATTCTATTAAAAAAATACAATTAATTTACTGAATAAAAATGCAGACTTAAACAGTCTATTTACAGTTGCAAGAGTCTAAGAAATACTAGTAAAACTAACCATGACTACTTTCATTCTAGTACTTTTCTTGCATAAGGTAAATAAGATAACACAATGGAACCTGATAACTTGTAGAGGAGACAAACAGGCCAAGGAGCCCATTCCACCTAACCTTTTCCTAAAGATAGCTCAATTGTTTGTCTTAGGACCCCCGAGCCTGTCCACTGAACCACCAGAATGAAAGCATTACGTGAGGAAATGGGATTAAAAACCCCTGCGACTCAACAGAAGTACTTAGTAGCAGTACTTTCTATCCTCAGCAGTAAAGAAGTTAGCTAACAAGCTGCACTAGTTTTGAAAACAGTATTAATCACTCAATCCACTTCTGCCATTCCCCTCATCGAATCTCTAGTGCATCTTTCTTAACTTCATAAATTTCACAAGGTAATGACTTAATAGCCTCCTGCTGAATTCGATGGGTAGATATATGCATGCCTAGGTATTTTTTTATCAATTTTTCAATTAATGAGCCACCTACTTTGTTCCACTTTCTTGGTGAACATGACCAAAAAATTAGGGAAATTCCCTCTACAACAGCAAGAATTGGTTGAGGATGTTGCCATGTGTCAGTTTGCTCTCACCTCAATTTATTCCTTCTAATGGGTCAGTGGACGCTCATTCAATAGCATCCTTAGGCTATTCGTCTCATCTTTTATTTATTAACTAATAAAATATTCAACATAATTAATTACAGTCATCCTTAACCCCACATGGTCAATAGCCAGAAAATTTATAATAAAAATAAAATATAATGTTTTCTTAAACATAAAATGTTATTGAAATTAGGGCACGTGACATACACCCCACCTTAAGTCCAACACCATCCTCGATGTTACTTTATTCATTATCCTCAGAACTATCCTGGAACATAATTGGATATGTTTTTCACATACAACTCTCCAATTCCCAGGTTGCTTCTTCTATACTAAAGTGCTTCCATTGCACCTTCACCT
This sequence comes from Pseudotsuga menziesii, assembly GCA_001517045.1. NCBI lineage: Eukaryota > Viridiplantae > Streptophyta > Pinopsida > Pinales > Pinaceae > Pseudotsuga > Pseudotsuga menziesii. The sequence goes on along the minus strand of LPNX010495746.1, from coordinate 269,206 downwards.
GCACAATGGTGCGATTCTGAAGCAAGATCTCCCTCTTATCGAGGATACAATCTGGTTCCACCAGAAAATATCCTTCGGATTCGACCTACACATCATTCCAATTTATAACATGAGTAACATCATGTACATATCATTTTAAAACAGAAATATGAAAAACATTATGAAGTTTAAGATTAAGTGGTAAGGCCAATTGGTATGCCATCGGTCCAACTATGGACAATATTTCGAAAGGGCCATAGTACCTGGGTGCTAGCTTAGCACAAATCCCTAACTTTAAAGAAATATTTTTATGTTTTACCTTAATGAAAACATGTTCGCCCACCTGGAACTCTTTCTTAGTTCGTTTAAGATCCGCTTGACTCTTATGTTTGTCTTTTGCAACCTTCAAATTACCTTGTATCTACTTCATGATTAATTCCATCTCTTTTAATAACTCAAGTCCTAGTATTAACCTGTCAATGGGGTTGCTCAATGAGATGGGAGTATTGCATTTTATGCCATAAAAAATCTCAAATGGCCAAAATTTTGATGAACTTGGTAATGGTTGTTGTATGCAAACTCAACCAAGTGTAAGTAGTCCTCCCATTTACGTTCTCTAACGTACATCCTTAACACATCTTCCAAAATCCAATTTACCCTTTCAGTCTATCCATCCGTCTACGGATGAAAAGGTGTACTAAAATTTAAAGTAGTATTTAATCCTTTAAATAAAGATTCCCAGAAGTTTCCCATGAATTTAGAGTCCCTGTCAGAAATTATAACTTTTGGAATTCCATATAAACGAAATATTTGTTTCATAAATATTTGAGCAATATTAGCAGCCTTATGAGTGGCCTTTATTGGTATAAAATGGGCTTCCTTATTGAGTTTGTCAACAGCTACCATTATAGAATCATTTTGGTTTTGATTTCTAGGAAAACCTGTAATAAAATCAATGCTGATTATTTCTCATTTTCAGCTAGGAATTAGTAACGGTTGTAATAACCTGGCTAGATGCTGATGTTCAATCTTAACCTATTGACATTAAAAACATCTAGCAATATATTCTGCCAAATCATTCTTCATATTCGGCCAAAAATAATCCTTCCGTAACATAATTATTGTCTTTTGATAGCCAGGGTGTCTCGAATAGGGAGTCTTATGTATTTCATTTAAGATTAGCAACTTAACTTTAGGTACGTTAGGTACATACAATCTGTTTTTATAAAGTATTAACCCGTTTTCATTTATAATGTAACCTGTACTTAAACTTTCAGTTACATTTTATGTCACTTTAGCTTGCAATTTTTGGTAATTTTCATCCAATTTTACTCCTTCGAGCTGATATTCTAAATATGTTTTGTAAGTACTGATTGTTGCCATAAAATTTAATCTTACATTTTTTATCAAAGCATTAGCTACTTTATTTTCTTTTCCCTTGATATGTTGGATCTCGAAATCACACTCGTTAAGGAAAGCTAGCCACCTAGCTTTCCTTTCGTTTAAATTTGGTTGATCCAACAAATACTTTAAACCCGTATTACCTGTCATTAAAGTAAATTTTCTCCTGATCAAGTGATGGTGCCACATCTTTAATGCATGTATCACAACTCAACCAATTCTAGATCATAAGTAGCGTAATTTTTCTTGTGAATTTTAAGTTTCCTGGACTTGTACACTATTACGTGTCCTTCTTGGGTTAAGACCCCACCAAGGACATCGTTGTATGCACCCGTGCATACAACAAATTCCTTGCTAGGATCCATGATTCTTAGAATCAGTGCAGTAGTTAACAATCCCTTTAATTTCTTTAAACTCTCTTCACATTTTTGATCCCATACAAACTTCCTTCCTTTATTCTGTAGAGAAATTATGGGATTCGCAATCTTTGAAAATCCCTCAATGAATCTTCGATAGTACCTGGTGATCCCTATGAATGACCATACATCAGTTACATCCTTTGGGACCGGCCATTCATTAATTTCTTTCATTTTATCTGGATCAACCAAGATCCAATATTTAGTTATTGCGTGACCCAAGTATTGTATTTTATCTTTGAAGAAGTTGCATTTACTAAACTTGGCATAAATTTGATGTTCCCTTAATAGTTGTAAAATGATTTTTAAATGTTCTTCGTGCTCTTCTTTAGTCTTAGAATAGATTACAATATGATCAATAAAAACTACTACAAAATTATCTATATATTTATGTAGTACGTTGTTCATTAAATACATGAATACTGGCGGGACATTAGTTAACCCAAATGGCATGACAACAAACTCATAGTGACCATATCGAGTCCTAAAAGTCGTCTTCAGAATTTTCTCATCCTTAATATGGACTTGATGATAACCGAATCTTAATTCAATCTTTGAAAATATTGTTTCTCCGCACAACTAATCAAAGAGATCGTTTATGCGAGGCAATGGGCATCTATTTTTAATTGTCATCTTATTAAGCTAATGGTAGTTAATGCTTAAGCTCAAAGTACCATCCTTTTTTTTAACGAAAATGACTGGTGCTCCCCTAGGAGACACACTTGGTCTTATGTACTTTTTATCTATCAGTTATTTTAATTGCGATTTTAGTTGATTAAGATCCAGGATGTTCATCTGATAAGGATCCTTTGAGTTAGACATCGCATCAGGTACCAGCTCAATAGTAAAATACAACTCTCTTTTCGGAGGCAATCTCGAAATTTCCTTTGGAAACAAATCTGAATAACCTCTCAGAATTGGTATATCTTCTAATTTTAGTTTATCTTCTTTGTTAATGTGTTCTTCATTAGTTATAGTTACAACAAAAGCTTTACATCCCTTCCGAACGACTGTTTTCAATTGTAAGGCAGAAATCTCTTTGATTGTTGTTTTCCTAGGGATTCCTTTTACTGTGATCGTTTCTCCTTCGTTATTTAAACAGGTAAAAGTTTTATCAAAAAAATTTAACACTACTCAATGTTGTTCCAACCAATCCATTCCAATTAATACGTCATAGCAGCCTAACGAAAGCACATTCAACTTTACAGAATTTTCAAACTGATTCAGAAATATTGTATAGTCTTTTACAAAATCAATTACTCTTTTTTTTGCTCTTGTAGCTAATTGAACCAACCATGACTTTGAAAATTTCTCTACTGGTAATTTACTTTTCTCTACTAAACTAGGAGAGACATAACTTATACTATCCCCTGTGTCAATTAAAATAGAAATGGGTTTATGGTTGAACATACCTTCTACTTCCACCATGGAAATCTGATATTCATCCTGTCTATTTTCCAGTGCTACATTGATTCTGGGCATCCCTCTTGCTAAATTATCAATCGTTGTTTCTTCCTGCTGTTGAGGCCTGAAAATTCGCAGGCAACAACAGTAAGGGATTCTCCCCATTAGACGTTCCCAACTAGCCCGTGACTTTTTGGTGTAGGGAATCCGTCCGGTTTGCGGTCCCGCTACCGTAGGTCAAGTAACAAAAAAAAAGGGTTTTACCGGTTACGTCCCGGTCCACCGATTTTTTGTATTTTGACTTAAATTATGAAATGCACGTGCCTAGTTAACAATGCAGAGTGATAAAGATCCAAAGGGTAGTCACAATGTGATGCGCAGGTTCTTACCTCTCGTCTTAGAACTCGCAAGCATCCAGATCATGCAGGAAAATAAATACTAAAAAAAACTATCTATCCCTAGGGAGCAGAACTATCATTCATTCGTGAGTAACCCATTACATGCATCATGAAAAATCACAGATAGCTGATACTACTTTCAAGACACATGAACAATTATAGATATTTGAACAACCAGATAGCCGATTGTTTATGAACAAACTTTATTACTCACAGCAGAAATACATCACAATATGTACTGAAAAGCATTCAAACAAGAACATAGGTTCAGGAAGTTAAAACACTCTCACAGTTAATGAAATATAGCTGAAAACGAAATAGTTCCCCTTCAACATTGTTCATTTAAACCCATAGATACATTCCACATTACGCTTTCTCCAACAGGAAAAAGTTGCAGTTTCTGATTGTAAAACGAAATAGTTCCTCTTACAAGCAAATGGTTTACAAGTTTTTTCCCAGGGAAAAAGTCCCTGTCTAAGTTCTACTTTCAAATATTTAAACTATAACTGTAGATCGCTTGGGCTGCCCTCCAAATGTATGACCTTTCGGTTTCTCCAACGTTTCATATTCTTCTCTCCATCTTTTCTTTGTATGCTCATGATCAGTTGGGTAACTGCTAGCTCTTTTGGGTCAGTGCCTTTGTCTCCTTGGTAGTCCGACCAATCCCTTGAGTCCACCTGCAAATAAACCAACATGCATCATTCATTGGATTTGCGTTCCAAAACAAAGCAGCAAATTATATTACTGAAATAGCTAATCCACAAGAAAAGACCAGGTGCGCCATCATCATTTTACAAATGCTGACAACACTACCTCGTTCTCCTACGGGCTTGTGATAAAAACACCAACTGCGGAAAACGGGAGGAAACCGACATCGAAAGCAAAAGCTCTGCCCAACCGCAACGGCGGAAGAGTAAAGGCTACAGGCATGCGACGGGAGGGCAAGAAAACTCAATCACAAATCGGAAGGATAATGACATCAGAAGCCAAATGGTTTTCCCAGCCACAACGGTGGAAGGGGCACAACTACAGGCATGCGACGAAAAAGTCAACACGCATCGACAGCGGAGCTTTTTTTACTTCGGATGGCTAAATGCTTTAAGAGCCACAACGGCGGAAGTGAAAAGGTTAGGGACACGAGACTTGAGGGTGGGAAGAATCTCAATCGGAAGTCGGAAGACACTTTACATTGGACGCTAAATGGCTTTCCCAACCGCAACGGCAGAAGAAGAAAAGTTACGGGCAAGCGACTAAAGACTAACGCATCGGCTGGTGGAGCGTTTTGGACTTCGGGCGCTGAGTTTCTTTGAGAGCCGCAACGACAAAATTGAAAAGGTAATGGCCTCCGATCAAACATATTTTCAACGCCCAATGTATAAAAATGATTTAAGTGTTTTGGACAGCTTCTCAAACTCAACAACGGACAGAAACCTGTTATACCTCCGCAACGGCGACCCACAATAAAGAACACTTGGTTCGATCAACAAGCGAAAACAAACTTAGAATTTGCAACTCACCACAAATGCCAAAGGCAATCAAAATTCGAACCTTGGGCGAGAGTTAAGCTTTTACAATCATCTAAAATTAAAACACGACCAAAACTCAAAGGATCCAACGATTAAAACAATGCAAAATCATGAGGAGGGGCCCAAAATTTAAGAAATTTGGGGAGAACGGTTGCAGCTGCAACAATTGGCGATTACCTAGTGAACCTAGATCTCTAGGTGATTAATCTTTGAGTGACAGACCATTTAACAACAAATCCATCCTATTGAATATTTTGAGCTATATGTATTTCTCGAATTCCGGAAGTGTGTACCTTCAATCATTGATAATAGTACAATTTGGGAGAGTGGAAACCAAGATTTTCAAGTCCAGATAACTCTGTTGAGGACAGAGGATGAGTTTCATTATTACCTTTGTCTTCAGGTAGCTGATAGCTTGGACACCACAGGATTGTAGCACATGGTAAACATAAATATTCATTTGTTCCTCGTTCCCATGCCATTTTAGCACTTTTTGTGCTTTTGGACTTTTGTCCCTATTCATATGAGTCCTCCTGCATGCCTTTCTTACTGAATTTTAATTCAGGATCCTCTATCCCATAGTGTCCTTTTGTGTGAGCGGTGTACTTCATGTTTCGGCTCACGGACGGAGAGGATCTTTCGGCAATTTAGTACTTATGATTCAGCATCTGCTTTGATGCATCATGCTTTCATACGATTTTTTTTATTCTTATTTTCCTTTTGGCATTCGTTTCTTGGCATGGGATCATTTATATTTAATATACTATTCACCTTGCTCCATTCCATGGGTCTTCTACTGTCGCTCCTTAGAACATTTTAAGTGTGACGTGGATGGAGCCTCAACATAGTATTCCAGACTCTTCGAATCCGGTTTATTTCACAGGGGTTAAGCAGGACTTCAATGCACACAGAGCTTATTCGAGAAAACTGCTAAACTGGAAGAAGTTATTTTAGCAACACCCAGTTTGAGACCCAAAATTTTTTATCATTCCCAAACATTTTGATGTTCCCCATGCAACTACGGGTTCGTCCCCTTTATTGAAACCAAGAAATCTCAAACAAAAGCAAATTGGAAAACATGACTCAAAAGACAGCCAAACAGATTATTTATATACAAGACAAAAGAAATCAAACAAACTCAGGAAAAATACGGCTTGAGAACCAAACCAGTTACTGGTAAGTTCTCTTCCCATCCTTGCATATTTTGCAACTTATAAGTAGAAGGGCCAAGCTTTGCCGCTATCTGATAAAGGCCTACCCACAACTGTTGGAATTTAGTATGCTTTCCTTTCTCATCATGGGGGTGATCCCATTTGAGAACCAAATCACCTACCTCCAAGTCTTTTGTTCCAGCCTTATGTTTGTCGAACCATCTCTTTATTACCCCCTGCTGTTGTTCAAAGCGCTCTCTGGCTTTAGATCTAGCCTCTTATGCTTTCAGGAGATTATATATCCTTATTTTCAAAAATTCATCATCCGACCCTCGAGACTCTTGAGTTATTATGGAAGAGGGCAGCATGATATTGGGGGGAAGAATGGCTTCTTTACCATACACAAGGGTATATGGTGACACTCCTATCGCAGACTTGGAGGTGACTCTATCGGCCCAAAGGGAGTTTGGTAGCACTGCATGCCAAATCCTCTGGTTTTCTATTACAGTCTTCTTTAAAATTCTAATCAGGTTTTTGTTAGAGAATTCAGCCAAGCCATTTCCTTGTGGATAATAATTAGCAGAATAATGCAATTTTATGTCTTTATCATGAGAAAAAATAGTCAATTTAATTGATGAAAATTACTTAGCATTATCAAAGACTAACGAAAATGGAACTCCAAACCTGGTCATGATATGATCTTGCAGGAAGCTGATGACTTTGTCTTCATTTATCTTGCACAGTGGGATAGCTTCGACCCAGCGAGTGAAATAATCAGTCGCGGTCAGAATGTACTTGTGCTGTAGGGAGGAATTCAGTTTTATTTCTCCAATAATATCCATCCCCCATTGCTCGAATGGCTCTGTGATCATCACAGGCTTTAGGGGTGCTGCTGCTTTAGGTTGTCTCCCGCTACACCTTTGGCAAATATCACACTTTCTGACATGTGCATGTGCATATCTGAAGAGCGTAGGCCAATAGTAAATTGCCCTGAGGATTTTGTGGGTTGTAGTATCTCCTGAATAATTTCCTCCAGTTGGCCCGTCATGCAACTCTGTCATTAATTTCTTCGCATCTTCCTTTCCTAAGCATCTGAGAAGAACCCCGTCATAATTCTTTCTGAATAATACTCCTTCAACAAGTTGATAGGAAGCTGATTTGAGACGCAGCGCTCTTCTTTGCTTGGAATTCCAATGTTCTGGAAACATCCCTGCCTACAATTAATGCACAAGGTCTCTATACCAAGACTCGGGAGCTATAAACAAAGGACATACCTCCATTACATGTAATTTGGCTTCATCTTCCCAGGCGTGTTCTTCATTTTTTCCATTTTCAGTCATCTGTTTGCACAACCCTTGTCCTTTAACTATAGATGCTGGCTTGAATTCAAGGTCGTACTCTTGAAGAGCTGTTACCCAGTTGCCTCTTCTTTCTCCTAACTCCTTCTACACAAGAAGAGACCTTACAGTTGGGTAGGGGACAATCACCTTGGTTCTATTTTTTAAAATATAAGTCCTAAATTGCTTTACTGCTTTGAATACAGCGTAAGCTTGTTTATCAACAACTGGGTAATTCAATTCGGCCCCCTGTAGACCAATACTCATAAAGGATATTGGGAATTCATCCCCCCCATCTTCCTTTTGGGTGAGCACGGCTACTAGTGAATCATCGGATGCAAAGGTATACAAGATCAAATCTTTGTCGAAATTTGGGATTTTCAAGGAGGGTGCATGTGCAACAGCAGTTTTGATTTTCCTGAATGAGCTCTTCTCAATTTCAGTCCACTTGAATAGTGCATTTTGCTTCACCATCTGCTGCAATGGCTTGACAATCTGAGCGAAATCAGGCACAAATCTTCGCACGAAATTTATAGTTCCCATAAATGATTGCATCCCTTTTTTATTATGGGGCAAGGGGATTTTTTTCAATAGCCTTGATTCTTTCTGGATCTATAGAGATTCCTTTCTTTGAAACTATGTGACCCATCAACTTGCCTTCTGTGACAGCGAACACACACTTTTTAGGATTGAGTGAGATGCCATATTTTCAACAGAGTTCGAAAATTTTCCTTAAGTGAAATGCGTGTTCTTCTCTTATCTTGAGAATATTGTAATATCGTCAAGGTACACTACAGCACTACGGCCAATAAATCCGTGGAAAGCTATGTCCATAGCCCTCTGAAACGTCACTCCAGCATTTATAAGCCCAAAGGGCATTCTCCTGTAGGAAAAGGTTCCCCATTTGGTCCTGAACGTGGTCTTCAATCTGTCTTCTTTGGCTACTAATACTTGATTGTAGCCAGAGAAACCGTCTAATAATGAAAAATGTTCAGCACCTAAGACCATTTGCAGCAATTGCTCCATGGGTGGCACAGAATAGTTATCTTTGTTGGAAGCGCGCTTTAGATTTCTGAAATCCACACATAATCTGATTTCTCCATATTTTTTCCTCACTGGTACAAGATTTGATACTCACTCCAAGTGTCTGACCTTAAAAATGATTCTAGCATCCAATAATTTCTTCACTTCACTCTGAATCAGCAGCTCCAATTTTGGATGCATTTTCCTTAAAGGTTGCTGATATGGCTTGACACCAGCTTTGATGGGAATGACATGTTTGATGATGCTGGTGTCATATGTTTTCAAATCTTCGTATGTCCATGCGAAAACATCTTTATATTCTTTAAATAGATTGACGAATTTGTCTCTTTCTGCTGGTGAACAACATTTGCCGAGATTCACAAATTTGGGATTTTGTCTCAGTCCCTAAATTTATTAGCTCGAACTATAGAGATGAGCTGTGGGTCTTCACGTTGGTTGGTCTTCTGAACTTTTCATTTAAATCGAACATTCTTTCCAACGTTCTGACTCCTTTAGGGATGAAATTGTCATATTTCAGTTCAGCTTGATGTTCTTCATCGTCTATGATTGCTCCTTTAAACACCTCGTCATTTGTTAAACATTCTATAATCTGTTGATCATCGTCAAACACTCACAAGTTGGTGATCATATCCGGTACTGAGGGCCTGAAAAGTAGTTCAACAGAGCATCGATTATTAGTGGGTACAAGCCTAGCGGCTGATGTGGCCAACAGGTCAGTTGCTGCATTTTTAAGTCTTGGAATTGAAATAATATTGAATGCATAAAAACATTTAAGCAGGTCCCATACCTCATTTTGGTAAGCTTTCAAGTGAGGGGAAACACAATGTATTTGATTCCAGATTTGTTTCACAATAATCTCGGAATCTCCAAAAACTCTTAGATTACTTACCTTTAATTCAATCGCTTTCCTCAAACCCTGCACCAGCGCTTCGTACTCAGCTGTATTATTCGTACATTCAAACTCTAATCTACATGAGACAAAATGTTTATTCTTCTGGGGGTTCGATCAAGACACAACCAGCCCCTGACCCCTCTAATGTCTTAGAGCCATCAAAAAACAAATTCCAAAAATCACTAACTACTGAATGTGAATCTATTCCTACTGCTAAGTCTACTATTTTACAGTCAATATCATCAGCCTGTGAGAATCGAAGGAGATCAAGATGATTGTCTGATGTGTTGCTGGCTTCTTCTGCCTGGTAATTTCCTGGTTCCAACTCAATAAAATAGTTTCCCAATACAAACTCCACTGGTTCATTCTTCTCATTCAGTTGAGTAACATTGTATCTCATGTGAGGCTCCCTTAAAATCTTAATCTGGTTCGGACTTCCCTTGTATGGAAACCACAGATGCGACCAATCCGAGGCAACATATCCATTTAGTTTGGCTGACCAATCTCTGCTCAAGACAAGACCGTAAGCATCTGGTATATCAGCCACCACAATATTAATGACTTGGCACACTTTATCATTTGATGCCAGACGGACTAGGACATCTTCCATCTCACCAATACCTTTACATCTGTCCTGTCCAACTGAAAAACCCTCCATGTGGATGGCTTAGGCTACCCATTAATATTTTTACAGACTGATATTGGCATGACATTTACTAACACCCCTGAGTCTACCAAGCAATTATGTACATTATGATTGAAAATTTCAAACGTGAGGAGGAAAGGTGGATGTTTGCTTTTAGACTTACCTCCAACACTGGTTTCACCGATTTATTCTTCTTCCTAAGGTTGATTGTCAGTGGGAAGCTTCTCATCTGATGCTTCAAGTGCTTTCAATAGTCTTTCTTTTTGCTGCGGCACTTTACACATTTCAAATAGAGGAACATTCACTTTTACCTTCTTTAAATCCTCCACGATGTCATAATCCATCGGCTGCTCAATGGGATGAGGTTTATCATCATTCATCTTTCCTTCCTTTGGCCTAGCCAAAGTATTATTCTTCTTCAGATCTTGGCTGGTAATAGTGAATTCTGGAATCTTATTAGCTAAGGATTTATTTTGAAATTTCTTTACATTTCTTTGCAGCCTTTTGATCTTTGGTAGAATGAGACTGTTTTCTTTAATTGGCCCTTGGCTCCTTGTTGCCACGTTGGTTTCCATGACGTCCTTGTAGCCCTGATTCTTTTCCTTTTCAGCATCAAATAACGAAACAGAATCCCACAAAACCATGGTTTCCTCTTCTTGTTCCTTTGTCGACGTAGTATTCTCTTTTCTCTCTTCATCTCCATCTTCTGTTAATCTAGAATCTAACAGCTGATTCATGACCAATGTAATCGAGTTTATCCATTGAGGACAATTCTTTTCAGAATGTGGCTATTGGTGGAAAGTGCAAAAATTGTCCATGCCTACCTCTGTTAAATTCATAGATGCAGTATTGTGAGGAGGAGGTTGAGACTGATTGTTATCCTCTCTTTTCTTATAATATGGCTTATAAAACTTTTGTGTTTCCTTCTCCTTCTCCAAATATATGATTTTGTTGGAAAGCTTCTGCATCATTTTTTCCATATTTTCATAATCTGGCGATTTCTCTTCCTTAGGCTTAGTAAACAATAAGGCTTTCCTTCCTGCACCTTTCTCTCCTGACTATTCTGGATAATCTTCAATACTTTCTCGTTCAGCTTCCACTACTTCTGCCTCTTCATAGGTTTTCGTCAAAGTAGGCTTGGCCCTACCTTTGGAAAACATGGCCAAATCAGGGCCTAAAGCTGAATTATAATATTCAATCAGAACTTTCTCTGAAGGTTTATTCGTTTCAGAAAAATTCTTGAGATAGGCTGCAAACCTTTGTGTGAAACTGTGCACTTTTTCCTTTCTCTCTTTCTTCAAGGCGCATAGCCCTTTCATGAGGGCTGCATGAGTTTTCTGAGTTGCATACTTACTTCTGAAAATTCTTTCGAAGGTATCCCAATCATGGATAGAGTTAGAAGGAAACCCAAAGTACCATGATGCCATAGCTCCTTTAAGGGTATGCAGGAATAGTCTGCAGACTACATCTTCATACTCCTTGGCCCTTAATCCTTCAATTGCCAAGTAAAAACTTTGTAGGTGATCATCTACTAATATTTTCTCATTTGGGTCAAACTTGGGCAACATCTTGTCAAAGGCTTGAGGTTGGTCGTGTAATGGAGGTGTCAGGTTTAACGGTGATCTGGCTCTCCAAGCAGGTGATGGATTTGGTGGGTTAGGTGGTGGATTAGCATTTACTCCTTCCATGAGTCTAGGTGGAGAGTGAGGAGGTGAGCCAATAGGAGTGCGAGTAGGAGAACTGTGAGGGGTATCTGGGCCTTCTTGATTCAAAGGTAGCACAACCTCCTGTAAGGTTGTTTCTACAAGTTCTTCCCAGTCTCCAACCAACACTGAGTCTTCTACTATAGGACGATATTTCCTTTTATATTCTCTTCTGGGAAATTCAGGGATGATTGGAAATCCTCCAATATTCTTTACATATGCCCTGGTGTGTCTTCTCAGATCATTAACAACTTTGTTGCCAACAAAATATAGATGTTCTCTTTCTTCCGAAATTGGATTATGAATCCCACTGCTTTCAGAACTACTACCGATGGAATAATTTCGGGAAAACGGGTTTCCTCGGCCAGCCATGCACTGGCGGCCCTCCTTCTAGCGCCAAAACTGTTGAGGCCCAGAAATTTGCAGGAAACAACAGTAAGGGATTCTCCCCAGTCAACATTCCCAACTAGCCCATGACTAGTTGGTGTAGGGAATCCATTCGGTTTGTGGTCCGGCTACCGTAGGTCAAGTAATAAAAAAAGGGGTTTTACCGGTTACGGCCTGGTCCACCAATTTTTTTTTTATTTTGAATTAAATTATGAAATGCACGTGCCTAATTAACAATGCAGAGTGATAAATATGCAAAGAGTAGTCACAATGTGATGCGCAAGTTCTTACCTCTCATCTTAGAACTCGCAAGCATCCAAATCATGTAGGAAAATAAATACCAACAAAAACTATCTATCCCTAGGGAGCAGAACTATCATTCATTGGTGAGTAACCCATTACATGCATCATGAAAAATCACAGATAGCTGATACTACTTTCAAGACACATGAACAATTATAGATATTTGAACAACCAGATAGCCAATTGGTTATGAACAACCTTTATTACTCACAGCGGAAGTACATCACAATATGTACTGAAAAGCATTCAAACAAGAAAATAGGTTCAGGAAGTTAAAACACTCTCACAGTTAATGAAACACAGCTGAAAACGAAATAGTTCCCCTTCAACATTGTTCATTTAAACCCATAGATACATTCCACATTACGCTTTCTCCAACAGGCAAAAGTTGCGGTTTCTTATTGTAAAACGAAATAGTTCCTCTTACAAGCAAATGGTTTACAAGTTTTTTCCTAGGGAAAAAGTCCCTGTCTAAGTTCTACTTTCAAATATTTAAACTATAACTGCAGACCGCTTGGGCTGCCCTCCAAACGTATGACCTTTCAGTTTCTCGAATGTTTCATATTCTTCTCTCCATATTTTCTTTGTATGCTCATGATCAGTTGGGTAACTGCTAGATATTTTGGGTCGGTGCCTTTGTCACCTTGGTAGTTCGACTAATCCCTTGAGTCCACCTGCAAATAAACCAACATGCATCATTCATTGGATTTGCGTTCTAAAACAAAGAAGCAAATTATATTATTGAAACAGCTAATCCACAAGAAAAGACCAGGTGTTCCATCATCATTTTACAAATGCCAACAACACTACCTCGTCCTCCTACCGGCTCGTGATAAAAACACCAACTGCGGAAAACATGAGGAAACCGACATCAGAAGCAAAAGCTCTGCCCAACCGCAACGGCGGAAGAGTAAAGGCTACAAGCATGTGACAAGAGGGCAGGAAAACTCAATCGCAAATCAGAAGGATAATGACATCGGAAGCCAAATGGTTTTCCCAGCCACAACAGCGGAAGGGGCACAACTACGGGAACATGACGAAAAAGTCAACACGCATCGGCAGCGGAGCGCTTTTTACTTCGGATGGCTAAATTCTTTAAGAGCCACAATGGTGGAAGAGAAAAGGTTAGGGACACAAGACCTGAGGGTGGGAAGACTCTCAATCGAAAGTCTAAAGACACTTTACATCGGACGCTAAATGGCTTTCCTAACTGCAACGGTGAAAGAAGAAAAGTTATGCGCAAGCGACTAAAGACTGACGCATCGGCTGGCGGAGCGTTTTGGACTTCGGGTGCTGAGTTGCTTTGAGAGCTGCAACGGCAGAAACAAAAATTTAATGGTCTCCAAACAAACATATTTTCAACACCCGATGTATAAAAATGATTTAAGTGTTTTGGATAGCTTCTCAAACTCAAGAACGGACAGAAACCTATTATACCTCCGCAACGACGACCCACAATAAAGAACACTTGGTTTGATCAACAAGCGAAAACAAACTTAGAATCTCTGACTCACCACAAATGCCAAACGCAATCAAAATTCGAACCTTGGGCGAGAGTTAAGATTTTACAATCATCTAAAATTAAAACAGGACCAAAACTCAAAGGATCCGACGATTAAAACAATGCAAAATCATGAGGAGGGGCCCAAAATTTAAGAAATTTGGGGAGAATGGTTGCAGTTGCAACACCTACACAGTATGAATGTTGTTGACGGTCTTATTTTTGTTGGTACAGACTGATGCATAGTGAGGTCCCTGGCATTCCCAACATTTTAGCTATTCCTTACGTTCGTTATTTTTAATGTAGTTGCCGTGATTGTTTGTAAATTCTTTATTTCTTGTGACAGTAGGGTTTTGCTGTGAGTTACTTTTTAAATTATTTCCTTGAAAATTTTTGTTAGGAAATTTACGTGAGTTATTATGCCCAAAATTTCGATTAGGTGTGAAACCTTTCTTTCTTTGTTCAAAATTATTAGACCTTTTTGTTTTCCAGTTTGACATGTTTTCCCTTTTTTTTTCTGCTCATAGCATAAATTTGTTTTTCGCATGGCCTCTTCAAGGGCTTTGGGATTATAATATTCAATTATGTCCTTAATATGAAAAGGTAAACAACTCAGAAACCGTTGTACCTTAGGCTCTTCATCAACAATATAGCGCACATAACGCAGTAAGCTCAGAAATTTACTATTTAACTCTTTCATACTCAAGGTTCCCAACCTTAAGTCATAAATTCTTTAGCTCGTTCCTCGTAATATTGCTCTGACAGAAATTTCTTTTTAAAGAACTTTTTAAAAGTGCTCCAGTTTATATTCTTCTCTTTTATGCCCTTAACTCGTTTTATGTCCTGCCACCAAATGTCGGCTTTTCCAGTTAAGTTATAAATTGTCATTCTTTCTTTTAACTAATTAGAATAGTTATATATCTGAAATACTTTTTCATTCCGTATAGCCATGCTTTGGCTTCCTCTCCTTTTTCTGTTTTGCCATTAAAAGTTGGTGGTTTAATATTTTTGAACTCCCCTGAAATCTCTTCATAGGGCTTGTACTTCTTCTTTCTAGAGCGATAATTACTCTCGCTACTGTCACTTGAATACTGGTGTTTATTTCTGTATGAGTTACCATTAATTTCAGAAGAAGAACTACTTTCAATTTTAGAGTGTTTTGACCTTTTACTCTTATGTTTATAGGACATAGTGTCAAATTCTACATGTTTATCCTTTTCTTCGTTATGAAACTTTTCTAGCAGTATTTGATTCAAATCCTCCTGAGCTCTTAGGATTCTCTTATTTTCTTTTTTAATAGTCTCCATTTCAGTTTTTAAATCCTTAACTATTTGCAGTAATTCAAATGAATTATTAGTTATATATTTCTTAACATGTTCTCTTCCAAAGTTATTTTGTTCATTTAATGGGGACCTCTCTTCAGCATACTCTTCAAGTCATTCCATACCTACAAATCTAATTCAGAAAATATTATGTACAACAACATTAAAATCATAAATCAGTATTCATACTTGCTTCTTTCTTTTTGTTTACGTGTGCTAAGCCACTTCAGGCCTAGTGTTGGAACGTGTGCTCTGATACCATATCTAACACCCCAAAAATTCACAAAAATTTAAAATTTTCTTTGTGACATTTAATGTTTAAGTCATAGCCTAAAAATTTTAGTTTAATAACTACCTCTACTTTATTTAACAGATATATTACAGGACATGACATCAATAGAAACCTAGGAGTTATCATTCTTGACTAACTGTAACTAAAATATTTCAGAATTACTTACTAACTTATAAAACACCTGCTACTAACATCATTCAATCTGTGTTGATTTTTTAGGTTTGAAAGTTAATGAGTTATAACTTATTGAATTCAGATCAATTGTTTATTTTCCCATAAGTCTATGATTCTGATAGTTGTTTTCTTGTCTTCTTGAAAGGAGCTTGATCTTAGCCTGAGGCTTACTTAGATTTTTCAAATCTAATGCAGATTCAATGCTTGTATAGGATTTCACAGGTAAAAATTTCTTCCAGGTTATGATGTAAGATATTAAAGCTCTGAAGGCTAAGTGAGTAAGTTAGGAAAGATTCTTAATTCCATTTATTTTCTAGATTACTGAAGTGTAAATATTTCTAAGTCTGTCGCACATACTAAATTCTACCTAGGTAGCAATCTGAGTTAGTAGTGTGAATATTTGTCATAGAAAAATAATTTATATGACTGATGGTATAATTGTCCTAATATGCTTCTAATAAATTTTAAATTATGGTTTTATCCATGATAACCCTAGAACTTTCTATGCCCTAGATTTATCATTACCATTTCCATTTAATAGTTATATATAACTACAATCATAACCAACTAGCCTAGGTATAAGATCCTTGCATTAAGTAACAACTATATCCTACCTAGAATTTCATAATCCTTACAATAATAACTAAGACTACCTCTAGCTTCAAATTAGAAACCTTTACTTGTTTTATTGTAAACTAAAGTAATACTATTACATCGCATATAATAATTCTATATATTGTTTTAACCAAAAGTCTTAAGAGTGAATATAGACTATACATTCGATGATATATAATTATCAACGTGTTTTTTAGTTGTTGGAAAGCTAGATGGATTTCCAATGGTTTTAAACTAGGAAATTGATTTACCTTAGCATCAAAATAATATCATTAATTTTGCACCAGAGTTAACCATGGATAAATACAACCCAACCTAGGCATAAATTTAACGCATAAAATATAAACCAATCTAGGTATAAACCCTAAGCATATATAACAATGCATGTTATAAAAACATAACTTAGGTGTATTCAAAGCATAACATGTATACTATCCTAAGCATATATATTCCATGCCTAACCTATATACTAATCTAAGCATATATACTATGCATATCATATAAATGTTTATTTTTAACAAAATACCAATATTACCTTTACCACGTATCGCGGGTTCAAACTATATCGAGCCAAGAAAAGATTTCAAGGTTTTAGTGGATCCCACGTGGGGACTGCTTGTTTGAGGAAGGGTTTTGGAATTAAACACCATGCTTTTACATTTAAGTTTACCCTAAAATAGCTCGGATTCGTTGTTGTACATTTTGGAAAAGGAGAGTGGGCCGACAGGCCTCGTGCTCTTCGGGCCTATGCAACGAAAGTCACTTAGACTTGAACCTTAGTTCTTCAAGCTCAACAAAATACACTGGTAAGTCGTATCCATTCCTCCCAGCGTTTTCCATTTCTTTTATGTAAAAAAAATACTAAGTTGATACTAACAGATCAAGAATGTGGTTTGTTTGAATGGCATGTGAACTGCTTGGTAATGCACAGTAAAAAGTTGAAAGTGTTTGCTTAGAGATAAAGGGTGTGACACGAAAGCTCGAGTAAGCCTCGGTTTCAACCTGGGGTTTATCCTTGGTCATAGTGTTGCAGTGACACTGGTGGTGTTTGCAAATTGTTAAAGTAGTGTTTAAAAAAAAATATTTGCAGTACTTTGTTGTGTTTGTTTGGGAACGAACAAGGTGGAGGCCGTAAGGTCATGGTAACCCTTAGGGTTTTAAAATCGAGATACGGATCTTGTAAAGTCGAATAGGGTTGGAATCTTATTATTCTAGGGTTTCTTTATCATTTTGAAAACCTTGGTTAACCTAAGTGGAAGCTTTTGGTTGTTGTAAAATATTTCGTAGCTTCCACACTGTTAAGGAAATTTTTGGATTTCGTAAACACAAAGTGGTGACTATTGGATAAATAAAAGACTATGATATAATTATTTTTTTCTACTATGCAAAGCTTACGACCGTTAAGTAAATATTTATTATTTGTTTACCTTTTGTAAAAAAATCGAGTACATTGTGTGTTCAAGAGTTTTCTGTTATTACCATACTTTGTTGCTATTTAATCTATGGCTACGAAAATGGTTGGAGCCATTGGTAAAATCGTTGTTTTGTAAATTAATTTGTAAAATCTGTATTGTAAAAGTTCATCCTATGGTTTTGTGTTTAACAAACAGTTTGGATAATCAAGTTATATGGTTAACTTCTGAATTTTTATAATTGTATAAGCAGTAATTCGATTTTTATACTTTTCTTTTTAAAACAATGAGAAATTGAAATATTTCCTATCTCATAAGTAGATTCTATAAAAGGTTAAGAAAATTCACATTTTTCAGAGTAGGTTTTTAGATCCACAGTTTGCAAATATTAAATAGCAATAATTTGAATTATAAAGATTGTTACATTTATGTTTTCTATGTACTTTAAATTATGTACTACATTATGACTTAGAGTAATATTTTAATAATAGTATTATTATTATACTATATGATTACAATTTTATTTCTTAAGTACTTAAGATATACAATAGATGTTATAATTCTTTATCGTTTCCAGTCTATTTCCTGGTCATTATGAACTTACAGTGCGACGTGATTTTAAAGAAACAATAGGAATATAATTTGTGTATTATTTACTATAATATCTAGAATACATGTTTATAAATTAGGTATAAAAAATGACTAGTCTTGATTTGCTTAAAGTGAATAAATATATTGTATATAGTAATTATTAATGTGCTTATAATTCAATAGATTAATGTCTGTGTGACCTAAGCTTGTTGTAATAGACTCTCTGTATTAATCTTGGAGGTTTTTATATAAATGAAGGAGTTCTAGAAACAAAAGGATTATTATGAAACCTAGCTAAAATGATCAGTAAAATCTTCTAATGTTAGAGCATATTCAAATCATCTTATTCATGTATAATCATTCATATTTACCTATAAACAACTTTTTGTACTAGAGTACTTCATATCACGATGAGTGGAAAAATAAAGAAAGGAATTTTATTCATCATTCCACCATTTCTAATTCTAGTTTCATTCATTATGTTAAACAAATACAGGTAATTTCATGAATAAAAATGCAGACTTAAACAGTCTATTTACAACTGCAAGTGTCTAAGAAATACTAGTAAAACTAATCATGACTACTTTCATTCCAGTACTTTGCTTGCATAAGGTAAATAAGATAACACAATGGAACCTGATAACTTGTAGAGGAGACAAACAACCCAAGGAGCTTGTTCCACCCAACCTTTTCTTGAAGATAGCTCAATTTTTTGTCTTAGGACCCCCTAGACTCTCCACTGAACCACCAGAATGAAAGCACTGTGTGAGGAAATGGGATTGAATACCCCTGCAACTCAACAGAAGTACTTAGCAGTAGTACTTTCTATCCTCAATAGTAAAGAACTCAGCTAACAAGTTGCACTGATTCTAAAAATAGTCTTAATCACTCAATCCACTTATGTATTTCCCCTGATCGAATCTCTTGTGAATCTTTCTCAACTTCAGAAATTTCACAAGGTAATGATTGAACAACCTCCTGCTGAATTCGATGGCTAGATATATGCATTCCTAGGTCTTTTTGATCAGTTTTTCAATTAATGAGCCACCTGCTCTGTTCCACTTTCTTGGGGAACATGACCACGAAAAAAGGGAAGTTTCCCCCTCCATCAGCTAGAAGTGGTTGAGGATGCTGCCATGTGTCAGTTTTCTCTCACCTCAGATTTTTCCTCCTAGTGGGTCAGTGGACACTCATTCAACAGAATCCTTAGGCTATTTGTCTCATATTTTATTTATTAACTAATAAAATATTCAACATAATTAATAACAGTCATCCTTGACCCCACATGGTCAATAGTTAGAAACTTTACAATAAAAACAAACTTTAATGTTTTCTTAAACATAAAATGTTATTGAAATTGGGGTACGTGACATTCTCTACCTTCATAGACTCTTCCTCCCTCTCATTCTCTTTGATCGTATCTCTGTTCTCTTCCTACTTTTCTCTACTAACGATTCGGACACAGCCTGGATCAACTCAATATTTCCTACTCTTCTGTGCACTTAGATCCAGATCC
Source organism: Pseudotsuga menziesii (assembly GCA_001517045.1). Classification (NCBI taxonomy): domain Eukaryota; kingdom Viridiplantae; phylum Streptophyta; class Pinopsida; order Pinales; family Pinaceae; genus Pseudotsuga; species Pseudotsuga menziesii. The sequence continues at coordinate 249,196 of LPNX010495746.1, read as the reverse complement.
TTCACTCTGTTACACACAACAATACTAATAGACAAAATACAGATCCATCAACCAAAAGCTAATGAGATTCCACCCTTTTCTAATTGAAGTCCATGTCGAGAGTCTAATAATTCAGAGCTAACCATAGAGGCTAATCCTTAGGGATACTAACCACCGTAGGATAACCTGTATACAACTTGGGTTCCTTATTTTATAGCCTCATTACAAACTTAATACAGATTCCATACATACTTGATACATACTCAATACAGACTCGATACAAACTCATTACAGACTCAATACAAACTTGTTTTCTGTCGCTTTCTCAGCCGACTTCCTATATCCAGCCAACTGGTTGTCTTTCCTATTCTAGTAACACCTAACGGGAGGCACTAATGGCCTGACTTATGAATATGCCTTCACACGTCTGGTTTCCACCGGCTTTAGCCGAGATCGTACCCACGATCATTAAGCCCTGTCACTTTCTCAGCATTACACCTTACTATCATTTTCTAGCTGTTATGCTACTTACACACCTTTTGATGTTGATATTATGTCTTAACTTTCCTTATCATACTCCTTCCTTTTCTTGCGGCTTCCTCTTCTGATGTCTCTTCCTCTTCTTCTTCCTTCCTTTCGCTTCCTTTGTTGCAACTTCCTTTCTCTTCTTGATTTTCTGTTGCTAATTCTGTCGTAGCTCATTATTCTTCTGCTTTAGTTCTTCTCCATATTTAGGTAGAATTCAAACTGAATTATTCCTTATTATCCCTATGCCTAACAGGCCCCTAACACTCACATGTGGCTCCTCCCTAGCCACTTGAAGTTATTCCTCCATGTTTTTACTTGCCCTAATTTTTCTCTAAAAATATTCCACGATTTTCACCACTCTCTCTGCTTCTATGTGCACTTCTCCCTTTGTCAAAACTGACATGTTTCGACACGACCTTCTCTAATGATTCTGCTACATCGTGCACGTTCTAATGTTCATTCTTATGTGTATGTTCATTCTATATCTTCTACTACTAACATTGTTTCTAGCATCTATTACTGCTATCATTCTTTTTAGCATCTATTACTACGGTCAGTATTTCTAGTATCAGATATAGTTATTGTTTTAGAGTATTAGGACATATGAGATGGGAGACTTATCAATATCATCGATATTCCTTGTTTACATTTTTGGCTTCAGCTTGAGTCCATCCCATTTTTTTCCTTCCACCCTTCAGAATCTTCCACCACATCATTATTGAATGAGTATGCAACATAGGCATAAACCTTGGAGCTCACACTAGTTGGAAAGTTCATTATAAACTCGATGTTCTTCTTTGCTTCATTGATGGTGAAGTATTCCATCCTATCAACTCCTTACCTTCCTTTATTGGATTCTTCTAGTTCATCTTTATCTTGAAAGTGATCCAAGTGGATCATCTCAAAGAAGATAGAATTTAATGTCTTCAAAAGGGAAATACATGCTTACAAAGTGAAATATATTGTCAACATCTTTCCCATGACATTTATTTCAGGTAAAACAACCTCTGGATGCAGAAGATATTCAATTTTGAAGTTTTGGCAATTTTGAATTAATTTGGCAAAATTCCAATGTTATGGTTTATAAAAATATTGTGGTGTCTATGGGATTTGACCCCATGACCTCCATAAATCAACAATTCCTTTACCCAAATACCATTTTGCCAGCACACCACACATTATTCCTTGACTATAGAAGTCAAGGGCACAAATTTTATTTAAAGTTGAACTTGTGTTTGTGGCGGAATTCAAATGCCAAGTCACAAACAATGATCCTTGCCAAGTCATAGACTCCTTCCCAAGTCATAAAAAGTGGTCATGGGCTTTGGGTTATCGAACCATATAATAACCGAACTATATTAAACATATAGCATCACAGCCATTTTAAACGTGGTTAAGAGATATTTTGCCACCATATAATAAAAGAAAGATATGGGAGAGGTCCACGGATTTGATCCCGCGACCTCCTCCCATCTTAACAAGTGTGGTTAAGAGATATTTTTCCACCATATAATGAAAGAAAGATATGGGAGAGGTCCGCGGATTTGATCCCATGACCTCCTCCCATCTTAACAAGTACTTTAACCAATGCGCCAAAGAAGCCACTTGTTAAAGGATTCGGCATAGTATCGTTTTAAACTTGAAGCGCCCAGATGCTATAAAAAGAGCCACAATTTCCAGCCATGGGGCCAACTTGGGAGCTCAAAATTTTACACAGCGCATGACAGATGTTCAATAACAGAGTTCAGTTGTAGGTGCAGGCGCAGATATCGAGGTAAAATATTTGCAAGCACATGCACGCTTACTAAGGTGGTATTACACGCTTACCGAGGTGGTATTGCACGTATACCGATGTGGTATTGCATAGAGACTGAGGTCGGTTTTAATCTACACGCATCCTGAGGCAATTCTACATGCATCTTGAGGCAGTTTCATAATGCACACAGTTCGACGCCGTACGAACTGAATGGATCAGAGACAGTTTTGGAGGTTGTGCCAAAGTTGGCATCCAGAGGTCTGGTTCAGAACTATATCAAGTTTGTACTCAAAAAACTCGATTTTCCACAAGGATTCCAAATCCAGCTTCATTGTTTGCATCCAGACATTCTAACAAAAAAGTGCTCACAGAACCTTTCAGCTATATCGGAGGATATCCATGTTTACACTTCAAAGAATCAGGATTTCATTCTGAAGCTTCTATTGAAGTCTATTTTTGCATGTGAGTGACAGAACTCAGAGGTGATTTTGAGAACACACAATTTGTAAGCGATTGAAGATTTTATCTATCGGCCTTCCCATTTGGAAGTGGCCCAGAGACGTAGCTAGAGGGTCTAGTGAAATACATTATCAGCTTTGTGTTATGTTTCTGGTTTGCATCTTTCTGTTATATGTTTATGTGTTGATGGATGCTATTTAAATATGCACTTTAAAGGTTTTTTTTTGTGAGTAATTAACATTTTAAACTTCATAAGAAAATAATGGTTACAAAGATTGTGGAATAAATTACAGATCAAGTGGTATCACAGTGAGTTTAACCATTGCATTTTGAAGTTTTTATGTTAACAATATCCAAGTTTCAGCGAGGTGAAGGAGAGATTGAAACATTTGATCCAGAAATTGGATCAAGAAGAAGAAAGAAAATGGCAAGTGAAGACTACCGAGAAGAACATGAGAAGGCCTTCCGCAAAGGTTTCTATCAGAAGGCATATAGAGTTGAAAAGTTGTTTGCATATTATCAAAGGATATTGGAAAAGAAGGAAATAAAGAAGGAGAAAGCAAAGGATAATGCTTCAAGAAAAGGAGAAGACCCTTCTGAAACTTCTTCTCCATCTTCTTCCTCTTCTGAAAGTTCCAGTACTGCTTCTTCAAATCCAAAGAAAAAACCTGAGAAGGCTAAGTCTGATTTACCTTATTTGAAACTTGATATTAAGTTTGAATTGCATACATATAACAGTGAACTTAATGCTGAAAAACTAGATGATTGGATCAAGCAGATTGAGGTGTATTACAAGATTCAAAATCTTGTGGATGATCAAATCAAAATCCAGTTAGCTACTTTCTGTCTTAAAGGCACCGCACTCATCTGGTGGGAGAGTATGACACAGGAAGACCTCCTTACAAAAGGTAAAATCATCTCTTCTTGTTATGAGTTTACTTCAACATTAAAGAAGCAATTTTATCCATTAGGCTACATCCAACAAGCCATGATGGATTGGTGAAACTTAAAGCAAGGTAAAGGTTAGAATGTACAAGAGTACACTCAGGAATTCAGAAAGAGAGCTTTGATTTTGGGCATACCTCTTTACACTCAAGAAACTCTTCTTAAGTTTATAGGAGGATTGCATAATTATTTGCATCATACAATACTTATGTTTAATTAGACTAACCTGGACGAGGTATGTGTGCAAGCTACGCACATTGAGTTAAAAGAGAATAGTGTTCATAATTTTTCTTCAGCTAAATCCAGTCAAACAAAAGAAGGAAAGGCAAAAGGGAAAGGTAAGCATGCAGCTACTGTGAAGAAAGGGGATACAAATATTTCATGTTTGCATTGTTAGAGAGATGGACATGATGCAGAAAACTATTGGAAGATACATCCAGAATTGAAATCGAAGTGGTTTAAGGATCGAAAACGGAAGCAAAAGGCTACGATGATTGTTGAGGACCTTGGATCAGATTCTCAGGATGAAACAAAGATATCAATCGTAGGCGTGAAAGGTAAAACTATTGTTGCTACTGATTCTAACATTGGTTCTTCATGTGCTTCTACATCTAAAGATCATGATGGTTCTAAAGATAGAAAAATAAATGCACTATTTCATATAAAGGTAATCACTAGAAAAACCAAGATCGACACATTCATAGATAGTGGATCTCAAGGTAATCTTATTTTAGAAGAAGTAGTAAAACAATTGGGATTAATAACTGAACTGTACAAGAAACCTTATCCACTAGGTTGGGTATGCAAATATAAAAGGTTACATGTAACAAGACAATGTGATCTCAAGTTTGCAATTACATCCAAATTCATAGATGAAGTTGAATTTGATGTGGTTCCACTAGATATCTGTGGAATTGTGTTGGGAAGCCCATATTTATATGATTGAAAGGAAATATTCTATCGAGAAAATAATCAGTATCATTTTTTTAAGGAAGGAATCGAGTACATAGTACACTCACATTCATATAAAAATGACAAGTCATTGGGAACTAGACAACAATTGAAAAGAGTTGTTAATGCAAGTTAGAATTTGGAACTTATGTCTATGCAAGTCAAGGAAGAAAAGAATCCTAAGCTTGAAGAGGAAGTGTCATTGCATCACAATACATCTACTATTGTTGATAATGTTCCTATGATAGAGCATAAGCATGATACAAGTACAAACTCTTTCACATATTCAATGTTGATATTCGGCTTATTACTGATCAGCGGTATTATATGGTTGGTACCTACAATATTGAATGAATATTTTGTTGAAAAAGGAGTTAATGTACTTAAAAATATATATGTAGTGTTGATTGTTGTCATTTTGAGTTAGATCTACAGCTTCCAAGAATGGACAAGTGATACAGGACAAGTGAGACGAACATGTCTTCACTTGTTTGTAGGATGATTTCATGCTTCTTGTGGTAAAAAAGCTTTCTAATGGGCAGGTTTCATCTAGGTGGATCATCTCAAATAAGATAGAATTTAAAGTATTCAAAAAATAAATACATGCTTACAAAGTGAAAGACCTTGTCAACAGCTTTCCAGTGACGTTTGTTTCAGGTAAAACAACCTCTGGACACAGAAGATATTCAAGTTTGAAGTTTCAGCAATTTTGAATTAATTTGGCAAAATTCCAATGTTATGGTTTATAAAAAAACTGTGGTGTCTATGGGATTTAACCCCATGACCTCCACAAATCAACAATTCCTTTACCAATCCCGCTTAGAAAACGCAGCATACATTAGTCCTTAACTATAGAAGGGCGCAAATTTTAATTAAAGTTGAACTTGTGTTTGTGGGCATAATTCAAATGCCAAGTCACAAATGGTGGTCCTTGCTAAGTCATAAATAGTGGTCGTGGGCTTTGGGTTATCAAACCATATAATAACTAAACTACATTAAACATATAGTATAATAACCATTTAAAACATGGTTAAGAGATATTTTTCCACCATATAATAAAAGCAAGATATGGGAGAGGTCTGCGGATTTGATCCCGTGACCTCCTCCCATCTTAACAAGTGCTTTAACCAATGCGCCAAAGAAGCCACTTGTTAAAGGATTCGACATAGTATGGTTTTAAACTTGAAGCTCCTAGAAGCTATAAAAAGAGCCACAATTTCCAGCCACAGGGTCAAATTGGGAGTTCGAAATTTTACACAGCACGTGGCAGATGTTCAGTGACAGAGTTCGGTTGCAGTTGCATGCATAGATCTCGAGGTAAAATATTTGCAGGTACATGCACGATTACCGAGGTGGTATTACACGTAGAACGAGGTTGTTTTTACTCTTCATGCATCCTAAGGCAAGTATGCACGCATCTCAAGGTAGTTTCATAGTGCACACAATTCAAGGTCATACAAATTGTACGGATCAGAGACAGTTTTGGAGGTTATGCCAAAGTCAGCATCCGGAGGTCTGGTTCATAACTATATCGAGTTTATACTAAAAAAACTCAGTTTTACATAAGGATTCTAAATTTAGCTTTAGTTTTTGCAACCAGACATTTTGACGAAAAAGTGCTCACAAAACCTTTTAGCTATATCGGAGGATATCCATGTTTACACTTCAAAGAATCATAATTTCATTCTGAAGCTTCTATTGAAGTCTCTTTCTGGGAGTGAGTGACAGAACTCATAGGTGATTTTGAGAACACACAATTTGTAAGCGGTTGAAGATTTTATCTATTGGCCTTCCCATTTGGAAGTGGCTCGAAGACATAGCCAAAGGGTGTGGTGAACTCCATTATCAGCTTTGTGTTATGTTTCTGGTTTGCATCTTTCTGTTATATGTTTATGTGTTGATGGATGCTATTTAAATATGCACTTCAAAGGTTTTTTTTTTGTGACTAATTAACATTTTAAACTTCATATGCAAATAATGGTTACAAAAATCCTAGAATAAATTACAGATCAAGAATCATCACCCCTTATGTTTTCAATGTCTTGCAGAGATGATGGTGATGACGGTGGCCTTTCTTTCTGTTTTTCGCTTTCAGAACACTAGTTCAGACCAGCGGGTTCTAGTAATGGATACTCTGCAATGTAGCAATTAGTTCCAGATTGTTTTCCAACAGCTTCGGTGGGATGTCCTTTGGCCCTCTGGTCCTAGTCATTGCTTGTTCATTCTTTCTCAGCAATGCTGAGACAATGTTGCTCTTGCAGGAACCATAACACTTCCTCATTACCAAACCTAGTAAGATGGTCTGTAACGTTAATGCAAGGACGAATGGAACTAGCTCAGTTTCCAATTTCCTCCTTTCTTACAATGGAACATATCCAGTGTCATTTTTCTCAACCATAATAGGTAAAACAACAGTAATCACAGATCTCTCGAGGGCACTAGCACTAAATCTCATAGTAGCCATACTTCTCCAACAATATTTCTTCAGCTCTAGGTGTTCTTGCAACAGTTCGCTGTGGGGTGAAAACGTGAAGTTGGGTAACACTTCCATGAGAATCGGGTGCTCGAGCAACATAGCGGAAGTTATTCGGCCGAATAACTATATTTATTTTGCCGAATAACTATATTTATTCGGCTAAATAACGTTTTTATTCAGTCGAATGATTGATCCTTTATTCAGTCGAATACTTTTTAATGGTGAACCGTTTAAATTGACGGAATGCATAGCCAACTGGTAATTTTGACCAGTGGCCGAATAGTTATTTGGCCGAACAATTATTCAGCCGAATAATTATTCGGTTGAACAATGATTCGGCCGAATAATTATTTGGTCGAACAATTGTTTGGCTGAATAATTGTTCTACATAAAAGGTCGGTTGCAGCCTCATTTTCATGTTTTTTGCTTGCAGTCGTCTCCTATCTTCTTCCACTCACAGTGTCGCCTGTTGTTCTTGTCCAACCACCTGCCTTGTCACCTGTCCCACCACCCACGTAGTCGCGCGTCGTTTTGTCCTGCCACCCGCCTGGTCGCCCCTCATTCCCGTCCCGCCATACGCCTGTTGTGCGTTGACGTGTACATCTGCCACCCCGCCACCTTTCTGGAATCCTCTCAGTGTGGAGGTATGTTCGTGGAGGGTCTGTTCATGGAGGTATTTTCTTGGTCTGTTTGTGGTCTGTTTGTGGAGGTCTGTTCATGGGGGTCTGTTCATGGTCTGTCCCTTTCTCAACAGGTATTTTTTTCGTCAATATTTTTTATAATTTGAATGTTCAAAAAACAAATTCATGGCTTGCTATAGACAATGGATTAAATTTCCTATTCCTCATAGTTTTCTTTGATCTTATAGTTTTTTTTATCTTAAAGATTATTGTACATGTTAATTAGTAGTGTAGATTTCTTTTAATTTTAATTTTAGTTCACAGGTATTATGAGGAATATATTCATTCGTGAACTCTGTCCATGACATGAGCTCTATCCACATGGACAGAGTTCATGAACTCTGTCCCTAATCACTTTACTTAGCATAAGTGTTTTAAGTTTTTTTTATATAAATCATAAACAAAAAAATCTAATTATTGAGATTTGATGGACCTAATAATATTATAATATTTGCATATCAAAGTCAAAATATGATATTTTAGTATTTGCATATCAAAGTTACAATTATAGTTATATTTTTCTTTGTCTTTACTTAGCATAAGGGTTTCAAGTTGATTTTATATAAATCATAAACAAAACAAAAAATCTAAGTATTAATATTTGATGGACCTAATAATATTATAATATTTGGTTATTAAAGTCAAAATATGATATTTTAGTATTTGCATATCGAAGTTACAATTATAGTTATATTTTGGCTTTGTCTTTAAAAAGGTATAAGTTGGAATGAAGGAAAGTGGAGGCATAGGTTTGCATTTAAAGATATTCATGTCATTTTTGGTCTTTTGATATTTTTTCCAGAATGAAGAGTCACTTAGGGTAACAAACAAAACATACATGACATCATCACCTTCCTCATGGATAGAGTTCTTGAACTATGTCCACGTGGATAGAGTTCATGAACTCTGTCCACGTGGACAGAGTTCATGAACTCTATCCATTAGGAAATATTTGATGAACTTTGTCCATGTGGACAGAGTTCATAAACTCTGTCCATGTATGAGCTTAGTATTCTTCCATTGCAGGCTTGTTCCATGAGGCTGCATAAGCTAGGCCTTCAGTTACTGCAATAAATTAACCTCAGATGAGATATTCGGAAGCTCATTCATTAGAGTTCTATAGGGGTTAGCAAATAATTACAACTTAGTTTAATTTGGTTTATGTGCGTGTAGCTACTTATTGTTTTACGTGTTTCATGTTATGTCACAAGTACAAGATATTCATAATCATTAAAATGGTGGAATGTATTATTAGAGTACAAATAACGAGGGCATTTAACCTGTAATTATGATTACCAATCCGTTTGATCTATGTATTTCTAATATAAAATACCAAATATTACAAATAACAATTATTAGTACACTGTGAGGTTAGTATCATTCCCATTAATCTATGTCATAAAAGAACCACAAATAACCTCTATAATGCTTATTAGTTACCGTTTATACTTACCATTATATTAGGACATTGTACTGATTGATCTGAGTATTAAGCCCATAAATATCCATAGATCAACTCTGCATTCATAAAATTAAGATATGTTTTTGGTTACGCTTTAACATATACAAAGCGTTAAAGAAATAATATATATAAGGTAAACTAGTTACACCTAAGCTCTAAGCTGAGCTGATTACAACCTGTATTAATATGAATTAATATGCAAATGCTGATGATTACACTTTTCATGCTATAACGTTTTGTACATTGTTGGCAGGTATCGTTCGTTTTTTCAGTGGTTGGTTTGTTTTTCTTCCTTTGTTGTTCGAGTTTATTTGTAGATATGGGTCACAGAGTCATTTATATAAAGAAGGGTCATTTATATTTATTTGTAGATATGGGTCGCAGAGTAATTGGAGTTATAGATATGATTGATCAAATCTATAACTCCAATTACTCCACAACTGATACCTACACATAAAATTTAGAGGAAGTGGAAGTAGAAATGCTTTTACTTGTTTCTTCTTCAAGGTTTGTACTATTACCCACATGTATCATTTGATAGTTAATGTCCACATGGACAGACTGCATGAACTCTGTCAATGTGGACATAGTGCATGAAGTCTGTCCACATGGATAGAGTTCATGTACTCTATCCATGTGGACATAGTGCATGAAATCTGTCCAAATGGATAGAGTTCATGAACTTTGTCCATGTGGACAGAGTGCATGAATTCTATCCAAATGGATAGAGTGCAACATCTTTTTGTTTGGAATTAAATTCTTCCATTGCTTCCTATACTTTATTTTATTATAACATGTCTCTTATTATGGTAAGTATGTATATTACTAATCAGTGTACCTATAATGTCACATGTAGTTAATACAAAATAAATCAAAATTTTTATCCCACTACTCCAAGATTAGCTCTATGATTACCATTTCTTACTTCTTGCTTTGTTCGTATTTGTGTGGATTACTAGATAAAGATGACTACTATGATTTTAATTGTTTCTATTTTTTAGTGCTTATATTGTAACCACCTGTCGTAATAATTCAAATCGAGAATCATTTTTTATGATTCTATGGAATAATGAAAATACTTGTAGATATAATTTATGTATTAATTTAGGATTTAAATTAAGGTTTATGTTCATGAATTGACCACCTATCGTAATAATTCAAATCGAGAACAATTTTTTATGATTCTATGGAATAATGAAAATATTTGTAGATATAATTTATGTATTAATTTAGGATTTAAATTAAGATTTATGCTCATGAATTGATTCCTTGACATAAATAAATGTAACTTTTATTTAATATTTGACAATATTGGTTCCATTCATTTAAAACATCAAAAACACAAACATTGGCACATTAATTTCTCATACATCCAACAATAAATTAGCTATATTCATTTTAAGAACTATTAGATAATATTATGGACATCTAGGTCCTTATTAAAAACTTAGTTTTTTTAGTAGCTAGGTCTTTGAATTCGAGGAATTAACATGTAGAATTTGAATATGTTATGAGTTGATATTTGTGTAAACTTGTAGATATCATATCAAATGGAAAGAGAGAATCCTTTGAGACAAAAGCGTAGGAGGTCATCAAATGATAATTGAAGGTTGTCGACTTCACCTCACACTACAACAAAAACTGGATTCAACGTCTCTTTTTGCATCCTTTTTTGCATCTAGACCATCTTTCTGTGTATTTTTCTTCATTTTTTGGACAAAATGGCGCAATTTCATGGGTTGGTGCTATTTTAGCCATTTTTTGCATCCTTTTCCTAAATCTGGCGCAAATTGTAGCGTAATTTGCACCGGATTTTTCACCTAGTTATGCACCAGGTTTTGCATCAGGCTTTGCGACATGTTTTGAGCCTAGTTTTGCACCTAATTTTGTGCCTAGTTTATACATCTACTCTTGTTGCGCCTCCTTTTATGCCCATGTTTGCCTCAACTTTTACACCCTTGTTTTCATCCAATTTTGCATCCTTTTTTACATCCACTTTTGCATCCACTTCTGCTATTTTTTTGGCATCCCTTCATGCACCAAGTTTTGCATCAAATTTTACATCTTGTTTTGAGTCTAGTTTTGCATCTTGTTTTGTTTCAACCATTTTTGCATCCACTTTTGCATCTATTTTTTCATCCACTTTTGCACCCATGTTTTCATCCCTTTTTTCATCCCATTTTGCATCCATGTTTACGTCTTTTTTTGCATCTACTATTGCATCCACTTTTGCATCCATCTTTGTCCCGTCCCAATTCACACCCATTTTTGCGCTTACTTTTTACACCCACTTTTGCTTCAACTTTTGCATCCATGTTTGCATCTTTTTTTGCATCCAATTTTACATCAGTTATTGCATCCCTTTATGCATCCATTTTTGCATCCACTTTTGCACCGGGGTTCGCATTGGGTGTTATGACTACTTTTGCATCTACTTTTGTTGAATCCATTTTCACATCCAAATTTGTATCCAATTTTACATCCATGGTTGTATCCACTTTTGCGCTAATTTTTTCATCATGTTTTGCTTCCATGATTGTATCATTTTTTGCATCCATTTTTGGTGCACCCCATTATGCACCCACTTTTGTGCCTACTTTTGTTGCATCCATGTTTTCATCCTTTTTTGCATCCATGTTTTTATCCATTTTTGCATCCAGTTTTAGACCCATATGTTGAAGATGAAAATGAGGATAATGATTATGATATTGAGGATGGTTATGATGATGATGATAATGTTGTTGATAATGAGGAGAACAATGACAATGATGATGATGATGATGATTATGATGATGATGATGATGATGATGATGAGGATAATTGAAATGATGACATTGCTGATGATTATGATGGCAATGAAATGAATGATGATGATGGTGATGATGACAATGACAATGTTGATGAATACAATGAGAATGATGATGTTGATCATCTTAAAAAATAAGTTGTTATTTGTCATGCATAAATTGTGTGTGTCCTCCATGACCCTTTTCCGCTAATCACATATTTTGGGTAGATGTCATTTCTTATGCCAAAGGTAATGATGAATAACTGATGAAAATGTCAATAATCATGATGATGATGATGTCAAGGGCAATGGCGATGATGATGACTATTATGATAATCATGATGACAATGACGAAGATGACGATAATGATCATGATCATCATCATTTCCATCATCGTCATCATCAAAAACATCATCCTTGTCATTGTCAGCTAGTTCATCATCATCATCATTTAAAGCATATGGGATATGTTTACCATTTAAAGCATGCATAACAAGTGGGATTATTCTAAAACACCCCACCAAAGTACAAAATTCAAACCACAAGGGAAACATAATATTGAAGTTGTTCCAATTTTATTTCTCCCAACAAAAGAAGTTTCATGATATGACTCAACAAGATCATATATACTTGAAAAATTATCTAAAGTAAGGTCCTAAATAGAAAACATAGATCTCAGTGCTGAGGCTGGACAATATCATAACAAAAAGGAAAAAAATTGCAATGAAATAAAAGAATACCTGTGCAATAGAATATTCACACAAATGTTTGAGGCCTTCTAAAATATATTGATCAGCATCTCTCAGAAGGTCTTGTGCAATATCTGTTGTCATCTCTACTGTACCAGTGTATATAAATTTGACACCAGTACCCCATCAGAATCATCAAACATTCTTGGATAAAACATATTTGAGTTCTAACACGTCATAATTTATTTCATATTCAGCTTGAACTCTTTATAACAAGAATGAATCCTTTGTTATTGCCATAAGAAACACATAGAAGAAACCATAAGAATTATCTCATCATTAGTTCAAAGAATGCCCAGGTTATATTTGGAATTTCAATATCCTTTGCCTATTTCAATATACGATCTTTTTCATTAAATTGGAGGTACACTTCTTTCTTGAAACTCTTTAGGACTCTTGATACATGATGCTTCCTTTATGTTCCCATTAAAAATTTTTATGTCTTTAATGTTTTACTTCCTCAAGGCTTGTATCTATTTTCTTTCTATTTTTCACAATATTACACAAAGCTACAATTTTGGCATTGCCCTTTCTTTGGTTCCCAGCAAGGAATATTATTTTAGGTTATCCTTTTATAGCATGAATACCACTTTCCACTTCCAATCGGAGGAGATTGAGATTACCATGGCTTACATGTACTTGAGGTTTCCCTTCTCAAGGCCTTGGTTCAATTTGAGACATGCTTTCTAGTGCCAACCTAACAAGGGACACAATTACCTTGCTCAACTTGAAAGACGTCGCTTCTTTTTGCACTTCTAGGATTTATTGTCTAAGATGTGCCTCTTGGACATTATCATAATGGTACCAGGAGCTTGGGAACATTAATACAAATTTTCAGGGGCATGGGAATGCAGTTATTGGAGTTTCCTCATTGGGATTTTGTACAAGCTTCCTACTAAGCTGAGAATTCTTCAACCCAAAATTTGTTAGGTTATCTAATGATTTAATGTGCCAAACTCCCCCTCTAAAACGTTAAATGCCAATAGATTATAGGACCAAGATCCTAAAATAATCCTATAATTAAACCCCTCTTCAATAATACACAAGCAAGTCACTCTTGGTGCCTTCTTTGGTTTGTTTGAGTGAAAAACACTGCCTGTGACAGAGGTAGGAAATGGATTCTATGTTTTAAGCTTGACTACATGGTTGTGACTTGAGAGAGGTGGCTTGAGGGCTGAGTTTAGTGAGAAAGGAGGCTTTAGATGGGATTATAAACCATCTCTTGAGCTTGATTCAGTCTGTCCTTCTCTTAACCTCTGCTAACTCAAATTTTCTGGCACATGTCACTAGCTGACTGTGGCTTATTCTCATCATCAAGCTGTAAGTTAAGGTTTCAATCCATCAATATGCACTTGGATGTTCTCTCTACAATAATACTACAACCCACCGACCTTTAGGGTTTGTATCCCATCAACGCATATTATAGGTTCTGTGTTCCACTCAACATCACAATGAATAGAAAGAGTTCTTTGCTCTTTGCCTAAAATGCTCCTCAGTTCATTTTTGAAGAGGAATAACGCTAGTTCTTCAACTCATGAATTTTGGGTTTCTTTACTAGACTCCCACAAAACATCCTCTAGGCTCGAATCCTCACTCATAAATTTATTCACCATGCCTCTAAGTCACGATCATGGATGCAGGGGATTTCCTCTATGCTTTAGACTCGGTTCAATTTCTACTTCATATCATGCCCAAATCCTCCAGATTGGCACTACAGTTTGTTTGGATATATTTGGAGTCTTTGACCTCTGACGTTTCTATAGGTAATCAATTTCATCCAAGAACCCAACAACAATGCGTCACATACAGTGGATTTGCATCAAATTATAGGTTGACACTTGGGACAGTCGAATAATCCCCGACCTTTCACTCAGACTCCTCGACAAAATCCAACTGTTCTTCAATCGGATTAGAGTTTAGAATTCTTACCATAGCTTGCTAAACTTGGGCTTTGTAACACTTCATAACAAACATAAATGAATGAAAAATATTCCCATTTAACTAACATTGAATTGCACAAAAGAAAAATTTTTACTTAACAAAATTAATGCTCATAACAATCTGTGAAAGTCCATCCACTCGCTATGAAAGCATTTACAAAAACATCACAGAGTTCTGAAACATAATTGAAGAAAGGCAGACAGAGAGAGCCGATCTCATTCATAAACACACGAAATCAACAACTTTGTAGGAGAAAAATATTTATGTGTATCCGTGTCTCTTCCTCTCGATTAGTTCTTGAGTACATTGAAAATAATGCCAACCAACCAATCCCCCAAACATAATCAGCATAGGTTTTCATATGTAAATGAAGAGGTAAATCCTTCCAATGACAAAGTGCTTCCCTTTTCCAAAATTGAAAAGGTCAATTGATATCTACTCGAAAACTATTGGTATCTCTCCATCTTCTTTGACACTTGAATATGTTGATTTCTGTGAGGGCATCGTATCCACATCTACCAAATGATTAGAGAAATATCCTCAATCCCACTCCTTGGAAATATGCAATAATAACAAACAAACTATAAATAAACTAAATCTAAAACAAAATCAAGTTAACAAAACTGAAAGAATAAAATTAAACTATAATCAAACTAAATTAAAATTACAATCAAATTACAATATAAAAAAAATAAAAATAAACTAATAAAATCTTTTGGCAATTTAGGCAGTGATATCCTAGGAAATTTAATCAATAAAGAATAATGATCTCAATTCCTTCAGTGTAGCGGTCTCTAATGACTCATTGGTATTCTTTAGAATGTTTCATTTGTAATGTTTTGATGGTGTAAAATATGTCTCCTTGAAATAAATAGCCTGAGCCAGCTCTTGCTTGGTTAACACTACAAATGCACCAATGTAGCAGTCCATTCTGTGAATCCATGTGTATTCCTTTGACATGTTGAAGATCTATCTAATCTATGATGTTTTGTTTTTTGGATTTGATCATTCTTTCCTTTGATTTACAATTCTTGCCTTTGATCTAGGATGATTCTAATTTGAATGCTAGTGGGTGCCAATGTAGAACAATCTTCCCCTTTCATTACCATATGATAAATGCCCTTCTAAGATTACATTTCACTCAAGCTCACCGTGTTCAAAGCTTCAATGGCACAAGGTATGTTTCAATCTATGGCCATCCCAATTTTTTTCAATTTATCGTTTCTTCGTTTAAGTGATATTCAAATGATAAAAATTTAGCCCGAGAACTCTGAAATTGCTTAAAAATGAGCTTTTTTCGTTGAATTTGATCACCTTTTTTTAATTAAAATTTGTGCAATCCCGAGAACTATGAAATTGATCAAATACAAGATAAAGATGTGATGCTAACTTGGAAAAAGGATTATCCAAGTAGTCTCGTGAACAAACACTTGTAAAAAAGAGTATGGATAACCCCTCCATCCATTTTTCATTGTTAAGGTTTTGGCTCGAGTTCTTAATTTCCAATTTGATGTACCTAATCTTATCCTCTTTCGGAATTGGTAGCAATGATCAAATTTGAAGGGTGGGTCTTAATTTCAATTGGAAGGGCATTTATTCTTGGAGCCCTCCAAAGATGAAGGGCAGTATAAATAATTGTATTTCAATTGACAAGTTTAAATTAACTAAACCCTTTCACCAAAAATAATGTAAAAAATAAAATTGTTCTTTCAATTTTTTTAGAATTTTTAACAATTAAGCACCTCTTACTATTTACAGAAAAAAATGATATATTTTCAATAAACCTTATTTTGAACACATTAAGTTGTCATATGTGTATCATTAATTTTACAGTTCAGTAACATAACAACTATTCTATTGTATTTCTTCAAGTTGGAGCAGACTTCATTATACAAAAAACTACTTAGACTATGTAATAACAATATTGGGGCATCCATGTGCAATCCAAGCTTGAGAGATGTAATAATTATAAGGATTGTGCACCTAAGAAAAAATAATACAGAACTCATAAAACATTAAAAAAAAATCCTACATACCAAGCAAGTTAGCAAAGCTAGCATAATTAGGGTTAGGGCATCAAATGTTTTTGTTCAACACTTATCGTGAAAGAATACTTGTATGGGATGGAGGTGCAATGGAATCAATCCTAAGTCAATTGAACCTTTGCAACTCACTGCATGTCCGAGTCTGAACAATTTTCCTTTTAAATTGAACCAAAATACCAAAAGAAGTTTATTAATGGATAGATTTGAGAAAGTTCTAGGTGTGAGTAATTAAGGGCTTAGGGCTCTAATTTTTTTGGTGTTTTGTACCAATCGAGGATTCAGTGAAATGATAGTCACATGCAAGAATTTTAGTTATTTAACGAAAACAATTAATGTGTATAACTCTATGTAACCGTTTTCCATGTTGATGGAGGCCACTACCCTCTTTATTGTCTTACCAAAAGGCATGATAATGAGGAAGAAGACCTAAAATTATGGACCTCACCTTCAAAGAATTCCTTGCAATCACATTAGTGAGGAGTGATAAGAATATCACAACAATCCAAAGCTTAGTTGATAGTGTTAATTAAATACTTATATGGTAAATTTAATATAAGACTTACTTGCAGTTGTTTATTACTCTTTGCGTCCTCACACATTTAATATTTTATGGTTGTTTATGTGCCTTGACCCAATTCGTATTATAAGGTGAGGATGTGCATGCATAATAATCCTTAGTTATGACTATAAGATGAGGATTTAAAGGGAAGAGGATGTAAATACAAGTAATTTTTATATGTATTTTGGTGGCGATGAGGACAAATGTTGTGAGAAACCATAAATGTTTGGAAGGGCGGAGGAAGATTACATCATGATCATGCCACCCATCAAATTGAAGACTATTCTTGAGCCAATAATTGTGTTTTTTTTTAAATTTTATTAATAAACATTGTTTTTCCATATCGTGTGCCCAATGACACCTCTCTATAGCAATGCATAAATCGACCTCTACACAATTTGTGATCCTAACTACATGCCATTATTTGTAATTGCATGACATCAGGTGTTGTTTATAGTTGTCGTGAGTCCATGATATTCATGCAAAAAATAAAGTCTTGTAGAGGAGGACCCATCAACCGACCTTTTGAATTTTGGTTTGATGAAAAATGAGTGGACATTGGTAGCGAGGTTCACATATGTAGTAGGAACAAAGTTTTGAGCTCGTTTTGGACCTAGTAATAGTCTATTAGTTGTTATTTTTTATCATAGTCGTATTTTTTGACACATTGTCACACTTTAGATTGAAGCCCTAAGTGACTCGGGAATTAGAATCGCATCTTGATGGCTAGTGCCTTCTAGTCATCAATGATTACTGGTCATCTTACACAACTAAGCACTCAGTACATGACATGAGTGAGCGAGTGATTATAATTTATCATATTTCCAATATTTTGAATGATGAGTTGAAATTTATAGCATAGGAATTTCAACAACTTGAGAAATTTATATAGATGGATAATTTCAAATCTTGCCCTTCTTTTAAAATGTTGATATAAATAATGACCTTCTTAATTGGAAGGATAAAATTCAGATTTTAAATTTTTTTGAAGAACAATTTCAAGGGAAGGGTTCAATTTTGAATGCTGATTGGTAGGTCTTTTCTTCGGCTGCCTATGAAACTATGCCCATTTTGGATTTTCAACATATTGAACAAATAACTATGATGGAGCGAGGAGGAAGGATGCAGAGCAAAAAGCAAGTAGACTTGTTGCAGGGTGCAACTGTGTTGTGTGTGATTGAGATTGGCGTGCTGGGTATCAGTAGCAGTTAAGGGGTGGAAGCCATGGGAACTCTTGGTGGATTGCGCAAAGTGAAGGATTTTCAAAACTCAATAGAGATTCTTGATCTTGGGTGCTTTTTCTTTCATGAGCACAACAAACAACAGGTATATGACCTGATCTTTTATTATTATTATTTATTTTGATTAGGAGGGATTTCATTTGTTTCTGATTTGTGGGAATTCCATTTGTTAATCGATATGTTCTCTCTGTTTGTATCTGTGTCTCCAGAATAGCGATATAATGTTTTGTCGAGTGGTGGGGATGCAGGAGTAAGTGGTGGTCTAGACTATGTATTATCTAAGCATAGAGGCCGAGGACGACGATCATCCTAAGATGTATAAAGCGAAGGCTTGGGTCAAACCCTAGGATAATTTCAAGTGTTTGGAGGAATTTAAATCCATGGAGGAACCCTCTATTTCTAGGGCTGACCTTGGCGTCAAACAAGGTAAGTCCCATACCTCAATTTTGATGGGATTAGGAGGGCATGGTTTTTATCCATTTCAGTTTTCTTTAGGATTGATTGCTTGGTTTTGATAATTTTATGGGTAATTTCTCATAGATGAAGTGATCCTACTTATTTCAAATCTTGATACTACAATATTTCCATAATATTCCTAGATTATTGTTGGTTTGGCCGAGACTATCAATCAAATAGATTCCTGTGTCTACTGATCAGATTCGAAACATAGTCTAGTCATTGTCTGTTCATCCCACAAAACACATTATTTGACTAAATTCAACCTTGTTATTAACACTTGGAATTACTTCAATCTAATTAATAGTCGTAAATATGAAGCTGGCAAGATGCTTTGTGCCCAATTGAAAGATTCTGAACACACTCGGCAAAACATATTACATTCTTGGGGACATTGAGAGGTCATCATCCATAAAAACTAGGGCATTCTATCTTGTTCGTTGTTATGGAATGGGTAAATTTTTTTTTTATTTGTTTATTTTTATAAAAAATTACAGAATAATTTAATAATTTTTGTTTATCTTCTAGATTACATATCATATCATGAAGATAACAAAATAGGTTATATGCTCAATGAATATTGGTATTAATCAAGATTTAGGACTTGGAAAACTGTAGAACAAATGTCTAAACTTATGGCTTGAAATATGGAAATGATAAAAATAACAACCCTTTGTTTTAATATGTTGAAATATTTTTTGAAATGCTGGACATACCCGTTTTGAGTCTAGATCTCAATTTTCTAGTTTTCATACTTGAAACATCAAAATGCTCCCCAAGATGCTAATTGAATATGAATCCAGAATTGTCCACGTTAGTAAAAATGACAAACGCTATATAGTTTGCCTATCACATTAGGAAAGGAAATGTAAGTTGATTGCTTGCTAGCTTGCTTCAACTTAGATCTATCTACCTACACTATACCTTCCACTAAACTTTGATCTTTATCCTCGCTTGTAGTAAACTACCCATTAAGTTACCAGTAAGACTAAAGCCCATTCTCACATTAATGCATTCTAACACACCCATTTCTAATATGCATTGTGAATAGCTAAGAATCCTTTCTTGTCTGTTATTATTCCTTGCTCTGTTAATAGCGTCAGTTCCCTTGCCTCTTGATAACTTGGATCCACACATATAATCTGTCGAGTATTTATCCGTCTTGAACGGTTTAACAGATTGGGTCCAATTTAAAATTTGTAGAATACTCTGACCAATTGCTTTATCTTCTTCTTCTCATTACATATTCTTCCCTTTTTACATGTTTGAGGTATGGAAGTGATTATTGATCCTTTACCATTTTTCATTTTACTTTATCAATTCCTTGGAAAACTGGATCCATCCCTTTGAATGTTGATCCAATGCTTTAAGAATGTCAATCGTTTCTTAAGCCGCCACATGTACCTATGCATACTCAAAACTATAGCAACAAATTTGAGAACAAGGATCAAGGTAAAAGTTCAAAATATTAATGAAAAGACCCCAAATAATGCCTCTTTATTCTTATGGTGCTGCAACAAGAGGAACATTTAACAATACAAAATGCGAATGAAGTGTAACGAGAGGGTAGATTTTAGCAAAGTCTTGTGTAAATGTTTAGGATATTTTGTTGGCTGATCATGGTAGATTTTTGTGCTTATTAATGTGTCTGGAAAAATAAATTGGATTTTAAGCATGACTGTCATTGGATCTTAATGTCTTTTATTAGAATTCAAATGATGAAATATCTGTTAATATTGCTCCTCTTCCCAATTCTTAAAGGGTGCTAGCTCAATGGAAGAGCATCTACCTTACAAGCAAGAGGTTGGTGGTTCGATTCCTCCATGCCCTAATGATATTGTAGTGTATTTATAAAAGTAAAAAAAGTAGTAGTGCAAGATGGATGCAATATTAGACGCAACACTAAAAGCAAAACAAGATGTAAAAGTGGGCGTCACACCAAACACACAAGTGTATGCAAAAGTGGATGTTATGTTAGACACAAATGTGGACACAAAAATGGATGTCACAGTAAAAGAAAAATTGGATGCAAAAGGAGACTCAACAATAGACACAATTAATGACCCAAAACTAGATGCAATACTAGGCCCAAAACTAGATGCAGCAATAGATGCAAAAGTGGACTCCTAACTAGATGTAAAATTGGACATTGATTTGAGCAAAAAATATGCTGTATCGATGGACATAAAAACAAGTGTAACACCAGGTGCAAAACTGGAATCAAAACTTGACGCAAACAAAAAGATAAAACAAGACACAATATTGGATGCAAGATGGGACGAAACATTGGATGTACAACTAGATGTAATATTGAATGCAAGATGGGATGCAACATTGGACACAAAACTAGATGCAATATTAGATACAAACATGCGCGCAAAACTAGGCACAACACTAGGTGCAACACTGGGTGAAACATTGGGCTCAAACATAGATGCAAAAAAGACATCAACCAAGATGCAACACTAGGTACAACCTAGATGCAAAATACAACGTAAAACAAGATGAAACATTAGGCACAAACATGGATACAAAAAAAGACGTAAAACAAGATGCAAAATTAGATGAAAAAAGGGATGCAACATTATAAGTAAAATTGGATGCAAAACTAGACACAATATTGGGCCTAAATTTGGATGCAAACCTAGATGCAAAATTGGACACATAATTTGATGCAAAACTGAGCGTCAAACTGGGTGCAAACAAGGATGTAAGAAATGACACAAAAAAAGATGCAATACAAGATGCAAAATTGGGTGCAAATAAGGGCATAACAAGAGATGCAAAAAATTGGACACAAAAATGGACGCAAAAATGGATGTTAAAAAGGACGAAAAAAAAGATGCAATAGATGGTGTTTTACGAAATTGTACAATAGCACCTGGTTTAGCGTCGGATTGCTCACCAAAATAGGGAGAAAATTACACTAAAATTCAGTGCTAAATTCGACGCTAAATTTAGTTTTTGGTGTAGTTTCAGGATTGAAGCTTATTGTATAGTTCACATTCATCCGATCATTGATGAGGAGATAGTGGTAGAGATGATTCCCCCTTATCCTCTGTGGGTGAACTTGGATGTCGGCCTTCTGTACGGGAGACAAGCGTGGATGTAGAACAAGGTTCGCAAGAGGCTCATCATCCTACACAGGGTGGCGAAGGTCAAGCTAGGATGCAATATGTTCAACTAGTGGAGGGTTGTACACCCATTACGACCTATCCATCAAATTTACCATAGGATCTTCCATGGGAAAGTGGTCTTCAACAAATGACCCTTGAAAGCTGCAGAGCTCACTTTGACAAGCTGTAAAATGATCTTTTTAGTTTGGATCTCGCTCCAGAGAAAAAACAAAGTATAGAGATGGTTTTTCAATCACTACAAAAATTCATTGAGGTATATGAGGATCTTGGACCAACAATAGATGGTTTTGTTTCCTTGATGCAAAGAAGAAAGGCATAGGTGATGGGTCCAGACAAGTGGGTTGTTGTGAAGGAAAGAGTGACTAGAGAACATGCCAACTCAATGTTTAACTTCAAAGAGGGCCTAAAGTGTAAAGCATTGAAAGTGCAATATTTTAAGCACCCTGAACTTGCACATTTTCTATATGATCGGTTCCTTGCAGCCTATGGTCGGTTTCCATGGAACGATGAGGTTCCTAATTATTTTGCTAGGTCTTTTTATGTCGATTTATTTTTAAATATGAAGCCAAAGTTTTATGGAGTTAGAAAGGGGAGGATATGAAATCAAAAAGGTGCTCTTAGATATCCCAGTACTCTTTGACCTCCTCCTCAGATATCTCGTCCACCTAGGCTTGTGACTTACAAATCGGAGATGGAGCCCACATCACAAGTTGGGACAACTGCAAGGCATAATGTTGCTGAAGGTTTAACTTCGACATTTGTAGGAGTTGATGTTGGATTGAGTCGAGGGAGGACTCGAGCCACTATTTGGAAAAAAATTGTTTACAAAACAAATGGTGAGTTAGATCATATGGGCATTGAAGCTCTAAAGGCCTATGCGAAGGTTTGTCATGATATAGCTTCACATGGAATATCTAAGGACACGTCAAGTATAGAAGAGGTTTGTGTACTTTCAATCTATTTACTTTATTTTTTTATTTTGAATTGAACTTTTTGTTACATTATATCTATGTATGATATTATTATTTTTTGATGTATAGTAATAAATACATTACATAAATGTTTATTGGCTTCAGTTTTCTCAACTCTTAAATGAACATAATTTTGGAGTCTCCACTAGTCAAAATGATGGAAATGTAGAAGAGCATTTTGGAGAGGTATATTTATTACTTACATATTTATATTTATGTTTGAAAGATATTTTATCTTTTTTTATTTAAAATTTAACTATGTAGATTATTGTTAATTTGACTTATCCATGCAGGTTTCTTTGGATTCAAACTTTTTAGATGATTTTCAATGTATTGTGAGCTAATGATTTTATTTTTTTTGTTTCGGTTTTAAGTTAATTGCTTAAGCTTAGTTTTTTTTCTTCTGTTATTATGATTTATTTATTAACAAAATTTAAATTTTAAGGGAAGAGAACATATTGACATTGGCGGTGAAGATATAGGTTCTTTGATGGATGTGGATATTGGCACCGAGGTAATTTTGTTCATAATTGAATTGTTCTTTGATATATAAGTTTAAATAGTTTAAATAATTTTTGACATTTGTAAATTGCTTTTATATATGTTGAAGCTTGGGTCTCTTCGATCTTTTCGAGGCAAAGGGAAGACTCCACTGGAGGATAGTGGTGGAATTATAAGTTTAATATTTTATTTTTTTGAATTTAGTTTAAAATAGATTAAATAATTTGTAAGATTCATAAATTGTTTTTATACATCTTGCAGCTTGGGTCTCCTCCACGTTTAGAGGCAAAGGTAAGACTCCATTGGATGATAGAGAATTTGAGGTAATTTTATTAATAATTGAATTGTTCTTCGATGTTAGTTTAATATTTCAATGTTTTGATTTTAGTTTAAAATTATATAATTTATGATATTCATAATTTGTTTTTATACATGTTGCAGGTTGTTATGAGTCCAAGGGAAGACCCTAGTGGAGGATAGTGGTGGAATTCCATTTAGAGAATTCTTTATATTGTTCTTTTTTTCTTGATATATATATTGTAGTTGTTTTGGACATTGAGGAGATTAATTTTTAGATTATACATATGTAGATTGAACTCACATGTTCATGACTATTTTTTTGGATTATATACATGTACATTGACCTTAAATATTGTCTTTTTTGGATTATATACATGTATACTTAAGTTACATATTATGAATGTATGTATTATTAAATTTATGTATGTTTGTAGATGTAAAAAAATTTCAGTGTTGAGATGTTGAGACTGAATTTTAGGAAGTTTTGATAGGTGCAATCTAATGTTAAGAATGAATATGGGGAATGTTAGGAATCAATTTGAAGAATGTTAGGAATGAAAGTTAGGAAAAGTTAGGAATGTTAGGAAAGGCTAGGAATGTTAGGAAGTTTTGATAGGTGCAAACTAATGTTAAGAATGAACATGGGGAATGTTAGGAATCAATGTGGGGAACGTCAGGAATGAATGTTAGGAAATGTTAGGAATGTTAGGAAGTTTTGATAGGTGCAATATAATGTTAAGAATGAATATGGGGAATGTTAGGAATGAATGTGGGGAATGTTAGGAAGTTTTGATAGGTGCAATCTAATGTTAAGAATGAATATGGGGAATGTTAGGAGTCAATGTGGGGAATCTTAGGAATGAATGTTAGGTAATGTTAGGAATGTTAAGAAGTTTTGATAGGTGCAATTTAATGTTAAGAATGAATGTATGTATTATTAAATTTATAAATGTATGTATTATTAAATTTATGTATGTTTATAGATGTCAAATATTTTCAGTGTTGAGATGTTGAGAATGAATGTTAGAAAGTTTGGATAGGTGCAATCTAATGTTAGGAATGAATGTGGGGAATGTTAGGAATCAATATTAAGAAATGTTAGGATGTTTTGCTAGGTGCATTCTCAAATTCTTGAATTCAAGGGAACCCCAACATTGAAATATTGAACATTTAAATCATATTCCTAGCTTACATCTTGTATTCACAATCAAAGTTTAGATAATGGTCATATACATAACTAGAATATTATCTCTCATCATAGAACTTCAATTTATTACTTGCCATTGGCAATATGCCTCTGCCTCACATGGAATTTTTTCTATTAATAAGGTAACATTGGCAACTTGATTTTGAATTCTAATAAATTAAAGCTAAATCCATGAAGTTTCTAAGGTAACATTAGCAACTTGATTCTGAATTCTAATATTTTTTATTACTAAGGTAACATTAGCAACTTGATTCTAAATTCTAATAAATTAAAGTTCAATCTATGACTTCTAAGGTAACATTAGCAACTTTATTCTGAATTCTAATAAATTAAAGTTCAATTCTGAATTCTAATAAGGTAACATACTAAATGACTAAGTACACAATTATTCTGAATTCTAAAACATCAATCCATCTTTGATCATGATAGCCAATCTTAACATAAAACAAGAAATGATATAGTTAAAAACATCGCAATGGAATGTCGTCGTCAATTATCCGTTCATGGTCATATTTGGAGAGTTTCCATTTTCTATTTTTTAAGTTTTTTTTCGATGGAACTTGTACCAATTTTATTCGAGATGCACATACTAAATGACTATATTGACAACATATAACATCAAGTTCATAATCCTGAAAGTAGACATAATTTTCAGTCGTATGGGTCTGCTGCAAAAAATAACCTTTTAAAATTATGGATCCTCTCTCGTATGTCAATCTGTTGTCATCATAGTCCTCCAATAACTTCATTTTTCCTTCAGGGCATCGCATCAAATAATATTTTACATTTTCTTTGTTTTCTAAAGGTGCAATCACAGCGAAAACATCTCCTGTGCAAATTACAATTGGCGTTAGAGTTTTTAAGTGAATTAAATTGACTATATACACATAAGATGATGGACAACAATGAACAATCAACAAGATCATTACCTTCTCTAACAAGATCTGAAATTGTATTTCCAACAGATGATATTTTTATTTCTTCTGATTCTAATTCTTCTATGATTGCTAGTGCCATTTCACCTTTTGGATTAATCTCTGTGTGTTTCCAATATTTTACGTAGTTGTTCGTTATGTTTTCACAAACTTCTGTATCTCCAACATTTTCAGTGCAAATATGACAAAAACATGATTGCTTTCAACTGTCAAATGCAAACATGTTTTGGAAGGCTTTTGTTTGAATAGAGTGAAGTTATCTAGTCCCATGTATGGTGCTAGCCTCATATGGTATTGATCTATCTATATCTTGGACCCCAACAAGCCAAAAAAACCTACCCAATAAATGATAAATCACAAATGACAACTTTTAATGTTAGTGTACAAATACTTCAATGTTACTACATACATTTTTTAAAATTGACAATTAATATAAATTAAAAAAATCGTGTACATACCTACGCACATGTTTTGATTGTTGACCACAATCATGGATTAGATGT
Organism: Pseudotsuga menziesii; assembly: GCA_001517045.1. NCBI lineage: Eukaryota > Viridiplantae > Streptophyta > Pinopsida > Pinales > Pinaceae > Pseudotsuga > Pseudotsuga menziesii. The sequence continues at coordinate 222,627 of LPNX010495746.1, read as the reverse complement.
GATTTACAGCATTGGACAACCTCTGCATCTAAATGGAATCGTCTAGAAGAATGGTTCATTTTCCATCTTCGAAGTGCTCTTTTCACGCATGCTCTTGCACCATCATGTTCACCTTTTCCATGTCCATTTTCAAAGAAGTTCCAACGATGTTTAATGTTTAGTGCTTTATGAAGTCAACATAACCAAAAAAAATGATCGTATAGATTTAAATTATCATGCACATCCATCCGAACATATCCAATGTTCATTGAATTTAACTTCGTGCCTTTTTAGTTAATCATAGAATTTCTTTTCAATACAATGTTGAACAAAATGTCTATCGTGTGTACGATCATCACTGATATAAAAGTGATATTATTTAATCACATCTCGATTGTCACACATGCTTTCAATTCCATTAACATCTTGTTGAGAATGTCTATATAGAACATGGACAAATATCGAATCTTGGCCAGAATAATAGTATTCACTTTGAATCTCTTTTTGTGCAGCAAATGTGTAGTTTTCTGCAAAATCAACCACAGACAAAAAAATTTCGGTTGGAAAAATTTCACGGGAGTATTTAAATTGAACGTCTCGCCATCGTGTTCTATGTGAATGCTTGGTGTATTTATAAATTTCACTTTCAAATTTTTTTGAGAAAATCTGTCACATATTTTATCTTCTCACAAATCAATTCTTTTGGAATGTGCATCACTAGAACTTGTAGAATAATTGTTGTATTCATATCTTCTCCAATCAACTGTTACATTTGAAAGTGATTGATCATTATCGACCAGGTATTTATTATGGAATAAAACAATATTTCCACAACGATGACAATGCTTTCCATTGACACATTTCTTATTATAAAATATTTCATCATGATTTCTCTCACATAGAGTTTGAGATATGAATTCATGTATTGTGGGCAGAGGTGGTGAATTTGTCCAAAACATTTTACCAAATTTAAGAAACGTGTTGTAATATAATTGAAATTGCACATGATAACGACAAAAACATGTGTCACGTATAGTAGTAGGTCTAACATACCATGGTTTTTGTTGCACAAATGTAGCGATTGACATATTAATTCCACGATAATCCTCCTTGAATTTATTGAACAATTTTACTTGTGTCATTTCCATTATATGTTTTGGATGAATTTCATATAAATTTCATGATACTCTTTGTTGTATCACATCCCTTGAATTTGGTGAAACTTGAGCATGTTCCAACCAATATTTTTGTACAATATCTTTAACACCTTCTCCCATTCTATATTTGTAAGGTTGTTTACAAATAGTTTCCCAACAAGGAAGTTCATCATTTTCATCTATTTGCATTCTGAATTTGCTATGTTTGTATAATGTATTTCTTGAGGTTCCAATTGCTTTTGCTAGTTGTGTTGACAAACTTTTTTGTCTACTACTAGCCGAAACAATTGTTGTCGGAATTTCTCTACATGCAGCAGTGGTATCTTTCTTTCTGTATTTTCCAAATTTTTTTATTGCATCACCTATATTTTCTATCACATTATGTTTTAGTTTCGACTCTTTTGTCACCTTGTGAATACACAATAATGATGTAGCACCTTCTAACTTCTTGGACACCAATAAACATCTCAAAATTTGTGCTTGTCCTGCTATTGAACAATCCTTGAGAATATCATCATAAATTTTTGTAGCACGATCTCGTGCAACATGTATGGGTATTTTTTCTCCATATTTGTCGCAATCAATGTCTTCTAACATTTCATCATCAATGGTGAAAGTACGTATACATCAAGTTAAATTTAATTTAACATATGTCAAAAAATACAATTCATTATAAAAAATGAATTTGTAAAATACATGATATATGCATACCAGGTCCAATTTATGGATCTTGATTTTGATCTTCAATATTGACTTCATCAACATTAGCATGTAAATCACTATTTACATCTTCAACAATCGTCTCTTCAACTTCCATTTGTTCTTGTACCCTATTTTCAATTTCCATTTCATCAACAGTGTCATGTAAATCTGTTCTTATATATTCAATTCTCTCTTCCGTTTCTGCAACCCTTCCTCTTTTAGCTCTATTTTTTAGTTTTTGTTTTTCCCTATTAGCATCGTCATCACGTTTACGGTCACTTTTTTTTTATGGTTTCTCTTATTACCCATGATTGTTTAATCTCCTTCGGAAAAACCCCTTGGAAAAACCCCATTGCAAAGAAATAACCTACTTTGCAAAAATACCTTGGAAAAAAAACTCTTTGAAAAAACCCCTTGCAAAGAAATAACCCTTTGCAAAAATACCTTAGAATACAAAATATTTTGCAAAAGTGCCTTGGAAAATAACTCTTTGAATGTACCTCTTGGAAAGAAATAAGAAGAAAAATACATTTTTGCAAAAAAATCTCTTTGGAAGAACCATTGCAAACAAATAACCTACTTTGCAAAAATCCCTTGGAACAAAAACTCTATGAAAAAACCCCTTGTAAAGAAATAACTCTTTTGCAAAAGTACTTTAGAACACAAAATCTTTGGAAAAATTTCCTTGAGAAAAAACTCTTTGAATGTACCCCTTCGAAATAAATAAGAAGAAAAATACCTTGTAAAAAAACTCCTTTGGCAAAAGAAATCTCCTTTGAAAACCTCTTCAAAAATATTTTTACTTATACGAAATGAAAAGGTGCAAAAATAATGAGTCTCTTTCATTTTACTTATATGAATACAGATAACATAATTTTTTTTTTCCCCAAACATAATCAGCATAGGTTTTCATATGTAAATGAAGAGGTAACTCCTTCCAATGACAAAGTGCTTCCCTTTTCCAAAATTGAACAAGTCAATCGATCTCTACTCGAAAACTATTGGTATCTCTCCATCTTCTTTGACACTTGAATATGTTGATTTCGGTGAGGGCATCATATCCACATCTACCAAATCATTAGAGAAATATCCTCAATCTCACTCCTTGGAAATATGAAATAATAACAAACAAACTATAAATAAACTAAATCTAAAACAAAATCAAGTTAACAAGACTGAAAGAATAAAATTAAACTATAATCAAAATAAATTAAAATTGCAATCAAATTACAATATAAAAAAATAATAAAAATAAACTAATAAAATCTTCTGGCATGTTAGGCAATGATATCCTAGGAAATTTAATCAATAAAGAATAATGATCTCAATTCCTTCAATGTAGCGGTCTCTAATGACTCATTGGTATTCTTTTGAATGTTTCATTTGTAATGTTTTGATGGTGTAAAATATGTCTCCTTGAAATAAATAGCTTGAGCCGGCTCTTGCTTGGTTAACACTACAAATGCACCAATGTAGCAGTCCATTCTGTGAATCCATGTGTATTCCTTTGACATGTTGAAGATCCATCTAATCTATGATGTTTTTTTTTTTTTATTTGATCATTCTTTCCTTTGATCTACAATTCTTGCCTTTGATCTAGGATGATTCTAATTTGAATGCTGGTGGGTGCCAATGTAGAACAATCTTCCCCTTTCATTACCATATGATAGATTCCCTTCTAAGATTACATTTCACTCAAGCTCACCGTGTTCAAAGCTTCAATGGAACAAGGTATGTTTCAATCTATGGCCATCCCAATTTTTTTCAATTTATCGTTTCTGCGTTTAAGTGATATTCAAATGATAAAAATTTAGCCTGAGAACTTTGAAATTGCTTCAAAAATGGGCTTTTTTCATTGAATTTGATCACCTTTTTTTAATTAAAATTTGTGCAATCCCGAGAACTATGAAATTGCTCAAATACAAGCTAAAGATGTGATGCTAACTTGGAAAAAATATTATCCAAGTAGTCTCGTGAACAAACACTTGTAAACAAGAGTATGCATAACCCCTCCATCCATTTTTCATTGTTAAGGTTTTGGCTCGAGTTCTTAATTTCCAATTTGATGTACCTAATCTTCTCCTCTTTCGGATTTGGTAGCAGTGATCAAATTTGAAGGGTGGGTCTTAATTTCAATTGGAAGGGCATTTATTCTTGGAGCCCTTCAAAGATGAAGGGTAGTATAAATAATTGTATTTCAATTGACAAGTTTAAATTAACTAAACCCTTTCACCAAAAATAATGTAAAAAATAAAATTGTTCTTTCAATTTTTTTATAATTTTTAACAATTGAGCACCTCTTACTATTTACAGAAAAAAATGATATATTTTCAATAAAAATTATTTTGAACACATTAAGTTGTCATATGTGTATCATTAATTTTACAGTTCAGTAACATAACAACTATTCTATTGTATTTCTTCAAGTTGGAGCAGACTTCATTATACAAAAAACTACTTAGACTATGTAATAACAATATTGGGGCATCCACGTGCAATCCAAGCTTGAGAGATGTAATAATTATAAGGATTGTGCACCTAAGAAAAAATAATACAGAACTCATAAAACATTAAAAAAAATTCCTACATACCAAGCAAGTTAGCAAAGCTAGCATAATTAGGGTTAGGGCATCAAACGTTTTTGTTCAACACTTATCGTGAAAGAATAATTGTATGGGATGGAGGTGCAATGGAATCAAGCCTAAGTCAATTGAACCTTTGAAACTCACTGCATGTTCGAGTCTAAACAATTTGCCTTTTAAATTGAACCAAAATACCAAAAGAAGTTTATTAATGGATAGATTTGAGAAAGTTCTAGGTGTGAGGAATTAAGGGCTTAGGGCTCTAATTTTTTTGGTGTTTTGTACCAGTCGAGGATTCAGTGAAACGATAGTCACATGCAGGAATTTCAGTTGTTTAATGAAAACAATTAATGTGTATAACTCTATGTAACCGTTTTCCATGTTGATGGAGGCCACTGCCCTCTTTATTGTCTTACCAAAAGGCGTGATAATGAGGAAGAAGACCTAAAATTATGGACCTCACCTTCAAAGAATTCCTTGCAATCACTTTAGTGAGGAGTGATAAGAAGATCACAACAATCCAAATCTCAGTTGATAGTGTTAATTAAATACTTATATGGTAAATTTAATATAAGAGTTACTTGCAGTTGTCTATTACTCTTTGCGTCCTCACACATTTAATATTTTATGGTTGTCTCTGTGCCTTGACCCAATTCGTATTATAAGGTGAGGATGTGCATGCATAATAATCCTTAGTTATGACTATAAGATGAGGATTTAAAGGGAAGAGGATGTAAATACAAGTAATTTTTATATGTATTTTGGTGGCGATGAGGACAAATGTTGTCAAAAACCACAAATGTTTGGAAGGGTGGAGGGAGATTACATCATGATCATGCCACCCATCAAATTGAAGACTATTCTTGAGCCAACAATTGTGTTTTTTTATTTTATTTTATTAATAAACATTGTTTTTTCATATCGTGTGCCCAATGACACCTCTCTATAGCAATGCATAAATCGACCTCTACACAGTTTATGATCCTAACTACATGCCATTATTTGTATTTGCATGACATCAGGTTTTGTTTATAGTTGTCGTGAGTCCATGATATTCATGCAAAAAATAAAGTCTTGTAGAGGAGGACCCATCAACCGACCTTTTGAATTTTAGTTTGACGAAAAATGAGTGGACATTGGTAGCGAGGTTCACATATGTAGTAGGAACAAAGTTTTGAGCTCGTTTCGGGCCTAGTAATAGTCTATTAGTTGTTATTTTTTATTATAGTCGTAGTTTTTGACACATTGTCACACTTTAGATTGAATCCCTAAGTGAATTGGGAATTAGAATCGCATCTTGATGGGCAGTGCCTTGTAGTCATCAATGATTACTGGTCATCTTACACAACTAAGCACTCAGTGCATGACATGAGTGAGTGAGTGATTATAATTTATCACATTTCCAATATTTTGAATGAAGAGTTGAAATTTATAGCATAGGAATTTCAACAACTTGAGAAATTTATATAGATGGATAATTTCAAATATTTCCCTTCTTTTAAAATGTTGATATAAATAATGACCTTCTTAATTGGAAGGGTAAAATTCAGATTTTAAATTTTTTTGAAGAACAATTTCAGGGGAAGGGTTCAATTTTGAACGCTGATTGGTAGGTCTTTTCTTCAGCTGCCTATGAAACTATGCCCATTTTGGCTTTTCTTTTCAACATATTGAACAAATAACTATGACAGAACAAGGAAGAAGGATGCAGAGCAGAAAGCAAGTAGACTTGTTGCAGGGTGCAACTGTGTTGTGTGTGATTGAGATTGGCGTGCTGGGTATCAGTAGTAGTTAAGGGGTGGAAACCATGGGAACTCTTGGTGGATTGCGCAAAGTGAAGTATTTTCAAAACTCAATAGAGACGCTCGATCTTGGACGCTTTGCCGTTCATGAGCACAACAAACGACAGGTATATGACCTGATCTTTTATTATTATTATTTATTTTGATTAGGAGGGATTTCATTTGTTTATGATTTGTGGGAATTCCATTTGTTAATTGATATGTTCTCTCTATTTGTATCTGTGTCTCCAGAATGGTGATATAACGTTTTGTCAAGTGGTGGGGATGCAGGAGTAAGTGGTGGTCTGGACTATGTATTATCTGAGCATAGAGGCCGAGGATGGCAATCATCCTAAGAGGTATAAAGAGAAGGCTTGGGTCAAACCCTAGGATAATTTCAAGTGTTTGGAGGAATTTAAATCCGTGGAGAAACCCTCTACTTCCAGGGCTGACCTTGGCGTCAAACAAGGTAAGTCCCATACCTCAATTATGAACTCAATTTTGATGGGATTAGGAGGGAAGGGTTTTTATCCATTTCAATTTTCTTCAGGATTGATTGCTTGGTTTTCATAATTTTATGGGTAATTTCACATAGATGAAGTGATCCTACTTATTTCAAATCTTGATACTACAATATTTCCATAATATGCCTAGATTATTGTTGGTTTGGCCGAAACTATCAATCAAATAGATTCTTGTGTCTACTGATCAGATTCGAAACGGAGTCTAGTCATTGTCTGTTTATCCCACAAAACACATTATTAGACTAACTTCAACCTTGTTATTAACACTTGGAATTACTTCAATCTAATTAACAGTCGTAAATATGAAGCTGGCAAGATGCTTTGTGCCCAATTGAAAGATTATGAACACACTCGACAAAACATATTACATTCTTGGGGACATTGAGAGGTCATCATCCATAAAAACTAGGGCGTTCTATCTTGTTCGTTGTTATGGAATGGGTAAATTGTTTTTTTATTTGTTTATTTTTATAAAAAATTACAGAATATTTTAATAATTTAATAAATTTTGTTTATCTTCTAGATTGCATATCAGATCATGAAGATAACAAAATAGGTTATATGCTCAATGAATATTGGTATTAATCAAGATTTAGGACTTGGAAAACTGTAGAACAAATGTCTAAACTTATGGCTTGAAATATGGAAATGATAAAAATAATAACCCTTTGTTTTAATATGTTGAAATATTTTTTGAAATGCTGGACATACCCGTTTTGAATCTAGATCTCGATTTTCTAGTTGTCATACTTGAAATTTCAAAATGCTCCCCAGGATGCTAATTGAATATGAATTCAGAATTGTCAAAGTTAGTAAAACTGACAAACGCTATATAGTTTTCCTATCACGTTAGGCAAGGAAATGTAAGTTGATTGCTTGCTGGCTTGCTTCAACTTATATCTATCTTCCTACACTATACCTTCCACTGAACTTTGATCTTTATCCTCACTTGTAGTAAACTACCCATTCAGTTACCAATAAGACTAAATCCCATTCTCACATTAATGCATTCTAACACACCCATTTCTAATATGCATTGTGAATAGATAAGCATCCTTCCTTGTCTGTTATTATTCCTTGCTCTATTAATAGCTTCAGTTCCCTTGCCTCTTGATAACTTGGATCCACACATATACTCTGTCAAGTATTTATCCGTCTTGAACGGTTTAACAGATTGGGTCCAATTTAAAATTTGTGGAATACTCTGACCAATTACTTTATCTTCTTCTTCTCATTACATCTTCTTCCCTTTTTACATGTTTGAGGTATGGAAGTGATTATTGATCCTCTACCATTTTTCATTTTACTTTATTAATGACTTGGAAAACTGGATCCATCCCTTTGAATGTTGATCCAATGCTTTAAGAATGTCAATCGTTTCTTAAGCCGCCACATGTACCTATGCATACTCAAAACTATAGCAACAAATTTGAGAACAAGGATCAAGGTAAAAGTTCAAAAGATTAATTAAAAGACCCCAAATAAGCCCTCTTTATTCTTATGGTGCTGCAACAAGAGGAACATTTAACAATACAAAATGCGAATGAAGTGTAACGAGAGGGTAGATTTTAGCAAAGTCTTGTGTAATTGTTTAGTATATTTTGTTGCCTGATCACGATAGATTTTTGTGCTTATTAATGTGTTTGGAAAAATAAATTGGATTTTAAGCATGACTGTCATTGGATCTTATTGTCTTTTATTAGAATTCAAATGATGAAATCTCTGTTAATATTGCTCCTCTTCCCAATTCTTAAAGGGTGCTAGCTCAATGGAAGAGTGCCTGCCTTACAAGCAGGAGGTTGGTGGTTCGATTCCTCCATGCCCTAATAATAGTGCAGTGTATTTCTAAAAGTAAAAAATGTAGTAGTGCAAGATGGATGCAATATTAGACGCAACACTAAAAGAAAAACAAGATGTAAAAGTGGGCGTCACACCAAACACACAAGTGGATGCAAAAGTGGATGTTATGTCAAACACAAATGTGGACACAAAAATGGATGTCATAGTAAAAGCAAAATTGGATGCAAAAGGAGACTAAACAATAGACACAATTAATGACCCAAAACTAGATGCAATACTAGGCCCAAAACTAGATGCAGCAATAGATGCAAAAGTGGACTCCTAACTACATGTAAAATTGGACATTAATTTGAGCAAAAAATATGGTGTATCGATGGACATAAAAACAGGTGTAACACCAGGTGCAAAACTGGAATCAAAACTTGACGCAAACAAAAAATTAAAACGAGACACAATATTGGATGCAAGATGGGACAAAACAATGGATGTAAAACTAGATGTAATATTGAATGCAAGATGTGATTCAACATTGGACACAAAACTAGATGCAATATTAGATACAAACATGGGTGCAAAACTAGGCACAACACTAGGCACAACACTGGGTGAAACATTGGGCTCAAACATAGATGCAAAAAAGACATCAACCAAGATGCAACACTAGGTACAACCTAGATGCAAAATACAACGTAAAACAAGATGAAACATTAGGCACAAACATGGATACAAAAAAAGACGTAAAACAAGATACAAAATTAGATGAAAAAATGGATGCAACATTATAAGTAAAATTGGATGCAAAACTAGATGCAATATTGGGCCCAAATTTGGATGCAAACCTAGATGCAATGCTAGATGCAAAATTGGACACATAATTTGATGCAAAACATGGTGCAAAATTGGGTGCAAGACTAGATGAAAAAAAATGTGTAAAACAAGACCCAACATTGGATGCAAAACTGAGCGTCAAACTGGGTGCAAACAAGGATGTAACAAATGACACAAAAAAATAAGCAATACAAGATGCAAAATTGGGTGCAAATAAGGGCATAACAAGAGATGCAAAAAATTGGGCACAAAAATGGACGCAAAAATGGATGTTAAAAAGGACGAAAAAAAAGATGCAATAGATGGTGTTTTACGAAATTGTACAATAGCACCTGGTTTAGCGACAGATTGTTCACCAAAATTGGGAGAAAATTACACTAAAATTCGGTGCTAAATTCGACGCTAAATCCAGTTTTTGTTGTAGTGTCAGGATTCAATCTTATTGTATAGTTCACATTCATCTGATCATTGAAGAGGATATAGTGGTAGAGATGATTCCCCCTTATCCTCTGTGGGTGAACGTGGATGTCGACCTTCTGTATGGGAGACAAGCGTGGATGTAGAACAAGGTTCGCAAGAGGCTCGTCATCCTACACGGGGTGGCGAAGGTCAAGCTAGGATGTAATATGTTCAACTAGCGGAGGGTTGTACACCTATTATGACCTATCCATCAAATTTACCATAGGAGCTTCCATGGGAAAGTGGTCTTCAACAAATGATCCTTGAAAGCTATAGAGCTCACTCTGACAAGTTGTAAAATGATCTTTTTAGTTTGGATCTCGCTCCAGAGAAAAAAAAAAGTATAGAGATGGTTTTTCAATCACTACAAAAATTCATTGAGGTATATGAGGATCTTGGACCAACAATAGATGGTTTTGTTTCCTTGATGCAGAGAAGAAAGGCACAGGTGATGGGTCCAGACAAGTGGGCTGTTGTGAAGGAAAGAGTGACTAGAGAACATGCCAACTCAATGTTTAACTTCAAAGAGGGCCTAAAGTGTAAAGCATTGAAAGTGAAATATTTTAAGCACCCTGAACTTGCACATTTTCTATATGATCGGTTCCTTGTAGCCTATGGTCGGTTTCCATGGAACGATGAGGTTCCTAATTATTTTTCTAGGTCTTTTTATGTCGATTTATTTTTAAATATGAAGCCAAATTTTTATGGAGTTGGAAAGGGGAGGATATGAAATCAAAAAGGTGCTCTTAGATATCCTAGTACTCTTCGACCTCCACCTCAGATATCTCGTCCACCTAAGCTTGTGACTTACAAATCGGAGATGGAGCCCACATCACAAGTTGGGACAACTGCAAGGCATAATTTTGCCGAAGGTTTAACTTCGACATTTGTAGGAGTTGATGTTGGATTGAGCCGAGAGAGGGCTCGAGTCACTATTTGGAAAAAATTTGTTTACAAAACAAATGGTGAGTTAGATCGTATGGGCATTGAAGCTCTAAAGGCCTATGCGAAGGTTTGTCATGATATAGCTTCACATGGAATATCTAAGGACACGTCAAGTATAGGAGAGGTTTGTGTACTTTCAATCTATTTACTTTATTTTTTTATTTTGAATTGAACTTTTTGTTACATTATATCTATGTATGATATTATTCTTTTTTGATGTATAGTAATAAATACATTACATAAATGTTTATTAGCTTCAATTTTCTCGACTCTTAAATGAACATAATTTTGGAGTCTCCACTAGTTAAAATGTTGGAAAAGTAGAAGAGCATTTTGGACAGGTATATTTATTACTTACATATTTATATTTATGTTTGAAAGATATTTTATATATATTTTTTTAAATTTAACTATGTATATTATTGTTAATTTGACTTATCCATGCAGGTTTCTTTAGATTTGAACTTTTTAGATGATTTTCAATCTATTGTGAGCTAATGATTTTATTTTTTTTTGTTTCGGTTTTAAGTTAATTGCTTAAGCTTAGTTTTTTTTTGTTTTATTATGATTTATTTATTAACAAAATTTAAATTTTAAGGGAAGAGAACATATTGACATTGGCGGTGAAGATATAGGTTCTTTGATGGATGTGGATATTGGCACCAAGGTAATTTTGTTCATAATTGAATTGTTCTCTGATATATAAGTTTAAATAGTTTAAATAATGTTTGACATTTGTAAATTGCTTTTATATATGTTGAAGCTTGGGTCTCTTCGATCTTTTCGAGGCAAAGGGAAGACTCCACTGGAGGATAGTGGTGGAATTATAAGTTTAATATTTTATTTTTTTGAATTTAGTTTAAAATAGATTAAATAATTTGTAAGATTCATAAATTGTTTTTATACATGTTGCAGCTTGGATCTCCTCCACCTTTAGAGGCAAAGGTAAGACTCCATTGGATGATAGAGAATTTGAGGTAATTTTATTAATAATTGAATTGTTCTTCGATGTTAGTTTAATATTTCAATGTTTTGATTTTAGTTTAAAATTATATAATTTATGATATTCATAATTTGTTTTTATATATGTTGCAGGTTGTTATGAGTCCAAGGAAAGACCCTAGTGGAGGATAGTGGTGGACTTCCATTTAGAGAATTATTTATATTGTTCTTTTTTTCTTAATATATATATTGTAGTTGTTTTGGACACCGAGGAGATTAATTTTTGGATTATACATATGTACATTGAACTCACATGCTCATGACTATTTTTTTGGATTATATACATGTACATTGACCTTAAATATTGTCTTTTTTGGATTATATACATGTATATTTAAGTTACATATTATGAATGTATATATTATTAAATTTATGTATATTTGTAGATGTAAAATATTTTCAGTGTTGAGATGTTGAGACTGAATTTTAGGAAGTTTTGATAGGTGCAATCTAATGTTAAGAATGAATATGGGGAATGTTAGGAATCAATTTGAATAATGTTAGGAAAAGTTAGGAATGTTAGGAATGAATGTTAGGAAAGGTTAGGATTGTTAGGAAGTTTTGATAGGTGCAAACTAATGTTAAGAATGAATATGGGGAATGTTAGGAATCAATGTGGGGAATGTCAGGAATGAATGTTAGGAAATGTTAGGAAGTTTTGATAGGTGCAATCTAATGTTAAGAATGAATACAGCGAATGTTACGAATCAATGTGGGGAATGTTAGGAATGGTTAGGAATGTTAGGAAGTTTTGATAGGTGCAATCTAATGTTAAGAATGAATATGGGGAATGATAGGAGTCAATGTGGGGAATCTTAGGAACGAATGTTAGGGAATGTTAGGAATGTTAAGAAGTTTTGATAGGTGCAATTTAATGTTAAGAGTGAATGTATGTATTATTAAATTTATAAATGTATGTATTATTAAATTTATGTATGTTTATAGATGTCAAATATTTTCAGTCTTGAGATGTTGAGAATGAATGTTAGAAAGTTTTGATAGCTGCAATCTAATGTTAGGAATGAATGTGGGGAATGTTAGAAATGAATGTTAGGAAATGTTAGGATGTTTTGCTAGGTGCATTCTCAAATTCTTGAATTCAAGGGAACCCCAACATTGAAATATTGAACATTTAAATCATATTCCTAGCTCACATCTTGTATTCACAATCAAAGTTTAGATAATGGTCATATACATAACTAGAATATTATCTCTCATCATAGAACTTCAATTTATTACTTGCCATTGGCAATATGCCTCTGCCTCACATGGAATATTTTTTATTACTAAGGTAACATTGGCAACTTGATTTTGAATTCTAATAAATTAAAGTTCAATCCATGAAATTTCTAAGGTAACATTAGCAACTCGATTCTGAATTCTAATAAATTAAAGCTAAATCCATGAAGTTTCTAAGGTAACATTAGCAACTTGATTCTAAATTCTAATATTTTTTATTACTAAGGTAACATTAGCAACTTGATTCTAAATTCTAATAAATTAAAGTTCAATCCATGACTTCTAAGATAACATTAGCAACTTTATTCTGAATTCTAATAAATTAAAGTTCAATTCTGAATTCTAATAAGGTAACATACTAAATGACTAAGTACACAATTAATCTAAATTCTAAAACATCAATCCATCTTTGATCATGATAGCCAATATTAACATAAAACAAGAAATGATATAGTTAAAAACATCGCAATGGAATGTCGTCGTCAATTATCCGTTCATGGTCATATTTGGAGAGTTTCCATTTTCTATTTTTTAATTTTTTTTTCGATGGAACTTGTACCAATTTTATTGGAGATGCATAGTACTAAATGACTATATTGACAACATATAACATCAAGTTCATAATCCTAAAAGTAGACATAATTTTCAGTCATATGGGTCTGCTGCAAAAAATAACCTTTTTAAAATTATGGATCCTCTCTCGTATGTCAATATGTTGTCATCATAGTCCTCCAATAACTTCATTTTTCCTTCAGGGCATCGCATCAAATAATATTTTACATTTTCGTTGTTTTCTAAAGGTGTAATCACAGCGAAAACATCTCCTGTGTAAATTACAATTGGCGTTAGAGTTTTTAAGTGAATTAAATTGACTATATACACATAAGATGATGGACAACAATGAACAATCAACAAGATCATTACCTTCTCTAATAAGATCTGAAATTCTATTTCCAACAGATGATATTTTATTTCTTCTGATTCTAATTCTTCTATGCTTACTAGTGCCATTTCCCCTTTTGGATTAATCTCTGTGTGTTTCCAATGTTTTACGTAGTTGTTCATTATGTTTTCACAAACTTTTGTATCTCCAACATTTTCAGTGCAAATATGACAAAAACATGAGTTCTTTCAACTGTCAAATGCAAACATGTTTTGGAAGGATTTTGTTTGAATAGAGTGAAGTTATCTAGTCCCATGTATGGTGCTAGCCTCATATGGTATTGATCTATCTATATCTTGGACCCCAACAAGCCAAAAAAACCTACCCAATAAATGATAAATCACAAATGACAACTTTTAATGTTAGTGTACAAATACTTCAATGTTACTACATACATTTTTTAAAATTGACAATTAATATAAATTAAAAAAATTGTGTACAAACCTACGCACATCTTTTGACTGTTGACCACAATCATGGATTAGATGTGATTTACAGCATTGGACAACCTCTACAGCTAAATGGAATCGTCTAGAAGAATGGTTCATTTTCCATCTTCGAAGTACTCTTTTCACGCATGCTCTTGCACCATCATGTTCACCTTTTCCATGTCCAGTTTCAAAGAAATTCCAGCGATGTTTAATGTTTAGTGCTTTGTGAAGTCAACATAACCCAAAAAATGATCATGTAGATTTAAATTGTCATGCACATCCATCCGACCATATCTGATGTTCATTGAATTAAACTTCGTTCCTTTTTAGTGAATCATAGAATTTCTTTTCAATACAATGTTGAACAAAATGTGTATCATGCGTACAATCATCAATGATATAAAAGTGATATTATTTAATCACATCTCGATTGTCACACATGCTTTCAATTCCATTAACATCTTGTTGAGAATGTCTATATAGAACATGGACAAATATCGAATCTTGGCTAGAATGATAGTATTCACTTTGAATCTCTTTTCGTGCAGCAAATGTGTAGTTTTCTGCAAAATCAACCACAGACAAAAAAAATTCGGTTGGAAAAATTTCACGGGAATATTTAAATTGAACGTCTCGCCATCGTGTTCTATGTGAATGCTTGGTGTATTTATAAATTTCACTTTCAAATTTTTTGAGAAAATCTGTCACACATATTTTATCTTCTCGCAAATCAATTCTTTTGGAATGTGCATCACTAGAACTTGTAGAATAATTGTTGTATTCATATATTCTCCAATCAACAGTTACATTTGAAAGTGATCGATCATTATCGACCAGGTATTTATTATGGAATGAAACAATATTTCCACAACAATGATAATGTTTTCCATTGACACATTTCTTATTATAAAATATTTCATCGTGATTTCTCTCACATAGAGTTTGAGATATGAATTCACGTATTGTGGGCGGAGGTGGTGAATTTGTCCAAAACATTTTACCAAATTCAAGAAATGTGTTGTAATATAATTTAAATTGCACATGATAACGAAAAAAACATGTGTCACGTATAGTAATAGGTCTAACATACCATGGTTTATGTTGCACAAATGTAGTGATTGACATATTAATTCCACGATAATCCTCCTTGAATTTATTGAACAATTTTATTTGTGTCATTTCCATTATATGTTTTGGACGAATTTCATATAAATTTCGTGATACTCTTTGTTGTATCACATCCCTTGAATTTGGTGAAAATCGAGCATGTTCCAACCAATATTTTTGTACAATATCTTTAACACCTTCTCCCATTCTATATTTGTAAGGTTGTCTACAAATACTTGCCCAACAAGCAAGTTCATCATTTTCATATATTTGCATTCTGAATTTGCTATGTTTGTATAATGTATTTCTTGAGGTTCCAATTGCTTGTGCTAGTTCTGTTGTCAAACTTTTTTGTCTACTACTAGCTGAAACAATTTTTGTCTGAATTGCTCTACATGCAGCAGTGGTATCTTTCTTTTTGGATTTTCCAAATTTTTTTATTGCATCACTTATATTTTCTATCACATTATGTTTTAGTTTCGACTCTTTTGTCACCTTGTGAATACCCAATAATGATGTAGCACCTTCTAACCTCTTGGACACCAATAAACATCTCAAAATTTGTGCTTGTCCTGCTATTGAACAATCCTTGAGAATATCATCATAAATGTTTGTAGCACGATCTCGTGCAACATGTATGGGTATTTTTTCTCCATATTTGTCACAATCAATGTCTTCTAACATTTCATCATCAATGGTGAAAGTACGTATACATCAAGTTAAATTTAATTTAACATATGTCCAAAAATACAATTCATTATAAAAAATGAATTTGTAAAATACATGATATATACATACCAGGTCCAATTTATGGATCTTGATTTTGATCTTCAATATTGACTTCATCAACATTAGCATGTAAATCACTATTTACATCTTCAACAATGGTCTCTTCAACTTCCATTTGTCCTTGTACCCTATTTTCAATTTCCATTTCATCAATAGTGTCATGTAAATCTGTTCTTATATATTCAATTCTCTCTTCCATTTCTGCAACCCTTCCTCTTTTGGCTCTATTTTTTAGTTTTTGTTTTTCCCTATTAGCATCGTCATCACGTTTACGATCACTTTTTTTACGGTTTCTCTTATTACCCATGATTGTTTAATCTCCTTTGAAAAACCCCTTAGAAAAAAACCATTGCAAAGAAATAACCTACTTTGCAAAAATACCTTGGAAAAAAACTCTTTGAAAAAACCCCTTGCAAAGAAATAACTCCTTTGCAAAAATACCTTAGAATGCAAAATAGTTTGCAAAAGTGCCTTGGAAAATAACTCTTTGAATGTACCTCTTGGAAAGAAATAAGAAGAAAAATACATTTTTGCAAAAACATCTCTTTGGAAGAACCATTGCAAACAAATAACCTACTTTGCAAAAATACCTTGGAAAAAAAACTCTATGAAAAAACCCCTTGTAAAGAAATAACTCTTTTGCAAAAGTACTTTAGAACAAAAAATATTTGGAAAAATTTCCTTGAAAAAAAACTCTTTGAATGTACCCCTTGGAAATAAATAAGAAGAAAAATACCTTGTAAAAAAACTCCTTTGGCAAAAGAAATCTCCTTCGAAAACCTCTTCAAAAATATTTTTACTTATACGAAATGAAAAGGTGCGAAAGTAATGAGTCTCTTTCGTTTTACTTATATGAATACAGATAACGTAATTTTTTTTTCCGGCCGACGAATTTTTTTTTGCGTTTAGTTTTTTGGTCGAACAACCTTTGTTGTAACGGTTCCATAATGAAAAATAATTATTCGACCGAATAACCTCTGAGACCTACAACCTGCACAGTTTTCAGGTTTCTCCATTTTTGGAAGGTAAAATGGATGCCTTGCACTACAAATCGATTGTCGGACTTGATACCATTAGTTTCATCATTGAATCTACTTTTTGTAGGTATATATTTTGTTGTGTATAGGTGATATCTGATATTTTTAATTTTTTTGTTTCTTAACATGTGTCGAGTTTCGTTTCATCTCTTTCAAAATGCGGTGAAATGAAAAATATATAACTTTAAAAATACACCACCAAAAAAATTGAAACAAATATGGTGCAGTTAATTGGAGTGCTACTTCAAAATGGTATTCTTAGATTTTTAAGTTTTATAGTCAATTGCGAAAAATGTGTCACAACCAAAAACATGTTGAAAATCGGCAAGGTTTCCCCATTGATCGAATTCAAAAAAATATTATAATTAGTATATAGATCCGTTGGTTACAAACTTATAGTCATCGCAATATTATATTGTGTGTAGCTTGTCATAGAATATTTTTGTTTTGCAAAATACAAGTTTAATAATGATTTTAGGCGCACAACCAAACATGACTATTTTTTAGTCCTTTCATTTTATAAGAAAACACTGTAAAACATTTTCCAAAATGAAATATCAAATCTCAATAAAAAAAAATGAAAAAATTATGAATAGAAAGCTAACATAATTCTCTAAAAGTTTTGTTTTTACTTAAAAGTGAAATTCTAAACAAAATTATCACTTTCGTTCGCCCAAAGTTGAAAAACATGAAAAAAATGGATTTATTTTCTCATAAGACCCCCCTAAATACACACCCATCTTCATGGATTCACCAACATGGCATTTTATGGGATTTAATTTGAATGCGAGGGAAAATAGAAGGCTTATTCAGGTGTTCAACTTGTCAAATATTCACACGCACCATCATTGAGTAGTATAATGACAACTCGATCCATCACATGGGTCACCCTTCCTAGTTAGTATGTTAATGCTTCCAACTACGCCGCTCCCTTTTTGTTGTGATGTCATGATACTTATGACTAAGGGGATGATCAGATTCACTTGGTGTCTGCAAATTTTAAAGACTGGCATATGTCTTGTCAGCAAATTTCTTACTTATTTTTCCAACGTCAAATCATTTCCTATTGATGTTCTTTCATGTGGTAAATTCACTTCTCTTTTCAAGCTCCATCAACTTCTTCTCACTCCTCTTATGACCTATATTATGCATTCTTTCATTTGTTTTCTCTTTTCAATTGTTTTTTCGTTGCACTCCTTGCGACTTACATTTCCTTTTCTTACACTTTTGGTCACACTCCTTACGACTTACTTTTCCCTTCCCAAAATAGATTCTATTCTGCGACATGCCACTTACCTTCATTGAAGATTTCTAATCTTGGCCAGATGCCAAGTCGATATATCGCTCTCTCCTTTTTTTAACCTAGTCACAGTTATCAAAATAAGGCTTCAATTGACTCCCATTGATGATCCTTTTAACCTCTGTACCATCTAATTTCTCTAACTTAACTGCTCCTCCATCAGTGATTTCCTTAACGGCATATGGCCCTAACCAATGTTTTTAACTTTCTTGGATGCTTGAAAAATATACTGTTGTACATAAGAACAACACCTCCAACTTCAAAATGCTTGTTCTTAATGTGTCTACCATGCCATACCTTTTGCATTTTCTTTTCTACGTTCTGGTGAAATCCTGCAACAAAGATTTCTTCCTCCAAATGAATTAGTTGAAGAAATCTTTCTTCTACAACATCAACATCTGTCATTTCCGTGATTACGGCAACTCTCAAAACTTGGTACAATATATTCCATAAGCATGACAGCTTCTTATCCATGTACCAACCTGAATAGTGTTTGTCTTTCCAACTTCTTACAAGTTGTGCGATATGCCCATAGTACTAAAGAGATCTTCTGATCCCAGTCATCCCTTCGTGCATTGCATACTTTTGTTAGCGCATTTTCCAGAATCTTGTTATATGCTTCGACAACTCCATTTTCTTGCAGGTTATATGGAGTTTTTATTCTATGCTGTATCTAGAATTCATCAATAAGTTCTTCAATCAATTGATTAACAAAATGTGTACCTTGATCGCTAATCAAAATATTAGGGAAACCGAACCTTTTCACAACATTTTCAAATAAAAAATTCGCATTTGTCGTAGCATTACAGTCCTTTACTTGTGTAACTTCTTTCCATCTGGTTAGGTAATCAGTCGTAGTGATAATATACCTTGCTACGTGTTGGCACCCCAACAACTCCCCTTCATTTTATAAATAAAGAGGCCCCATTTATAATATTTTAATTTTACTTTTCTCCCATCTTATCTTGATCTGGTAGGTGATTACATGGTCTTCTCACTCTTGATGATTCCTTTCTTCGACTTGGATTTTATGGAAGATGATGAAATAGGTTTATGTTTTCTCAATTGTTTGGCTTTAAGTTCTTCATAGTTGATGCTTCTGATGTTTTTTTTTATACGATAATAGCTTTATGACTTTATGTTGGAGAAAGTAGTCAAAATTCATAATATTTTTTTTATTTTATTACATCATTTGGTTAATTTCTTTGCCAATGAGTTATCATTTTGTCATTTCAATCTTTGGGTATCCTAGTTGCTAATCGCACACTCTCATTGGACCATAGTCAAGTTAATTGTATATAATTCAATTATCTTGATCTTACAACTGCAGTGTGAAAATTGGCCTTTATTTCATCATAATAGTTTTTCGGTTGGTCAAAATATTTTAATTTAAAAGATCAAATTAAAAGTCTCAATCTTCATCTTACTAGAGTACATATTAAAAATGGGATTGAGCTTTTGGTTTCAATTTCAAATGATTTATCTAACTCTACACACCTTATAAATTTAAATATACATTATGTGTCTTGGAATATGATCATATTATAAAGTGTGTATGGAATTTGATAAGAAAGGAGCCAACTTTTATTCAACTTTGCACATGACACTTTGGAAATTTAGAAATGATTTTTAGTTTTATTTTTTGTTATTATTTTATCATTTTAACTAAAATTATTTCTTTGGAAAGCAAACATATCTGGATTGATTATTACTTATGGTAGTAATATTGGAATCCATGTGTAGATTTTCTTATTTTTTATTATTATATAGATTCCAAATCTAATTTGTGAGGTGTAAACTAACTAAAGTACCATTATATTTTATTGGAATTGCACAGTATATTATAAAGTAACTTTGGTCCCAAATACATGGATTTTCACATGAAAGTAATCTGTTGAGATTGCAGATCCTAGAGATCGTGTACATTAATTCACCACTTTACAAATTTTTAACGAGGTAAGATCATTTCTTATCTTACACCAAGAATTGCTACTCTATCATGTGAGGAATGCTTCCACAATTGCTAGCCAAGCAGAAGAAATGAATGCCACATGGAAAAATATTTTAACAAATCGTTGAATTGTTGAAGGATAAATGATGTAAAGTGCTGGAAGACCGAAAGTCATTTAAAAGCCATGCAATTATTTTATTATAATTTCTATATTGTTGAAACAACCATTTCATATTCTACGGAGATCCTAGTAAAGAGTTAACACACCATCATTCTATCAATTAACTCGGCTATGATTTTTATGCCATAAATTTAATGAGAAGGCATTATCCCCACAAAATACTCGAAACAATTTGAAACGGTTTGCAGATATAAAGGCAGAGACTGCCCACGTTGAGTTTGTTGTTGCTGATATCCGGTTTAATCTCAGTTTGTAGATTTTGACACAATCAAAGGATATCATATCAATGAGTCATGTTCGGAACAATTAATCAATCCGCATTGAACTGGAACACATTGATTCCATCAAAACTCAACATAAAGAACTTTGAGAACATTTCAATAAATGAGGATTAGAAATTACCAAACTGATCAAGGGAAAATATTCTTGTTATCTTACCATTTATCTTTCGGTTGTAGTCGAGTTTTGCCTGTGTAGATTATGTTTAATATATATGTATATTTTAATGTGCAGGTTTATTGATCTAAGGCATGAAGTATTGCAAAAGGAGAAGAAAAGGCCAGAGGTTACAGGCAGCTTACGTCTGAGGCAATTTTCTACAGCAAACTACGGGCAAACTAAGACGAAATTAGAAAATCCAAAACATGGGTTTTTTCCAAAAGATCCCCATTTACCATACTAGTGAGAAATTTTCTGAAAAGAGTGAACAATTTGGGAGATTTTCGAGGTGCTCTGGACACATTTTTCATAAGTGCGGCCAGCTAAGAAATTCAGAGCTGAGTTTCTGTTGGTGATGGGTTTATTTAAACAACAAATTTTTGTTTGTGAGGGAGGGGGGGTGAGTGCTGAACAGGGCTGGAGAGGTTTTATTCTTTTAAGTTCTATAATTTTCTTATATTATAGGGTTTTTGAAAACTAGAGAAATGGAAACGCTTGGTCCTAGGGGAGAGTGACTGAAGAGAGAAATACTTGAGATATATTTTGTTACTGGTTTTATTTCATAACTGAAGTTGGATCTTTGGATGTGGGATGCAACTGGAAATCTCCAGGTTGATATCATTACTGGTATTATTTTGGATATACTTTATATGTCAGTATATTATCTTCTATTTTAATACTAATACAGTATGCTTTGTTATACTTGTGTTTAATTATAATTTTCACTCTGTCAACTCAATATTCTGTTTGAATTAATATATCATTGTGACTGAATTTATTAGTATTTTTACTATAAATTCAAACTATAAGGATATATATTTTTGTCTATTAGCTATCGTTTGTATTTTTACAGTGATTTCATACTAGACATCATCTTTTATTCAAATACTTATGTTGATGGTTAGTTATTAATTAATTATATACTTCAGAAAATTGAAGTAATTATTTATTTTCAGTTTTTCTGATAAGTGATGTTATAACAGAATAGTTTAATGTGTATGGTTTAAATATTGTCATTTAGATCTTACTCTTTATCTTTCTGTTCATCTTTCATTAATTAATAATTAATATAGTATCCAGATACGCTCTCAGCTGAGATAGGATAGATAGGATAGTTAAGATAGTTCAGATTAAGTTTTGTTTTAGTACATTTCAGTTAACAGCTGTTTAATTGATTTGTGTAATTCTTAGCATAATTTTAACAGTCTTTATATTCAGAAAAACTCTTCAACAATTGGAGTCTTTCCTTAAGAAAGCAATTATAAGACAATTTAGATAGTTGAAACTAATCACAGGATTCATTTAGGTAGAAATAACATTAGGATAGGATAGATTTTGCTTATTTTTATTTCTCTTTAAAAGAAAAATCGGCTGGTAGCAGGACCATAACCTGCGAGGTTTTGCTATTCCAAACGCACCGAATGCTGCGTTAAGCTGATCGTGTGGGCATAGCCTCCTTGTTGGCCTAGGTCATAAAATCATGCCAACACTACGGTACATTTTCCTGCTAGACTGATAGGTCCTACGAATTCAACAACCCATTTATCAAACACTTGTAATTTTATTTGTGGTACTAATGGAATTTCATCTCTTCGGTATGGCTTCTCGTTCTTTGATAGATATCACAGCTGCGACAATAATCCTGAGCGTCTGCATGCATGGTGGGCCACCATAACCCTACTTGCAATGTCTTCCTCACGGTTTCTTTTCGTGCATAGTGGCCTCCTGCGACACCATCATGTGCTTCGCTCAATATCATTGGGCACTCATGCTAAAAAAAAAATTGTCAAAGTATCTCATCAGGGCCCAACTTATACAAATGTCCAACAATCAACTAGAAATATGCGACTCACACTACTAACTATTTCTTATGCTCCATTGTAACTTCAGTTGGCACAAAACATGTACCCAAAAAGTGTATGATATCTTTATATTGATCATCAAACACGGTTATCGTAAACAGTTGTTCATCAGGAAGATTATCTTCCAGACTAGTAGTTTTTCCACTTTCAATTCTTGACAGTTGGTCTGGTCCCAAATTGAACTGACTCGGTTTAACAATTATCTCGAAATTAAATTCCTTGAAGAGGATATTCCACCAGAAGATATCCCCCCCAAACACTGGTTTATTGACCAAATATTCCAATGCAAAATGGTCAATGTACATCTTGAAATGTCGACCTAGCAAATACTGTCTAAATTTTTGTAGCGCATACACCATCACTAGCCCTTCCCTCTCTGTTGTGGTGTAAGTTTTCTCTGCAGTTGATAAATTCCTACTAGCAAAAGAAATGAGGTGATCAATCGTTCCTTCTCTTGGTTGTGTCAGTACCACCCCGAGTCCAATAGATGATGCATCGACATGAACACGTAATTTTTTTTTCTAGTCTGGAAATACTAGTATTGGTGCAGTAGCCATCTTGTTTTTTAGCTTGTCCAGGATGTCTTGACATTCATCTCTCCATTGAAATTTAGTGTATTTTTCAGCAATCCCTCAATTGGGGCAATAACCTTTGCATATACCTTGATAAAATTCCTGTAGTATCTCATATTTCCTAATGTTGATCTTAACTGCTTAACCATGGTAGGTGGTTGTAAGTCGAGGATTATGGAAAGTATTTATGGATCAACCAAAATTACATCACAACAGACCACATGGCCTAGCAGAGCTCTAAAAGGTGCACAAAAAATACACTTCCTCAAATTTAGGGAAATTTGATACTGGCGGCATCGTTCCAGCATCATTCCAAGACTCTCTATGTAATCTTTTACAAGACCAAATACTGTCTATTCGTCAAAGTAGACTTCAAGAAATTTGTGTATAAAATATTTAAATGCAACAACTACGATTCTAGAAAATATTGTAGCTGCATTCTTGAGTAAAAAAAAAGGCATTACCGTGTATTGGTAGCATCCCCACTTCATCACAAATGTAGTCTTGTATCGGTCCTCCTTTTCAATTCTTATTTGATGGTATCTCAAGAATCCATTATTGAATGAATACATTTCTTGTCCTCCAACATTCTCCAATACGTCATCTGTGAATGGGGTCAGAAATGGATCATGCAAGCATGCATCATTTAATTTCCTCAGGTCAACACAAATTCTCACTTCCCCTGAAGTTTTCTTGTCTTGCACTACAATTAGAATGATCCATTCTGATTCTTCAATAGGTTCTATCACACTTGCTTCCAACATTCAGTCAAGTTCAGCTTTAGCTTTTTTTTTGTAGCACGGGTTTAATTTGTACGGTCATTGTTTGGTCGGTTTTGCATCGAGCCTCAAGGGTATCTTCATTTGACCAAGGTCCCAGACTATGCATTTCATTTCATAAAATTTTGTAAGGAATAGATCATGAAATTCATGCAGTAAGTCAGTGATATTTCCCGCAGTCTCATTATCCCAATAATCTCCAATATTAGCAAACTTTGGGTTTTCATCCAACCCAATATTTACTTTCTTGATCTTGAGCGGACTTAGAAATTGGTCAGTATACATACCAACTCCTTCCACTGCACACATACCCTTTGACTCTAGTATGTGTATCTCAAGTGGGTCATCATCATCTGGTTCTCCTGTAATATTGTAACACTCCATCCAGTTGTGTACTGTCGTGGTGCATTGATGGAAATTCATGGTTGCGACCGAGTTTTCTTCAAATATATTTTTATTCATTATTTGTAGCACGGCATCGGCTGTCGTATGTTCACTTGTGAACTCAAATGTCTGGGTGAATCTTGTAACTAAAATTTCCCATTCGACAGTTCCTCTTTATATCTCCACTTATGTGTACCAATTTCTTGGTACCATTTCCAAAGTGTGGATGAATCTGTGAACCCACTCCTATCATGGATATTCTTTTCATTTCTTGCGATAATGCTCAATATGTTCTATAGTATTTGTCAGTCATGTATAATTCTGATAAGAGTAACTAATCTCTTCCTCAAATATGATCTCCATTAGTCTTCTACACTGTGGCCATTCAAAGATAGATTGTTTATGTGTACTCCACCATCTAGCAGGCGTATGTTTCAACACATAGTCCAAGGTAGACAATCGCTACGATTATGTAACTATTTCTTTAAATTCCAGCAAAAAAGATGCAAGGTTAGGTTATCCTTCATATGTAGGCAGCATGCTTTCTTCAGTTCCTACCCTTCAGACATATCTTGTGATTCTTGCACATCTTCTCATGGAGACTTGCAGTAGCCCGCTCTGCTAATTTTCCATGGCATCACTTGAATCGGATGTGCACGAACTTACACTCCCTAACTCAGTTTTCCATAAGATATTGGATTGACATAATCTTCTTTTGAAGACATGATATTATACAATTGATCTAGGTAATTTCCTTGACCTTCACTATTTACTATCTCAACATATGTTTTTCCTTCAAGTGGATCAATTGGTGCAACCACCCTTAGTTCAGAATCTTTAAATGATAAGATATTTTTCTTGAAGTTTATAATGGTTTGGTTGTCTATTGCCCAATCAATTCCTGGCAGTGCAAGATATGGATTTATGCCATCGGTAATGTCAATTACTTTAAAGTCAGCATATGTTTTTAAGACTTCGACTTCTACAGGAACTTGAGTTATTCTACCAATTGGTAGTGTTCGGGTACACATGGTACTCCCAAAATACTGAACACCTTCAGATACCGCTTTACACAAACAGATCACAGATCAACACACCGATGTTTGTCACATGGTTAAAACCCTCGAGAGGGAAATAGTCCACGGCCCCAACCAAATAGCTACTTGGAGCAATTTATTATGCAAAAGAAATAAAGTTGCATGAGCTTCTCATAATCGATCAACTAGCCAAGGACCCTCTATGCTCTTTAAATAGAGATCATAGACCAATCAGGTGTTAAGCCACGGATCAATGGTAGGTATGATCTAAGAGAATTTGAACCGTCAGATCACTCTATGTCTAGAACATATCGTGACCGTCAGATTAGAATATTTACAAATGCATACTAATGCATACTAAAGAAACACACTTTTACCGAACGGATATATTACACAAGTTGATATTAACTAACTCCTAAGTGTCTAAATATCCTAACATACCCCCTTAAGATAAACTTGGGATAGGATTAAAGGATTTACAAAGTGACACTATTAGGAGAAGGAAGGAGGAATTAGAGCCTATCCCCCCTTAAGGACACATTCCTGAACTCCTAACATAGACCGAAGTTTAGAAAACTTCGCTTATGTAAGAGACTTGGTGAATATGTCTACAACTTGATCATCTGTAGGGCAATAGAGAACTTCAATAACACTATCATGAACAAGATTTCTGATGAAGTGCATGTGTAGCTCAATGTGTTTGCTGCGCTGATGTAGAACTGGATCTTTGGCAAGCTTGATGGCACTTTGATTGTCGCACCAAAGTGGAGTCAGCTGCTACTGCTCGAATCCAAACTCTGAAAGGATATGTCGAAGCCATAAAGCTTCCTAACTGGCATTAACTACGGCTCAATATTCTGCTTCTGCTGAAGATAGAGCAAGTGCTTGTTGTTTCTTACAAGCCCAAGTGACAGGTCCAGATCCCAGACTGAAAACATAACCTGCAGTAGACTTTTGATCATCAAGATCGTTGGCCCAATTTGAATTAGTGAAACCAACCAACAAAGGTTTCCCCCCTATACTATAATGAATCCCAAACTGAATTGTGCCTCGAATATATCGAAGTATTCTTTTTGCTTCTTTCCAGTGACTTTCATGAGGAGTTTTCATATAACGGGAAACACGACCAACGACAAAGGAAAGGTCAGGACAGGAATGAGTCAAGTATAAAAGACTACCAACAAGCTGATGGTACAAGGTGGCATCTACTTCAAGGTAAGTACAAGTGGCAGAAAGTTTGACTCCAGACTGAAAGGGAGAAGGGGCTGGTTTACAATCTTCCATGTGGAAGCGACGAAGCAGGTCACAAGCATACTTAGACTGGGAAGGAAATATTCCTTCTTTGGCTTGCAAGACTTGGAGACCAAGAAAATAATGCAAATTCCCTAAGTCTGACATTTCAAAATTTTTCTTAAGACTGGATTTCACATGGGTTATAAGGTTAGGGTCACTACCAATAAGGATAAGATCATCAACATAAAGAACAAGTATGATGAGATGGTTTCCTACTTTCTTGGTATAGACATTGGGGTCAGAATGGCATCTAGAAAAACCAGTGTCAAGGAGAAAGCTATCCATTTTGGCATACAAAGCTCTAGGAGCTTGCTTAAGGCCATATAAGGATTTCTTAAGGAGACAAACAAGGCTAGAGTTATTCTAAACATATCCAGGAGGCTGTTCCATGTTAATTTCCTCATGTAAATCACCATGTAAGAAGGCAGACTTGACATCCATTTGATGGACTTCCCAGTTATGTAAGGCTGTAAGGGAAATAACAAGGTGGATGGAGTTCATTTTTGCTACAAGGGCAAAGGTTTCATTGTAGTCAAACCCTTCAACTTGGGAAAAACCTTTGGCAACTAACCTTTCCTTAAGTCTTTCAACACTTCCATCTGATGCATACTTAGTTCTGTAGACCCATTTACATCTGACAAGTTTTCTTCCTTTTGGAAGAGGAACAAGATCCCAAGTATCGTTTGTCATTAAGGAACGATATTCTTCATCCATAGCTGCATCCCAATCTGGATTTCCTAAAGCTTCTACAAAAGTTTCTGGATCATGATTCCCGAAAACTTGAGCCAAAAGAGAAGAGGCTCACTGAAACTGAGAACGTGTTCGACGTTGATCTCTAGGATCACCGGTAAGATCACCAGCTGCTTCACATGTTGAACAGACCCATCGAGGAAGTATCGATGCTGGTACAATTGGAGGAACATGAGCAGGCGGAGGTGGATTTTCATCCTCACTGTCATCATCAGAAAGTGGATTTGGAAACCTGTTAAGGAAGTTGGAAGAAGAAGAAGAAGGAACAATCACCGAATCAGGCTCGCAAGCCAAAGGTGGCACACCCGCCAAGTTAGGCTCACAAGCCAAGAGATTTTCATCAAATTTAACATCTCTTCTAATGATTATATCATGTGAATGGGGCTGAAGAAGTCTATAACCTTTTACATCTTCAGAATATCCAACAAATATGCACTTTTCACTTTTAGGCTGCAATGCTTTCCGTTTTTCATCCGGAATGTGAGCCCGTGATTCACAACCAAACACACGAAAGTGACTTACATCTGGTTTAATTTTACTCCATGCTTCTTCTGGTGTTATACCTTCGAAAAATTTAATGGGTGTGCGATTAACTATGTAATTTGCACAATTTATGGCCTCAGCCCAATATTAAAGACTTAGTCCCTTAGATTGGATCATACAATTAGCCATTTTTTTTAAAGTGTGGTTCTTCCATTCAGCTACACCATTTTGTTGTGGTGTATATGGAACAGTGTGCTGTTGTTGGATTCCTTGTTCAGTGCAAAAAGTAGTGAACTTGTTAACATATTCTCCTCCATTGTCAGATCTTAACTTAATAATTTGATGACCAGATTGTTTTTCAACAAGGGCCTTATAGCCCAAGAACATGTTAAATACTTCACTCTTAAGTTTTAGGAAGTAAACCCAAGTGTGTCTAGAGTAGTCATCAATGAAAGTTAAGAAATATTTGAAACCAGAAAAGGAAGCAGATGGAAGAGGTCCACACAAGTCACTATGCACAAGCTCCAAGGGAACCGAGGTGTGCCAAGAGGCATGTTTGTCAAAACTATCCCGATGATGTTTTTCGAGTACACAACCGAAACAAACACCATCCTTGCAAGATACTAGTGGAATACCAGTCACTATATTGTCTTTACATAGTTGTTGCAATGAGCGATAATTTAAGTGACCAAATCGCTCATGCCAAAGTTTGCTCAAGTTATCACTATGAGCAACAGAAACTGAAGGAAAAGGTGATGACCCAAAGTTGTTAAATTTGTACAACCTGGTAATATCATCAACAGTTCTAGTACCAAGGACAGTTTGAGGATTTTTAAAATCCTTGATTATAACTTGGTGAGGTGTAACTTGGTGAGGTGTAAATATCACAGTTTTACCTTCACCTGAATGAGTAATTTGATAGACTGATAACAAATTGCAGGAAATTTTTGGAACACATAGTACATCACTGAAATGACCATTTTCTACTAGAACTATTCTAGATCCTACAACACTTAGAGATCTATCATCACCAACAAATATTTGTTTGGTGTTACATTCATGCATAGTAGAAAAGATGGTTTGATCATTAGCCATATGATAAGATGCTTCAGAATCAATGAGCCATTCATTTGAAGTAGAAGAAGAAGATGCAGTATAAGAGTAACTAGAAGCACAAAGTGCATGTCCATGAGAGTTAGATTTTGAAGACGAATCTAGGCTGATGTGGTGCTTCTTCATTACTGCTTCCAAGGCTGCCATCTTCTTAAAACATTTAGATTCATCATGATTATCTTTCCCACAAAAATTGCAATGACGCTTAGTCTTCTTTCCTTTTTGCTTGGATCCTTTGTCATTTTTTAAAGGAGGAGCTGACTGAGAGGGTTTGGGACCCTTGTTGTTTGGCTTATTATTGTGAAAATTCTGTTTCTTGGGAGGCTTGGATTTTTCTTTTTGCTGGGACAATAAGGCTTTACCAGATGTATCTGCATTGTTAATTATTCCAAGATGAATGAGCTTATCTTGCTCTCTAATTAAGGAATCGTAAAAGGATTCAAGGCTATGCTCTTTATAGCTAGCTGCAGTCAATGATTCTTTCATGGAGTAGAATGTAGATACAAAAACATAATATGCAGGTCCAAGTTTGGAAAGAATATGATAAATACATTGTTTGTCTTCTTTCTTATTCTTGCATTCTGCACATAAGAGTCTAAGAGTTTTATACTTAAATAAATAGTCTTGAATGCATGAAAAATCATTTGGATTCAAGGAAAGCAACTCATTCTCAAGTTGATGACCCCGAATTTCATTGTGTTTACCAAACACAGATTCTAACTTTTCCCAAGCTTTATCAGGTTCATCAATGCCAAATATGTGGAATCGCAAATCAGTAGAAATTGACATCCCAATCAATCCACGAGCTTCATCACATCTATTTTCCCATTTAATTTTCTTGTCATCATCAGTGGGTTTTGCTTATTTCCCTGAGGTTATCATGAAAAGTCCCCTACTTCGTAGAACATCCTCCATACGAGATTTCAATGAGAAACAGTTAGAACTTATAAGTATAATATCACAAGGGGCGGCCATACTATAAAATAATAGCTAAAAAAACAGAAACTAGCTATCGTGATGCAAAGAGCTCGAAAAAATATGCAGTTTTAAAAAAAACGGCACTTAAAATGGATTCTGGATAATGAAGTTATGCTTGATCAAAGAAAATGTTGAAGATGTCTCCAATAGTACGTGGCATATATTAACTTGACTAACTAAAAAAGAGAACCCCCCTCTTCCCAAGATCAACCTTTGACAATCACTTTACAATAAAGTTGCTTTGAAGTGAATCACTTTTGTAGAATAAGTGAGGTTCACTTTTACAATAATATACTTTTAAATAGTGCGGCAATAAATTAAAAGACTTAAGTGACTCACTTTTATTTTATTTTATTTATGTGAGATGCACTTTTACAATAAAGTAACTTAAAAATAGAAATTGCATGCACTAAAAAGTAGCTTGATAAGACTTGAACTCAAGACTTATCAAGGTGTAAAGCAACTTTGGACCAAGTGAGCTAAGTTTAAAAGGTACATAAAAGTATGGAAAGAGGAAGGGGGCTGCTTTTTCTTTTCTTTTCTTTTTTTCTTTTTTTTCTCTCTCGTTTTCCGTGCTTGCTTTATTTTCTTGCAAATCACAAAAAAAAAACGAAAAACAAAAACAATTTTTTTTTTTCCACACAATGGGGTTAGATCTTGGTTAGCTTACCCTTAAACTCTACTTTTTCAAGTTTTCTCGCTGTTTCTAATTTGTCGTGATCACACAAGGTGCACGACAAAGAGCATACGTAACTGAGAAAATAAGAAAAAAAAACTTTCCCTTGCTGTTTCTAATTCGCCGCGATCGCGCAAGGTGCATGGCAAAGAGCATATGCAGTGAGTGAAAACAATAGTCTGAGACTAAAAAATAAAAGATCTAATAATAAACTGATAAAATATGAGAGATTTAAAAAAAACAAATCCATCATTGTAACATTATACCTTTAGATTTGCCGAAATTGGTGTTTCTGGAGCAAACAAAAATGGTTTTCAGTGAAACGAAAACTATTTCCCAATGGAAACGGTGCTCTAGACGTACTGGAATAGCTCCCAAATGCCACAAATGCATAGAAAATCCAGAACCAGAAACGTTTTCAAAATTTCAGCAACACCGGTTCCAGATCTTGATAAAAACCGAAAGCGGTTTTTCATAAAAGCTCTGATACCATGTTTGGGTACACAGGGTACTCCCAAAATACTGAACACCTTCAGATACCACTTCACACAAATAGATCACAGATCAACACACTGATGTTTGTCACGTGGTTAAAACCCTCAAGAGGGAAACAGTCCACGGCCCCAGCCAAATAGCTACTTGGAGCAATTTATTATGCAAAAGAAATAAAGTTACATGAGCTTCTCATAATCGATCAACTAGCCAAGGACCCTCTATGCTCTTTAAATAGAGATCATAGACCAATCAGTTGTTAAGCCACAGATCAATGGTAGGTATGATCTAAGAGAAGTTGAACCGTCGGATCACTCCATGTCTAGAACATATCGTGACCGTCAAATTAGAATATTTACAAATGCATACTAATGCATACTAAAGAAACACACTTTTACCTAACAGATATATTACACAAGTTGATCTTAACTAACTCCTAAGTGTCTAAATATCCTAATAGGTAGATCATTTGACTAGTTCACAAGCCTTAATAGAATGGGAGACCATTCCAATAGTGGATTATTCATTCTCTCCCATGTTTGTCTTATCAATATGTTAACATATGAGCCCAAATATTATATGATAAAATCCATATCATAGTCTCCTATCTATGCAGTCATTCGCAGTTCTCATCCTGTCTAAAGTCTCTTCCCAATATGGTTAACTCTTTTTTCAGGTCGCAGGTCATCTGGAGTTTCTTCTATCAGTGTTGTCAGTTCTGCGACAACATCTTTATCATTGATTAGTCTAAATAACTTTTGAAAATTTATTTAAGCTTACTAACATTTTTCATTGGTTGCTTCCTGAGTATGTTAAATTTTCATATGCTTAGCTAAGACATCAGTATTTCATTTCATATTCATAACAAAAGCATATAAACAAGATCACTGAAAGATAGACAAGCACAACCATACAAAAGGAACACAAGGATTTATCTTGGGAAAACCCTAAAGAAAAAAACCCAACAAAAGATTCCTCAATATAGATGCCCCAAAAAGATAAAAGATAAAACCAGCAAGGAGATCAAAGCCTGATCCTCCTCCTTCTCCAGCTACTTCTCTTCTCCACTAATGCGCTACACAAGTGAGAGTGTGTGTCCCAAATGAGGAGCACTACACCTTTATTTATATTCATCTGTTCACTTAAGTTAACTCATCTGTCATGTAGGCTCGAGTTAATCATGTAGGCTCGAGTTACACATGTAGGCTTAAGTAACCACAATGGGGTGCTAATGACCCACCTTTACAATTAGAGGGGACTATCTCATGACTCTTATTAGTTCTTTCGATTAGAAGCATCGGGGTACAAGATAATACAAGTGGTTCTCCTGTAGGACCATTGGGGACCACAAAAGATACATATAGAATATTCTTCGAAGTTACAATATTTCAACACTCCCCCTTAATGAGAAGGGTATTCTACAACAACATCAACAACAACAATAGTAGGAGAGGACATCATCAACATCATCAGGGTAACACATCTATAAATCATTGGAAGCTTTTCAACATCATATAGTCTTCATCTTCAATATTTGATGACAGCAACTCTTTAATCAATATCAGCATCTTTTGACCTTTTGATCAGCAACATCTTCAACACTTTGATCTTTCGATCAGCAACATCTTCAGCAACATCTTCAGCACTTAGACCTTTCGATCAACAGCAACATCTTCAGCACTTTGACCTTTCGATCAACAACATCTTCAGCACTTTGACCTTTCGATCAGCAACATTTTCAACAACATCTTCAACACTTTGACCTTTCGATCAGCAGCAACATCTTCAGCACTTTGACCTTTCGATCATCACCGATATCTTCAGCATTTTGATTAGCAATATCTTCAGCACTTTGATCTTTCGATCAGCAAAGACATCTTCAGCATTTTGACCTTTCGATCAGCAACATCATCACATTCTGATTATTAACATCATGATCAGCACCATCATCATACTTTAACTCTCGAACAGAATCATCGTCATCATATTCTGATCTTTTGATCAGTATGTCTTCGTCATCACATACTAATCATCATCATCGTCACACTCTGATCTTTTGATCAGTACATCATCATCATCATACTCTTGATCGTTCGATCAGTACATCATCATCATACTTTGATATTTTGATCAGTACGTCATCATCATCATGAAAACATCAACATCATCAAAACAACATTATGATCAAAACATTCAACATCATCAAAACATCAAAGTATCATCATCATCACACTTTGATCTTTCGATCAGTACATCATCATCATCATGAAAACATCAACATCATCAAAACATCATTATGATCAAAACATTCAACATCATCAAAACATCAACATGATCCTTCCTTTCGGAGTTACGGGATCAACATATCTATGGTACTCAAATGATCCTTCCTGTCATAATTATGGGATTTAGGTCTTTACGGAGATACTAATGATCCTTCCTTTCGGAATTACGGGATCAAGTCTTTACGGAGCTACTAATGATCCTTCCTTTCAGAATTACGGGATTTAGGTCTTTACGGAGTTGTTAACGATCCTTCCTTTCGGAATTACGGGATCAACACATTTGTGGAACTCAGACAATCCTTCCTATTGGAATTATGGGATCAACACATCTGTGGAACTTAGACAATCATTCATATTGGAATTATGGGATCAAGTCTTTATGGAGCTACCAACGATCCTTCCTTTCAGAATTACGGGATTTAGGTCTTTACGGAGTTACTAATGATCCTTCCTTTCGGAATTATGGGATCAACACATCTGTGGAACTCAGACAATCCTTCTTATTGGAATTATGGGATCAATTCAATGATCCTTCCTTTCGGAATTACGGGATTTAGGTCTTTACAGAGTTACTAACGATCCTTCCTTTCGAAATTACGGGATTTAGGTCTTTACAGAGTTACTAACGATCCTTCCTTTCGAAATTACGGGATCAACTCAACACAGTTCTCGAGTACCGAAGTCACTAGATCTATTTTGAACCAAGGTTCAAGGATGATACAATCCTACTACCTTATCGATGATCGAAGTTCACCGGATCCGTTCTGAACCAAAGTTCAAGGATGATACAATCCTGCCACCTTCTCGATGACTGAAGTTCACCGGATCTGTTCTAAACCGAAGTCCAAGGATGATACAATCCTGCCACCTTCTCGACAACCGAAGTTCACCGGATCCATTCTTAACCGAATTCCAAGGATGATACAATCCTGTCGCCGTCTCGATGACTGAAGTTCACCAGATCCATTCTGAACCAAAGTTCAAGGATGATACAATCCTGCTACATTGTCGATGATCGAGGTCACCGGATCACTTCTGGACATATGTCCGAGGATGATACAATCCCTCTTCATTCTCGAATACCGAGGTCTCCGGATCACTTTTGGACATATGTCCCAGGATGATACAATCCCATTGCAACATCACTACTCCCCCTTTCAAGGAAGGTCTTTCCAAACCACACCAAGCTTGTCTCGAAAGTGTTCGAACTTTACTCGGGACAGAGGCTTCGTCAACACATTACCATCTAAACCATCGTCATCTACATCTTCAGTATGTGAATACTGAACTATCACCATCTATATCTCCAATATGTGAATACTGAAAGCATCATCTATATATTCA
This sequence comes from Pseudotsuga menziesii, assembly GCA_001517045.1. Classification (NCBI taxonomy): domain Eukaryota; kingdom Viridiplantae; phylum Streptophyta; class Pinopsida; order Pinales; family Pinaceae; genus Pseudotsuga; species Pseudotsuga menziesii. The sequence goes on along the minus strand of LPNX010495746.1, from coordinate 187,404 downwards.
GTATGGGAATACTGAAACATCATCATATGCATCTTTATCTTGTATGTAGAAATATCGGATTTCTATGTGTTACGACGAAACACATGGTTCTATGTTATCACAACTCTCATTATCACATAGAATCAATGTAGTATCCATCTTCAGGTCAAGGAGACCTGATATCAGCTTCCGAAGCCATATGGCTTCACAACTTAGCAGAGTAATCTGCTATGTATTCTGCTTTTGTTGTTCTAAGAGAAACACTGGATTGTTTCCTGCTAAACCATGAACTCATAGCAGACCCCAAACAAAAGCATCTACCTGATGTGCTTTTCCTATCTGAGATACTTCCAACCCAATTTGCATCTGTAGTCATGGATACCATCATAGTATAGACCAAGGTCTATAGTCCCTTTCAGATATCTCATCACATGTTTTGCAGCTACTGGGTGAACCCATCTTTGTTAAACAAGATATTGACTTAAGGTGTTCACAGCAAAACAAATGTCTGGTCTGGTATTTGTTAAGTACATCAATGACCCAATGATATGTCTATAATGAGTCTCATCTACTAACTCTGATGAGTCATCATCTAACAGCTTTAGGTTGGAGTCCATGGGTGTGGCCATGGCTTTGCATTCCAACATATTTAATCTCTTCAATATCTCTATCACATACTTTCCCTGGTTGAAAAAGATTTCTTCTGAACTTTGCCATACTTCCAAACCTATGAAATAATGCATTAACCCAAGGTCTTTCATCTCAAATTATTCTGCTAGTTTTTTCTTGCTTTCCATGATCTGTTTCTCATTCCCTGTCAAGAATAAGTCATCCACATATAATAACAGGATGACAAGTTCATCTTCTACAACCTTTGGATAAAGGTTAGGATCAACTCC
>LPNX010495746.1:139543-176281 GCA_001517045.1 Pseudotsuga menziesii | reverse complement strand
TTTTTTGAAATTGGAAATATGTACTTGGAGGGGGGCTCAAAAAAAGGATTTTTGTAGGTATTTATCAATATCTAGTAAAATTAGGGGTATTATTTAATGTCCCATGAATGAATGCGCTATGACATAGTTTCATTGAGTGAAGACCTAGTGGAATTTGGCAATAAACCAGTAAATCCAGTTTTCAAGTGAGGAAATCTGAGAGAAACCTGGGACTAGTGAGAATCTATGGAGAATGAAAAAGTCTTCGCTTGGGGGTAATATTCTGCTGAGAGAAAAATGAGAAACATTTCCTAAGGTCAGGTGGAGCATGGCTGCCGTGAACTAGCTCCCATTTCAGTTATTTCGTAGATAATTTTGTTTTCTTGGAAATTATGTTTAGTTTATGAAATGGTAAATAATTAATGGCTAATAAAAGTTTTGGACGATTTCCTTGTTAAATTTCCTAAGTTTGGATGCAAGGCATAAATTCATGCTCTGTTTTGATTAATTCATGGGTATTAAATATGTGCAAGTTTAATTATGTGGTAATTATTCAAAATTTTATGAATGTGAGCTCTTATTTCAAGTCAGGGTTTACTTCCATTCCGTGCAAGTAATCTTAATTCTCAAACTTGAAATCGTATGTCGAAGTTGTTTTATTTGGAAAATAATATATCCTAAGAGTTAATTCAAAATGTTTCAATTAATTATTTAGTAAAGTTTACATGTTTGTGTCACAGACATATTCGACCAATTAATTATTTTAATAAAAAGTTTGGATCTTTGTGTCCAAGATATGTTCGACCCGTTATCTATTTAATGAAGTTTGGATATTTGTGTCGCAGATATATTCAACCCATTAATTATTTAATAAAGTTTGGATGGGTATCTCGAAGATATGCTCGACCTAGTAATTATTTAATAAAGTTTAGATGTTTGTGTTGCAGATATATTCGACCCATTAATTATTTAATAAAGTTTGTGTGTGTGTGTTGAACCTATGTTCAACCCATTACTTATTTAATAAGGTTTAAATATTTGTGTCATAGACATATTTTGGTGATGCTGAAGGATCTTGCGAAGCTCTTTAAGTTACATTTTAATCACATGTACTTGCTAAGAATGGCTACGGGGAAAGGTACTAACACTAAGGATGAATTACTAGCTCTTTGGGGGTTTATTATGATTTGTAGGGAAGAATAATATACATACCCTACAAGTATTGGGGGATTTGAAATTTATTGTGGATTGGGAAAAAATGTTCATCAAATTCAGTCATTAGAGTTGTATCATTGGATAATACGGGTCGGGGATTTGATAGGTCTCTTTCGAATGATTTCCTTTAAACATATCTTCCGGGAATTCAATGGGATAATTGACATCCTCTCCAAGGAGGCCATCGAAAGCTTGGGAGGCCATATTTTTTAGGAGGAACATAGTGATGGCTCTTTGACTAACTCAAGATATATGAGTTTCACTTAGATCCATTCTACATGTTTCAAATGTTTTGGGATTAGAGTGAATGCAATAACTGTGTTTTTTACAACTAAAGTATTTATGTAAATGTGGTATGGTTATTAAATGTTAAAGGATTGTTGATATATACATTTGGGTAGTAGAAGTCTTAATTGGTCGGGTGAGTGTGGTGATTAGTTAAATTTTTTGAACAATTCTTTCTATGTATGTAACTATGACACAACTTATAAATAAAATGAAGTTGTATTTTCTATGTGAAAAAAATAAGACATATTCGAACCATTAATTATTTAATAAAGTTTATGTTTATGTCGAAGATATGTTCGACGCATTATGCTTAATGGTTAATTTGAAAACCACTGGATGATTTGATTATTTAAAACCACATGTTGGTTTGGGTTATTTAAAGAAAATTAATTTTTTTGTGTCTAAGCTTTTATGTAGAAGCTCCAAGATAGAATAAAAGACAATGTTCTAATTTTGTGGCACATTTTTAGGTATTTTGCATTGGGAGATATTGTAGTTTTGGAAAACCATGGGCCCTAATTGTTAAGTTAACTATTAAAATTACATGTCTTTTGTCTTACATGAATTTGAAAAAGTATAATTACATAAATAAATAAATAAATAAAACATTTCATTGTTATACTTTGGAAAGCCCCATAAGTTTTAAGGGTGAATTCTTTATCTTAATGAAAATTTGACTAAATAAAATGAATAGTGTTTATTTGAGAAATGTTTAGCATGATTTTTATGTCCTTGTGTTGAAGTCCACTTATTGGAGTTATTTTATTGAATTTCCTTGTTTTAAGGAAATATTTGTCATAATTTTTATATGATGTTTCACTTCACTTGTCACTCAATTTCCTTGTTCTAAATATTTTTTGGCATAATTTTATATGGTTGTGTAGAAGTTCACTTTTCACTTAGTGGCAGCTTATTCAGTGGAAACTCATGATAAAGTGTCGAAGTTCCCAAGAATAACTTATACATAAAAGCTTGGAAATATTACTTTTTAAGTCATAATTTAAAATACTATAACATTTATATTGATGATGATGATGATTAACCTCCACTAAGAGCAACTTTTGTCTATCGACCTTACATGTATTCAGCTAATGAGTTTAGTGGATTTAATTACATGTATTCAGCTATTGATTTTAGGTAAGTTAAACTATGCCTCAAACCTAAGGCATATTCTACTGCAAAGTAACAATTAAAAAAAGGGGGTATGTGGAAGTATTATTTAACCTTGTCTTAACAATAAAGCTAAGGTTAATTGTTAACTTATGTTTCGTAAGTGCATACAAACATAGTACCATGAGTATTTATGGATCTCAAGTTTTTGCTATTATTGATTTTGTTTATTATACATTTGTATAAAAATATATGAGTCTTATGAATTAGTTTAGGCTTTCTCTATTTACTTAAGATAACTATGCATTTAAATATAAACTTATCAATTTTATGCATGTAACAAATATCCATATAAAAATAATAAAAAAATTGTAAGGTATAGTGTGACACGGGGTGTGTTACAATTCTTCCCATGGTTTGCTCAAACATACTTCTCTTTAGATCATACGGGGTATGGTGTTCCTGAGATGGCCAACAATGTAAGTATGACACATATAGCTATGGAACGAAACAAGAGAAAGCAGATGAATTAACTATACCCTAATACCTAGCTTTTACATCCAAAGAGTAATATGTCTATACCCTAATCCTGTTCATTTTTAAATGATGAACTATAACTATCTAAACTTAGTAATATTATCATAACTTCATGGATTAAACCAAAGAAATAAGGAAACTAGCAATCTTTGAGTGTAAATTTCCACACAAAGCGATGTATGAGATCGACTGTACTGCTTTATGTCTTTGTTGGCTGCTCATCAGTATAATTTGCATGAATGAATAATAGCTCTACTGTCCCTCAGTATTATTATCATCCCCAATGTTGTAGCTACCTCAAAATAAGCTTCAACAGCTGTCAAATAATGTCAAAAGTAGGCTAATGCCTCTAAGTCTTCTGCAAATCTCTTCTTTATAAGAACACGAAATAAGACACTGAACTTTATCTAAAACATGGTAAGCGAGTGACCCCTTTGGAAACTATGTTAATCAATGTTTCATATGGTTCCCACATGTAACACACCTAAATTCTTTTCTAGTATTTTTTTTAATTATTATTATATATCCAAACAAATCAAGTATTCTTCGCTACTATTTTTTTTTAATTATTATTGTATATCCAAAAAAATCAAGTATGTATGTCAATCGCCAATCCCCTGGATTCCACTCTTGGTAAGTGTATGCAAAGAAATGAGGGCTTACGACAGTTTAGCCATTTAACCATATACTCATTTGAATAAATTCTATAATTGCTTTCAATCTCTTCTATTTGTTTTACACTTGATCATAAATATGCTTAGCTATTATTGTATAGTGGTTTCTTTTAACCCAACAAATACTATATTTGAATACAGCGCACACTCATAGTATCAATTGTTTATAACTTTATCACTTAAAGACACAAAACCCTCATAATTGGTTCACTTTAGAAATTAATAATTATTAAATATATACCACAAATATTTCATAAGTAGAGGTGAAAACACATAAAATGTAGATATAAAAGAAAGACCAAATTACATGGTTCACCTAAATGTGGGCTACCTCCACCAAAAAGTGTTAATCTCTTTAATATTTATCCAATAAAATAGGTTACAAATCTGCAGCACAATCACTGCAATTCATTTGACATTTTCAAATTGCACATGTCGCTTGAAAATTTAAGCTTAGATCTAATTAATATTAGGTTTTCTATTTAATGATACTCTAAGTGATTCTTCTTTCACTTTGATTTAATTAATATTGATTCAAAACTCTTATCAGGCTATTCAATAGATTTTTCTTCTCTTGGAATGACAACACCATTAAGCAAAGGAAGTTATCCCTACCTCTAAAATATGTCGACGCATTCACGTTACAAAGAAGAATGAAACAAAACTTAAAAGAAGGGATGCGGTCCAACTGAATGTTGTTAATTTATAACGGTTGGGGGTAGACTTTGGCTCTTGAAGAGAGATCATCTCTTACATTTTCTTGATAAACAAAAAGAAACACATTTGTTATTCAGTTTTTTTGGGAGAGCTAATACCTAATATTGAAAACTTATCTAGCATTACATTACATTTTTTTGGAGAGCTAATACCTTAATACCTTTATTCTATGAGCAATTAAACATGACAATACAACATTTCCCAGTTAAATTCTTATCTTAGAGTTCTTAGCAATACCAATGTAAAAGACATTACCACTAAATAGCTTACTAGTTTGCACCAAGATCATAAAAATTTCTTTAATATTCATCAATACTATATATTCTAATCATTTAATGTGAAATCTTTTCTTTCATATTTATCTCTTCAAATACTTATAAATCTAACTTTAAAATAAATTTTAATTCAATTTAAACAATAAACAATAATTAAATTCTATAGAATATAGAAATGATAAATAATGAATGTCATTATAGTTATAGTTGAAAGAAATTAGATTATAGGTATCATTAAAACAAGAAGAACTTGATAAATTATATTTTTTAAATCGAGTCAAGTTTGAGTGTCTCATTTATGTTAAAAAATAATAATTTAATAATAATAATAATATTAAATAAAAATAATAAAATAATTTAATAATAAAATTAATTTAATAATAATAATAATATTAAATAAAGTTTGGTGGGTTAGTTTAAATGGTTTATGTTTATACTAGCATAAGGTTTTGGGTTTTGGGGTCAAATCTCTAAGTGTTAATGTCTAAAAGTACCTTAATAATTATTTTTTAAGGTTAAAATTTTTAAAAGTAATATTTTAGGTTTTATTGTAAATATAGTATTTTGAGGTTTATTAAGCAATTTAAAATAAAAATGTTTGAAAACATTATATCTTTATTTAAAATTTTAGGTTTAAAATTTTAAATTTAAATAAGAAAAATTTAAGTAAATAAAATTTAGTTTTGGTAACTAGAAGAGCCCTTGTCCAAGGTGCTCGTCCATTATAGAGATGGTGGAACATTATGTTAAAAGTAAAAATTAATTAAAGAAAATCCACTTAAGTTTATAAAACAAAAACAAATATCTAGATTTAAAATTGATAGTTGCTAATTAATTATGCAATTACTTATCATAAATTGATTTAATATTATTTAAATCTGTTTAATTACAAAATATAAAATTAATTGAAATATATAAAATGAATTTATTTGAAAGTAATTTTATAATTTCATTTTCATTTAAAATAGAATTAAATTAAATTAAAAGTTCAATATTTCAACATTAAAAAAAAATATAAATATTTTTCATTATAAAAAAAGATATTTTTTATTTTTAATTATATATAAAATATATATATACCAAATTCCGTTTACTTTTTTTGGTTTGTTTGTCCATATGATTTACGTAGTGTGTGGATAAAAATGGTTGGGAATGAGGATGACAACGCTTTCCTTATCCTTATCATTTTCTTTATACAGATTGTGACTTCTGGCGATCAAACATTCAAACATATATGCTGTAAAGTCTTCGCAGCGTGTCCGAAGAAATTATCATGTTGACGGCGATAAATTGGCATTTGTTTCGTTGATCCTCTCGCACGTGTATGGTTGATCCTAAGGTTCCCAGATGTTCATAGACCACTTGTTTGTAATTGTCACTTTAAGTGCTTAAATGTGTTTGTTATTTCGCAGGAAATCCGAGAGAGAGAAAAAATGAACTCGGAAGACAAGTTGCTTACGAGTTTAACTGCACAATGGATATGGGTATCAGCTACCACAGGCGCAGGACTAACAATACTCGCTTTGGTCATCTTCTTCTTCTTGAAACTATATCGTCAGGAAACGATCAAGATCAGATCAAGCAATATTCCAGAACAGCTGCCTCCAGGACCGTCTCCATGGCCAATCATTGGGAATCTCCATATGTTGGGAGAGTTTCCCCATCGTTCTCTCAAAGACCTTTCGGACGCATATGGTCCCATTCTGTCTCTGCGCTTCGGCTCTGTTCCTGCCGTTGTGGTTTCTTCTCCCGACATCGCTGAACACTTTCTCAAAACTCATGATCTGCTCTTTGCTAGCAGACCCGAATCAGCGGCAGGGAAGTACTTGTTCTACAATTTCAAAGACTTGGGGTTTGCTCCGTATGGAGATTATTGGAGGCAAATGAGAAAAATCTGCGTCTTAGAATTGCTGACTGCCAGGAGAATCGAGTCCTTCCAATCGGTGCGAGAGGAAGAGGTGTCTTCTATGATTCGCTCAATTTGGCACGAAAGTGAAAAGGGGGCCAAGCCTGTTAATGTGAGCAAGGCGCTCTCGTCCCTCACGTCAAACATAATATGCAGAATGCTGATGGGAACTACATTTACTTCGACGGAGGCTCCCGCCAGCACTAAAGGAATCGCGGAACTGATGCGGAAGTTGTCGCCTTTAGCCGGTGCTTTGCATATTGGAGATTTCATTCCTTTTCTTGGGTGGTTGGATTTGCAGGGCATCAAAAGGCGCATGAAGAAAGTGCATAGAGAATTCGACACATTGGCTGAGGAGATTATCGATGAACACATTGAGAGGAGAAAACAAAATGGGCGGGGGACAAATGACGATTTTGTAGATGTGCTGCTCGACATATCGGAAACTGGCAACGCGATCGACAGAAACGACATGAAAGCCCTTCTTCTCGACATGTTGTTTGGTGGAACGGATACCTCGGTTTCTACATTAGAATGGGCCATGTCGGAGACGTTAAGGAATCCTACTGTAATGGAAACAATGCAAGAAGAGCTCGACTTGGTGGTGGGCAAAATTGGGCGAGTAAAGCCGTGTGATCTGCCCAAACTGGAGTACCTGCAATGCCTGGTGAAGGAGACGCTGAGATTGCATTCCACGGTTCCACTGCTGGCTCCCCGCGAGTCAATGGAGGCGTGCACTGTGGCGGGGGACCGGATTCCTGCTAAAACGAGGCTTATTGTGAACGCGTGGGCTATAGGTAGAGATCCGGCTGTGTGGGGAGATGACGCTTTGGCGTTCAAGCCAGAGAGGTTTATGGCGGGGGGTAGAAACAGAGATATAGATGTGAAAGGTCAGCACTTTGAACTCATCCCCTTCGGATCTGGTAGAAGAGGGTGCCCGGGCATGGCTCTTGGTCTTGATATAGTCGGCCTTGCACTCGCCCAACTGTTCTATTGCTTCGATTGGAGTTTGAAATGTAGAGATGGAGTCGAGGCGGAGCTCAATATGAGTGAAGCATTCGGGCTAACGATGTCACCACGCTTTCAGCTTTCTGCTGTCCCTAGTCTAAGATTTGAAGTGAGTCTTTGAATATATCTATACTTTGATATGTGTTCATGGATCAGGTATATCCATTATGTTCTTGTTCATAGAACTTTTTGAATTAAAAATATGGGAGGTTATGTAATGTCCTAGTTTTAATATATGCTTGGAATTGGGGGTCGTATTCATGCTTGTGTTGCATAGTCCTTCTCAGCAGACTTTTACTCTTAGACTCATGCAGTATTTACAATGAGAACTAATAGCAGCCATGAAACATTGGCCATGGTTTGCTTGCCGTTTAGTTTCAGTAAAAACAATATATTCAAAAATCTAAAAAAATCGGTGTTGTATTTGTATATAATAGTTATAGTAAAAACAATATATTTATGTAAATAAATAAAAAAGCTGTGTCTACATGTTATCACCGACATTCTACTTGTTATCCATTTATCAACTATCAATTATTTTTTATATTCTTTATTTTATCTCACATTTTTCTAGTTCTGTACCATGAATTGTTGGTTATCTATGCATCCCTACCAGCTATCCATTCATCAACTACCAGTTATATATATATATATATCCTTGTCCATAGATGAAAAAGCATAAGCTTTATTCCACCCCAAATCTCAAATAAAAACTTCTATAGAGATAATTAGTGTATGTATATTTAGGTAAAGGTTTCTCTTTTTGTCTCATAAACAAAGAATCTTGTAAACAAAATTAATATTGGATTTCATATATATACTTAATGTTTGATTTCTACTTATGTTTGATTTGGTTGTAGTTTTAAAAATAGATTAAGAATAAAAAATATATATAAAATAAAAGTAGTTTTTATATTTATACATGTAATCATGCTATTGTAACATATGTCAAATGAAATATTACATTTTAATATGCTGGAGTGATCTGTTTAGGGTTAAAATTTTAATGGCCTGTTTGTGGATACTTATGGCTGTGAGTACTAGTCCGAGATGATATAGTGTGGTATCAAGGCTCAGCTTAACTGTTGCCAATCTAGCTGGTTTTATGAAAAGGGCATGGTAGGCTTAGAAACCGTGTCTCGTCATTTGATAATGTTTTAGCATTTGGAAAACTAAAAATAAAGCTGGTAATATTATGAAAGCATAGGGTTATACTTTTGTAAATGAATACTCCATCGATCTTGAATGTCATGATGGTGAAGTAACATTGGCTCAAAATATGAAATCAATGGAGCGAAATGATATAACACTTATGTACATTATAAACTAGGAATTGTTTACTAATAACACTTATTTACTAATAACTAGGAATTGTTTCAATGGAAACAGATCACTTATATAGAATTTTTCATAATGTTTTGAAACATGTGAACATGTGAAGATAGATTATACTTTTCAATTTAATGTAGTAATGAAAATTAGTATTTCATATATTTTTAGATTTTTAAGATTGAAGTTTCTAAACTCATAAAGGGTGAGTGAATTTAATAATGGTCTCTTGTATTTGATAATGAATAATAATACAACGTAAGAGAATGAAATGTAGAAATCAATTTTTTTTTCATATGAAAAAAAACATGTAACTTGTTATTCTTAAAGGAATCAAAGTTATATAATAACTCCCATAACACCCTTCTTTTAGTTTTACATCTAAATTCCCAAGACATCTTTCTCCACACCTGAAACTTTTCAAAAAACTACTTACAGATAAACTTTTCACCCCAAAGGAGCAACCAACTTTCATCCATAAACTCTCTCCTACAAGGAACAAGAGGACAAAAGTGCTACAATCTCTCTACTGAAGACTTTTTACCAACTGCCAAAATATCACCAAACCATACATCCATTACAAACCAAAAAACAAAAAACTTTAAAAGAATGAGTATAACCCCTTGTCAATCAATCTACCATCCCTAAATTCAGAGAACAAAATGTTTACTATCATATCACCAACCGCTTCCTTAGATAAAACATCAGCATCCCTATTGAAACACCTATAAATATGCTTTAAGGACAACACATGAAAATTCCCCATCAGCTTCCTAATTCTTTGCATCCATCCAAATAAGCCCAAAAGATGCATGTCATTCTTCTCATTTACCCAATCAATTATTACTTTCGAAGATCCATAAACCTACATAAGCATAAAACCTCTCAAATTAGTGAATCAAAGTAGCTCCCATAATCAAATAAGTTCAATAGTGGTGTTTGATCCCTTACTGATCCCCATTTTGAGCTTAATAAAGTGCTCATTTTTCAGCTTGATCACCATTCCCCATCCACACCACGCATTCTTGTGAGCCCCTTCGAAATAACTAATAACAATTACTATAGGAAAGGACAGACTATATACTATCTTAACAGTTCTTAAAGCACCTTTTTTGTTCCACCTAGAAACATTAGCAATAGTTCCGGAAGTAGTAAAACTTAATGAAGGAGAGACTTCTTTGAATAAGCACTTTTTTCTGGATTTCCAAATCTTCCATAATAGAAAAAAAGGAAGATATCTATATTTCCTAAATTGACTAAACCAAACCCTAATACACTCCTCCAAACTGCGTCCCATCCACTAAAAAGAAAGATTCATATGAAAACATACCTCCAACCATACAACTCTGATGAAGGAACAATTTACCAAGATATCGACAATTGTCTCTTCATCAACTCTACAAAGGAGACAAATACTTGGACCTGAAACCCCTCGTTCGTTCAATTTTTTGGAAACTAAGATCCTATCTTTCAAGGCTAACGATGCAAAGCATTTCACCTTCAAAGGAGAGGAACTGTTCCACATAACCTTATTCCACTAATTAACAAGATGCAAAGTACTCGTCTTAACTAAATCCTTATAAGCACATTTTAATCACACCTCACCATTCTTTTTATTTTGAGTCCACATAAGCATATCATGTCTATCAAACAAAATAAATCCTGCGCGAGAAAGGGAGGAGACAAAGTTGTCCCATTCATTAACAAGATTAAGACATAGACATAACCGAGAAGTTGAAAGCCAATATATCATGTATAAAGGCTCTTTGTTCTTTATCGAAGATAGAAGCCATAAATTCTTGATATGAAGTTCCTTGATAAGAGAAGCTGATAACCTACCTTCTCCATCAACTCGAGCAATCAGATCAATTCCCACAAAATCTTGAAGACCTCTTCCCACTTTCCAACTGAGATAATTGCTTGTAAGGGAAAATACCTTTAAGAATCCTTTCGAAATATAAGAGGATCTTTAGAAATTCAAGCTTGGATTCCTAATCCACTAAGACAAATCAACAACCTTGTTATATTTAACCGAATAACTAATCATAAATATCAAAATTGAGTTCTAGACTCGTTATCTATCTTTTACCATCACTTACAGATCCAGCATCATTTAAACAATTAAGAATTTAATATAGTCTTAAAATACAAACATACAATCTCTAATTGCGGGTATTTAAACCTCGAGGCTTTTAATTCTATTTAAAACAAACTAACTCCACATAATCAAAATCACAAATTAGATATTTATAAACAAAAGCCATCCAACAATTAAGTTGTGGCAGTAAGACCATTAAAATGACACCCAACGCTTCATAAAAATTACGATATATACAATCGAATTAATGAATGTCAAAACATTAACAACAAAGCTCTAACTATAAGCTAGTATAAACCCAAAGGGGTCTTATTAAATTATTTAAAAATAAAAATAGAGGTATGGGTTTAAACTTATTTCCACGTGAACCTTTAGTGGTTGTAAGTCCATTATAATGGCATACACCGTTTAAGAAAACCATAACTTATACATACAAAAAAAAAATGGAACAACGCTGGAAATAGAGAGGCTGCGAAGCCAGTGATGCAAACTATTGCAGACCCATAAAGAACCAATTTTACAGTCTAATTTATCTTTATAAGTGTGGCAAAGGCCCCACTTCCTACACAGTATAAAACCCAACGAGGATTCTTTGCAACCTAAACTATTTAACCCTTACCATTTTAATTGTTGTCAGACCGTTGTTGAAGACCGAACGCATCCATGCCGGAGGGTTACATGCATTAACAACAACAAAGTAAGGTTAGTTTCTGTCAAATAAAATGTTGGTATGGATAATGTTAAAAACAGAGTAAGATTTATACTCACCTTTGTCTTTTAATGTAGCAGGCCTAAGAGGAGGTGACCATATTGCCACTCTTGTCGACCTTCTCTTACCCTGCAATTACCCACATTGCAGTGAATACCTTGGTCGTATTCTTTGAAAACAGTAAACAGAACGGGGTGAAAACGCGAAGTTGGGTAACACTTCTGGAAGAATCGGGTGCCCAAACAACATAGCGGCATTATTTGGCCGAATAACTATATTTATTTAGATAAATAATGGAGTTATTCGGCCAAATAATTATAGTTATTCGACCGAATAACGAATCCTTTATTTGGATAAATAACGAATCATTTATTTGGCCGAATAACCTTTAATTTGACATAATGGATTGTCGGCCGATAATTTTTACCAGCGTTTCAATACGTATTTGACCGAACAATTATTCAGTCAAACAATTATTCGTCCGAACAATTATTCGGTCGAACAACTATTCGGTCGAATAATTGTTCGGCTGAATAATTTTTCACCATATAAGGTTAGTTGCAGCCTCATTTTCATTGTTTTCTCCTGTAGCGATTTGTCCTCGTCCTCATCCTCCCGCCACCCGATTGGTTGGTCATTGCTTGTCATCCCCCTCCATGTCACCCAGCCGTCTGACATGTACATCTGCCATCCTGGCACCCCTCTACCTATCTGGTTTCCTCTCGGCATGGAGGTATGTTCGTGGAGGTTTGTTTGGTGTGGAGGTCTCTTCGGCATGGAGGTCTGTTTGTGGAGGTGTTCATGGTCTTTTCATGGTGTGGTCTTGCAGTGCTTCCCCTTGTCAGGTAAATATGTGTGTTCATTGTAATTAAAGCAAAATCATGTGTTCATTGTAAATGATTGTTATGTCTATTGCTCTGAATTTTGATTATATAAATGCATAGATCAGAAATAAACTCTATTAAATGTTCATGTTGTTAAAATGAAAAATTATGTTTTGCCATAGTTGATAGCAATGTCATGGTTAATATACTTCACTGTCCCTTTGTAGACGATTTAATTAGGATGTTATCTTTTACGTGGAAGAACAGTATAATCTTTTAGAATTTATGAGACTGCTTTAGTTGCGAATTAATTACATGAGATTGTACAAGCAGTTTATTTCTTTATCAACAACAACGAGTTCGCTGCTTATTCCTGTATTAATTAGAAAATTTTGATTTATTGTTGTTAGATCGACTTGAACTATCACTGAATTGATCTCACAGTTTTTTTTTACATTGATAGAGTTGTAAAGTGTTGTATGAATCTTAATTGAATGAGATAAATGTTAAAGAGTAGCATTGATACTCTAGTATTTAATAAGAGTACAAGACTGTCTTACTTTTTCTTGTCACTGACAGCTTTGTCATAGTTTCATTTGTAATATGGGAACAACTAGTCATAGTCCCATTTGCAATCTGGTAGACATTGAAGTGTTGTGGCTCCATATCTGGAAAAGAGAGAGTACAAATTATTTCCACAACTTGGCATTGACCTTGACATGGCAAACAAGGTGTTACGGAGAGAAATTCCTATGTCTTGGGGTACCACAACAGACAGCTTGACTCCAGAAATCAATCCTTTCCAATATGCAATAGAAATTAAATGTCTAACACTAAAGGATCAGACCTCGTACCTTATTCTGGACAGTTGGAGTAGATCCCTGTTGAGCTTTCCAACTTCAGCTTGAATTGATTAATCACGTCCTCAACAACAAGTAAACAATACAAGCATACTATATATATTGGTGTTAGATCTATTCTAGCATATATAATCAACAATGTATAAGCATTTGAAATCATCCCATGGATAAAATATTCATTCAAACATAAATTATTGGACAGGAAAAGATATTTCTATTAATATAAAATCAGAGATTATAATGGATACAACCTCTGTTGGCACGTCTACGAATTGAAGAAACTAAATCCCCCACTTGGTCCTCCACCTCTTCAATCCTCCATCTCTCGATAGCAAGCTCACAAGCAAAAGGCAAGCTTGGGAAGAACACAAAAGTGCTCCAAAGGACAAAGGGATGCAGACTCAAGCACAAGTTCCAGCAACAATGGACTATAATTTCTTTGCTCTCAATTCTTTCATATGCCTTCAATGTACCAAAGAGTTCCTTATGTAGATTTTCAAAGGGGTAATGAAAGGTCGAATCCGAGCAATCTCAAGACATAGGGAATGCCAGGAGTCAATTTATTCGGATCCATGTCAAGGAAAACTCCAAAAGGATTTGGATTTTGTACACATCCCGATGTACGCGGTTTTAGTGGTCAAACCCGTGTATATACGCGATTAAGGGTTTAAAAGTCGCGTATATGAATTTTCACATGTTTTTAGGGATGGTCAAGAAAACATCAAAGGACAAAAAATGGTCCAAGGGGTCTAAGGAGTCTATAGAGGGATAGGGGAAAGGCCATACAAGTGCGATTCACCTGGAGTGGTAAAATCAGCTATAACAGATGCCCCCCTAATGTGTGAGGTTAGAGGGGTCATACGATGGCCGAAATACATTATAAGTCCATCCCAGAAGTGGAGTGATGAAGAATCCCAAATGGAAGACCAACCACCCAATCAGCATAGTAAACTGATACAACTCTGCACATACTGCAAATACATATAGTAGTCCCGGATACATAAGAGTACAATGGCCATGAATAGGCATGATACAAGATATCACATAAGTGGTCATCGCCACATACAATATACATAGATCAGAATCTCCATGATGAAGATATACAAAGGACCATGATCTCCATAATAGCTGAAGATATATAATGGATCAAGATCTCCATAATGGCTGAAGATGTCTGACATATACTGGAATCAAGTCATGAGAGCTGAAATCTCATGAACATAGGCACGATCAAGGAGGTAGCATATAAGAGATGCCACCAATCTGGAAGGTATTCTACACAAACTGCTACGAGTACATGTCCTACTATGTGAATAGAGGTGTTGAGGTCGAACATAGTAGTCCATCGTCTGATTACTGGTCATTGATATATACTGTTAACAAACGCAAGATCACCCACCGATAATGAAAATGGGAATCAAGGTACTAGAGTGAAAACTAACAAGTGTGAATAAATGTGTTGAGGTCAAACACTTGAGAGGATCCATCAATCAGGGGACATTGATGTATTCCCAAATAATGTCGATGGCGAGAGAACCTTCCACTGATGACTGCAAGTCTCAAGCCACTCAAAATGACTCTAGATTCCAATCCCAGAATAAATGATCTGAAGTCGATGGGAAGAAATCCGCTAGAAGGAGGGCATTAAGGCATCCCCCATCATCCAACATGAGGTACTCAACAAAGCTGTATAATGTGAAAGGACTCGATCATAAGATGCACGAACCAGTAAATGTACCAGGAATGGCCGACATGTAAAGTCAAGATAACTGAGGAATGGCCGACTCAGGTTTCAACTTCCTTCGAACAAGAGCATAACGGTGAATGGTGACTGAATAAAGGCAGCATAGACTCGATATACAAATTAGGACATCTCTACGACACAGGAGGTATCAACAAAGGCTCCATAGGGACTGGAAGCTTAACCAGTCGGTGGAGATAAACTCAGATAAACGAGTACAGCTCCTAAAGTCAAACTATAAACCCAACCAATGGATGTGATATACATTGTTCTATTCGAAGGTGACATGACTTGACAGCTGCCAAAGATAACATCTTTCCTTGTCCGGATTTTTGGTTTTTTAATTTCTTTTGGACTTTTTCAAATATTTAAAAAGCTTGAAAAAGAATAAAATGGCTTTATAGTTACAGACTAGGAGGAGATGAGTGTCATAGGGGAAAACAAACTAGTTCCAAGCAGTGGAACATACCTATGCTCAATGCAAGGATACATGTGTAGGATAGCGACACTCGGGGGAAAATCCCCTCCTGGTAAAAAGGGAATCAAGCTGCAAAGGATATATAAAATGGCTCTGCATGGCTAGACATGAGATAAACTCGGGCTATATGGCTGAAATGAAATGTCAGGGAAGTCGGCATAAAGCTCAATAAGGCAGGAAAAGTTCATGATAATGCAATTACAACTTGACATAAGGGAGTCCTGAGGGAAATAGGCCAGCAAAAAGATCAAGAGGAGTATGAGGCTCTTGCAAAATGTCATGGCAATACTATACGACAGACTCCCACACCCTAAGGGACAAAACGTCAGCATGGGAACCAAATGCAAATAAGGCGCTAACTAGGGTACCCATGTAAGGTCAAACTCTACCACTCATATCATGTCACTTCTAAAACAACAAGATGGTTCCGTGACACAATAGAGTGGGTTCGTACCTAAGGTTATGATGAAACAGTAATAAGGTCATGCAAAATGAAAACGGTGGTAAAACCTAACCTATATGCCAGTTTAGACATGATACCTGAGATCGGCACGAACAGGTCAATCCAACGGCTGAAACGACACTCAAAAAGGTCTCCTACATCAATAATTAGGCCAAAAACGGTCCAAACTGATTAGAAATAGTCCCAACTATAGGAAAGGGGGTAAAAATTTGAAAAAATTTGAAAAATATCTATAAATAGTAGGAAATTCAAAACATTATAAAACATTTGAAATTTTTACCTAATTGAGCTCAGATTTTCAACAGCGAATTCTAGGAGATCCAGCCGGCGGAATCCACTACCGTTTCTTCCAGGTACTTACCCATGCTCTTCTCTTCCATTTCAATGAAATTTTTATCAAATTCCATGGTCATTTGAGGTTCCTAGGCCATTCTAAAAAAGGTGTTGCGACCCATGCAGAAAACAAGGGTTTTTCCACATATAGGGCTGGATATACGCAGAAAATGCCCCCAAACCCACATACATACACGACTGTTTGGAAAACAGTCGCGTATGCGGCCGTGCATGAGATTTTTTAAGTAATCTAATGGGTAAACATGCAATGTTTTGTGCAGGATGGTCCTAGAATGGAGAGAGCATGAACATGGTGATGGAGAGGAGGCAGTAAGGGCTGTTTTAATGGCTCAACAAGCGTTGTGTGCATGTGGACTCTACAAGTTTTGGTGTCTTGATGGCTTGAGGGCCAAACCAAGACTATTGCAAATGCTGGTAGATTATTGGGATCCAGACTATGAGTCCTTCTAGATAGATGGGATGTCCCTCACTATAGAGGTGGAGGACATATACTTTATTACTGGACTTTCCTGACAGGGAGAAGTAGTGAACCTTCATTCTCTTGGTGGGCCTGGAGGTTGCCTGACTATCGATGAGTACATTGCGGTGTACTGCTATCCAGACACAGAGAAGGTGGGGAGTAAAATCCCAACCAACTCTATACAGGTGCTAGGCCTAAAGGCCATCTTACTGACATTGGGCAGGATAGTAGGCTTGGCTTCACTCCACCAAGCCTCACGGCCTCTGATGTTCTATGCAGTGGAGTGCATGAGACCCACAGTCTATGACTGGAGCACTACACTACTGAGCAACATGAAACATCAGCTCAGTGAGTGTAATATGGGCAGAGTGCGGAACTTCGGGTTCAACAGCATATTGAGCATGTTTTTCTTCGAGCGTGTTCCAGGATTGATCCCCAAAGTTGACGTTCCTCTTCACGGGGTTCGAGATCTGGCCCAATGGCGTTGGGCGGATGCAATGCACAGACTGGGGGGAGGTAGGGTGGCCAACCCCTATCCAGTTGATTTCTTTTCGTGGCGGTGACGAAAGATAGTTTCCATCAATGACTAACCCTATGCGGGGATAGATTTTCGGGGAGACCCGGACATGCTGCTACCACCAGGATCGGCATACGGTGACATAGGTAACGAATCTCGACCCTCTCTTTAAATTTTTGAGTTATTTAATTTTTTTTTGTGTTTTCTGATTATATGGAATCAAAAGACATATTTTTGGGTGACAATACATAGTGACATCTACCATTTTCATGCAGATGTGGGACCACGGCGGCCTGACGGTTTCCCTCGTCACAGATGGATTGGGAAGAGGAGATGATATCATGGGTGTGGATGCAGAGCGGATGCTCCAAAGCAATCATAACAATTTTGTTAGGCTGACACATAGAGTTCCCATGGTGCAAGTTGAGGACTTGCCTGAGGCTATGCAGCGCCAGGTGGTAGGTGTACCACGAGCATGGGTGCGATTATTTAGATGGATAGCTAGAGTTGTAGTGACCTTCCATGATCACAACCCCCCTCCTCCTCCACAGGCTTAGAGTCCTAGGAGTGACACATTTTATATTACCGTGTATTATATTTTGGTGGCTCGAGAGCCCCATTTTTGTACTATGACACTATGTATTACCACATTTTGGATGTTTATAAAATTTTTATGGTGATCGGTTTATTTATTTACATGTGTAAAATTTGTGTTCGTGATGAATTTATTGTGTATGAAGCAAATGTCAATCTAACACGTAGTTAGCATATGAGTCGGCAAATTGATTATTAATTCTTGGAATATGTATGTATGTTATATTGTCAAATTGTCATTCTAATAATCTCACACGTAAGAATCTTCTTAATAACGTCGGATATCTAACATGGTACAAACCATTAAGCTGTGACACTACTAACTCCGAATCAAGACGTACCTCAAGAGAGAGAATGCCATGTGAAATGGCATCCCGTATAAGTTCAATAATGACACTATATTCAGCAACATTGTTTGAAGATGGCCGTAGACATACACCTCCTGAAGACAGTACGTGACCCATAGGAGTATAAATCACCCAAGCAGCAGAGGCTGAGTGTTGAGTGTGACAACTCGCACCATCTGCGACTCCTATGTAGGTGGAAGATTCCATTGACATCTTCCAAAAGAAACGAAAACTAATCACAAACCCGATCACGATAAGAAAAAGACCTAACTATGCAAACTATACAATAATATACAATAACCAGCCTTGGCTGAAAAATCATGCATAGTACTTCTTGAGATAGAGCCCATTTCTAGGCTCCGCCAAGGTCGTTCCCTCATAATCCACTAACTCATAAGCACCCTTCTCGAATACACGTTTGACGACGTAAGGACCATGCCACATGGGGTTAAACTTTCCTGCCCCTAAGGGTTCTTTCGGTTGATCCCACAAAAGAACCAAGCCTCCCTCACTAAACCTCCTTGGACGGATAGACTTATCGTACTAGACCTTTACATGACGTTTATTTACTTCTAGAGCCACCAAGGCATCTCGACGCTGCTCATCAAGTTGCTCAAGGTGGACCAAATGCTCCTCCAATGGTGAAGTGTCTGGTAAGAGTTCTACGGCTAGCTTCAAAGAAGGAATCTCGCATTCAACCGGAAATATCGACTCCACTCCATGTACAAGTTGATATGGAGAAAAACCTGTCACAGTCTTAACAGCGGTTCTATATGCCCACAAAGCAGGATATAACATGATATGCCAATTATTCTTGCTCTGTGCGATGGTTCGTTGGAGAATGGATTTGAGTGATTTATTCACTGCTTCTACCTGTCCATTCTCTTGAGGGTAGTAAGAGGAGGAATGCTCTTGTTTGTACCCTAACTTTGATGCCAACTCTTCCATCATACGATTCTGAAAGTGTGAGCCATGGTCAGTGACAAGCTCTTTCGGAATTCTGAACCGAGTAATAATCTGGTTGAATACGAAGTGCACGGCTATCTCACCATCGTATTTAACTATAGGCATAGCCTCATCTCATTTCGTGAAGTAATCAATAGCCACTATGATATGATGATGCCCCCCCAGCTGAAGCTAGGTTGCAATCCATAAAATCAAGCCCCCACTTAGTGAAGGGACCGGCGGTGATGATGGGATGTAATGGGGCAGTTTTTGAGTGCATATTACGTGCAAACACCTGGCAAGGGTGGCACCTCTTCACTGCATCAACACAATATTTAAAGATCGACGGCCAGAAATAACCCGCTCTTAATATTTTTTGGGCTGTCGAAAGCCCAGATAAATGACCACCACACGCCCTTCCATGGCAATCATTCAGCACTACCTCAGCCTCATCATGAGTCAAACAATGACATAAAATGGAATCTACCCCACTGCGGTATAAAGTGTTATCCACTCTGAGGTAATTCTTAGACACGTGGCGTAATCGTCATCGTTCATCCCGTGAGAGATGAGTAGGGACCTTCAATGTTAGTAGATATATAATGCTATATCCATACCATGGGTCTAAAGTTGAGATTAAGAAGATGTGCTCATCGACAAACGTATCTTCACAAACCAACTCCTCAGCCTCGCTTGGGAAATAAAATATAAGCTCTGCAAAAATTAACGATTTCTTCGATTTTGCTGAAACAAATTCGAGATCAAATTCTTGCAGAATGACAATCCATTTATTATATTTTCCCCCAATCATCTTCGAGTGAGGATGAATTGAAACGGATTGGCATGGGCTACAACCAAGGTCTAGCGAAGGAGAATATAATGTCTCAACCATTGAACTGCATGTACGATAGCTAAAGCAAGATTCTCAACATGAGAATAACGAATCTCTGCGTCAATAAGATTCCGGCTCAGATAGTATATGAAATGCTCTTGGAGCTCCTCATCCTCTTGAACCAAAACCATCCCAATTGTCTCGATGGACGCGGACACATAAAGTAAAAAATCACGGCTATAGTCTGGGGGACTAATCACTGGGGCCGATGCTAGGGCTCGCTTGAGCGCATCAAAGGACTCCTGGGCTCGCTCATCCCAACAAAAGGTGGTGTCCTTATTCAAAAGATGCATGAAGCCTCTTGTAAAATTGGCAAAAATTGACAATGAATCTCCGTAAGAAGTTTTCCATGCCTTGCAAACATTGAAGATGACGAATATTTTTCGGGGGAGACAACTGAAGTATTTCCTCAACCTTCAAAGGGTCGACTCTTATACCCTCTTTAGAAATGATGAATCCTAACAAGCGACCTGACTTCACACAAAAGATGCACTTGTGAGGGTTTAACCTAACCAAATAGTGGCAGCACCTTTCGAATACCAATCTCAAATGATAGGAATGACGCATTCTCATATGAGAATGAGCAGCAAGGTCATCCAAAAATACTTCAATAATCGATTTGAGATTTTGGAAAATCAAGGTCATTGCCCACTGAAAATTAGCTCCGGCGTTCTTAAGGCCAAAAGACATTTTTCGATATGCAAAAGTTCCCCAAGGACAAATAAATGCAGTCTTATGTTGGTCCTCAGGTTTAATTTGTATCTGATTATATCCGGAAAAGCCGTCCATAAAAGAAAAAATCTCGCTACCTGCACACTCATCCAAAATCTGATCAATAAATGGTGTGGGGAAATTGTACTTAGGACAGGCACGATTCAAATCATGGAAATCAGTACATATTCGGATCGCTCCCTACTTCTTATCCACCGGAATAAGGTTTGAAACCCACTCTGTCAAGGGAACGGGATAGATAAAATCGACTTTCAACAGTTTCTCTATCTCTGCCTTAATCGCGGGTGCTTTCCTAGGATTCATCGCATGTAAGAGTCGTCGAACAAGCTTAGTGTTGGGATAAGTATTAATCTCTTGTTCGACAATACGAGGGTCGATACCTGGCATTTCATCGTAAGACCAAGCAAAGATATCATGGAATTCTTTAAACAGCTTGGTGTATTCTTGAATCTCAGCATGGGAATATTCTGCCCCAATATAGACATTCTCTATCCTACCAGGATCGCGAGAGATATTGATAGGAATCATTGAAGATATGTTTTCCATGTTTCCATCAGCCATCGGACCAAGAAAGCTTAATGGAACCATGGGACTAGCAATCCTCTCGCTAAGAACCGCCCTAAATTCCTCGCGCTCCAAGTAGTCAAGCTCGGGAAGAAAATAAGATCTATGATGGAGTTCTTCCCATGGTGGCTCAACTCTCGACATGGCGTCAATAATCGCTTCATCTAAAGGGAAAACACTATCAAGGCAGTCGTGCGCGTGAGAAGACTATACTGCCCATGCCGGCAGCACATAAGCGTCCTCCTCCCCCGTCCGTGAAGAGGAAGGATTGGGCTCTGCAACACACTCAAGATTAGCTTGATAAGCTACCATAGTTGCAGGCAACGGCACGTTCGTCATGATGGGCTCACTCGTAGTGCTCGGTGTAGGAATA
The DNA here is from genome assembly GCA_001517045.1 of Pseudotsuga menziesii. Lineage (NCBI taxonomy): Eukaryota > Viridiplantae > Streptophyta > Pinopsida > Pinales > Pinaceae > Pseudotsuga > Pseudotsuga menziesii. The sequence continues at coordinate 154,292 of LPNX010495746.1, read as the reverse complement.
ATCCAAGGATCTTCCATATGACTCGTGCAAAAAGACACCGATACCATAGATGTTGAAGCCTCATCGAAACTAGACCCTATCATAAGGATAGGTGCAGGGCAACTAAATCTTCCCATGAGGGATGGATACATGCCCACGCCCACACTCCCAGTTGCCGGCTGAGAGTGCTCTACGATCGGGATCGAAGCTCCCGAAGATGCGGTAACCAATGTATTCTTGAATTACGTTTGATCAATCGTGACTATCTTCCCGTTAAATGGAAAGCATACAACGCAAAATAAGGAAGAAGCCACGGCTTGCATACTGTACATCCAATTCCTACCCAGCAAGAGATTGTAGTCAAGGGGCGCATCAACCACCTTGACCTCTATCGCAATGGTCTTCCCTCCCAAATGGACCTTAAGGGAAGGAAGGATCCCGTGCGGCCTAAATGATCTCCCATCGAAAGCAGTTAACATGGTCTCTGATTTAGACAACTCAGGGGAGCCTAAACCCTTCCAACACGATAAAGACATCATAGAAGCAGCGGCGCCTTCGTCAATCACAGTGTGCTTGACCATCATGTTAAGACATTCTACGTGAATCAAAAGAGACACATAGTAAGGCAAGTGAGGCTGAAGTCCTGTGGTTTCAAATTTAATCATGGAGGAAGAATCATCATCATTCACACCAAGGGCAGAAATCAAAGCCTTCCTTTGCGAAGGACAACTCTGAAGCACTTCCAATGCAGACATCGCACAAGGAGTGTGGCCCAAATCCTCGATAATTGAATAGTTCTGGGTGGCTTGGGCATTAGGATTGTGCCCCAAATGCTCAAGGACTCCCTTAGGAATGTGAGGTGTAGCTTCAGGTTTATCCACAGGTTTCTCAATGCGCAAAGGAGACCCTAGTGGATCAGGTTCCTTTCCTGGGCTGGATTGTGATGAACCATAGTCTTTCACACGGGTCACAACTTTCGCAACACGAACCATGTTAATGCAACCACGACCACTACCCTCCAGTGGATCTTGATCACCACTGGACTGATCATGGGTCCTCGAGTTCATATTTGATTATGAGGTAAAGGGTTAGTTAGCATAGCTAGGCCCTATGCCAAGAATATTGAGGCTTCATTGATACGAGGGCACAAGTAAGTGAGATGGTCGTCCTTACACAACTTGAAAGGGAATTTAACCTTACATTTAGCTTGCTTATCCCCCCTAGCATCACAGGTGTTCTTGCCCTTATTAGAATTCTCGTTCCTATTCCCACCCTTACGATTATTCTTACCCTTCTTTTTATTTCGTCCGGGCTGCTGGTTACCCTTCTGGTCCGACGATTGTACTGAAAGTACACTCACCATTTGGGTGGGTTGAGACGAAGTCATGGCTTGTCCTGAAGCAGATTGGTTGATTGACAATTGATTAACTTGTTTTGCAACCGAATCTGCATGTTTATGACTTGCACAACCCACAATGCCATCAGCATGTGGTCCAGGTTTAACTTTGGGGTCGAAACTAGAATGCGGAGCATTGGGAATGATCTCATATAACAAACCGGACTGAGCATAAATCAAGTCCAGTTCCTGTGCCCTAAAAATTGCGTGTTCCTCATTTTGCAGTATGGATGTAGAAACATCATTCGCTATATACGGAAATAACGACTTAAGGAACCATTCGAGGAGGAATTCCAGCAGTATAAAGGCTTTCATTAACCTCTTCTGTCTACGCCACTCTTGGATGTGATCCGAGATATGTGTGGCTTTATCCTGCCAAAATGTTGACAAGAGTTCAGTACCAATGTCATAACGCACTGGTAGCTGGAAGTGGTTAATAAAATTCATCACTGGGTCATCGAACAAAGCGAATTGTCCCCTAGGTAGCTCTATATACCATTTCGCGGCAGGCCCTGTAAGGGTGCATTGAAATATTCTCAAACGGATTGAGTCCTAATGTAAGGAATTCAAAGAGCACCATAGGTGAAAAGTAGTAATGTGTTTGCTCAAATCCTCTCCCGGTTTTCCCTTGAACTTGGGTATGTCCAAGGGAAGCTTAGTAGGGACAGCTGGCCAGGTCGGGTCATGAGCTACAAGATCGTTTGTCAATCTTGAGAAGTCAGGAAGATTCAGCGTTGTGAGGAAAGGGAGCCTAGGATGATGAGGTCGATGGACCACTCCCTGCTAGTTCTAATTCACATAGGTCTGATTACCACCATGGCCTTTGCCATAGTGCCCTCCTTTCATTTGACCCATATAGGGTGGCATGGAAGCACCATAGTGTGGTGGACCTTGACTATTCAGAGCTACAAAGCCATAATTTGGAGAGTAAGCCGATTGTTGATACCCGCACCCATAAGGTGAATAACCCTGTCCATACTACGTCCCATAATAAGGTCTACAAGTCATCGCATGCGATGTCCCATGAGACACTCCATAGGTAGCATATATGCTCCGGAAGTAGGAATATACATACCGAAAGTAGGGATATACGCTCCAGAAGTAGTAACATGACCTCTAGAATTATGAACATAACCTCCCAAAGCAACGGGCGGTATGTAAACCTGAGACACAATTGGTCTAGTAACCGCAGTATGGACCTGACTCGTAGCAATGTTCCGGCCCGAAGGACCACGTGAATGAGGTGGAGGGTGAACATTCGAAGAACTAGGGACAGAGGATGGAGGGACCTAAGTAATTATGTATGTGTTATTCCCTATAGTCACTCATCTTGGATCTAGTATCCTAATAGGATCACTAACCCTAGACCTAGGAGGAATATGTGATGTAGCTTCCACCGCCGGGATGGAAGGTGCAATGTGACTAGTGCTACCAAACCTCTCCGCATGGTAAGGAATGAGAGTGCCCCCAGGCATAGTTCTAGGCTCGAACTCAGATTCAACATGAAATGCCAAATCATGTGTATGAAAACTAGACATACCATAACTAGTGCTTGCAGGTTTGAAATGAGTCTTATCATCCTCCGGTATTCCATACCGGTGATGCGTCAATGGGGAATCGACCCTAAAGTAAGTAGGTCTATCATGAAAGGTTACTATCTTAGAAATCGTAAGACCTAACTCAGTCAAGTCGGGTGAAGGATCATAGGTAGGAGTAAAATCCCCATCTTCCACATGAATGGGAGAAGGTGGTTCAGGAATACCTTCAACTTGGTCTCCCTTGGTGTGTGAATCAATGTGCGAAGTAGTCATCCTGGACTGTCTATTTCTCTCTCCCAAAGGAGGAGGAGATGTAGAAGGCGGAATTCCTGCTAAACGACAAAAACGGCGAGGAGCCGCACCCGAATCCACAATGACTCAAAAATTATAAAAGACTCTCTATCTACGCAAACCCTAGGCAAGCTAACATGCACAGAGCAATCACCAATAAAATCTAAACCCAAATATAAGAAATCAAGGGTAGGACAAGTGAGCTCCCGAATGAAGCAGGTATGTCTCGCCAGGAGAGGCTTGAGACTCCCATACACAACAAGCAGAGGTACGTAACAAATTATTGTGGCCCTCAGCTTCAACGCATAAAGCGACTATGCTCTCCGACCCCAACCTGGTCGGGACACCTGCAGAATAACCCCTGCAAAGTACCCCCTCGATATCCTAGGTAAGGCCACTAAGGTCACCTCAATATAATCAATGCTCAGGTGGATAGTCACAGGTGGGATTGACCGTATGGGCAGGGTAGCAAAGCCTGAAACTCTCGAAAGATCCCCTAGATATGAATACAATCCTGGAAATATCTCTGGTGCTACTCAGTTATGACTAGGGGTCATCCCAATCAATAACTGTTCACACTGCCTCGTGCTTAACTCCCTTTTGAGAGGAGGATCCTGAGAAACACTGGTTATACCAAGGATTTCACACACTCACCTGGACAGACACATACATGTTGTTGTTTAGTGGTCTTAGAGAATTGACTTACAATGAACTATTCCAAGACCCTGAAACCTAAGCTTGTTGGTGAACCCTATCAAATAAAATAGTGTAGTTCATTTTAATTAAGCATTGATTTTAATTGGATTTATTACTCAAAAGAGGGATATGGCCATGCAACTAATGGCGTTATGACACAACATGAAGTAAAATGCACACCTAACAATCAATGCAAATGCATTGTGTCCATGAAAACAGGCTATGCTACTATGTGAAATGTACAATTTTCTTCAAATGATAAATGCAAGCTTTCCTATATGAAATCCTAACTAATACTCCAAAGCAAATCTAGTGCAAGTACTATGCAAAATGCAAAATGCAATGCATGATGATAAGCAAATATTTTTGGATTTGTTTTTTTAAATGAGATATAAAAATCACAAGAATGATTCTACAACCCTCAGACTCTGCAAGCACACTCAAGCAGCACTCAAGCAAAGCACCAAGGTAAAATAAAACTAATGCACTAATCCCAAAACAAAAAATCGAAAATGCAATGACAAGAACATTCTTAAAAAAGAAAATTTACCCTAAAAAAAAACGTCTCTGGTCAGAAAAAAGGATGTATACAGACTCTAGAAATATCAAAGGAGACTCAAAAACCATCACAATTCACCTAGCAACAATCAATCTTCCTCTAAAAGGAAAAAATAAGGGCATACATGAATGTTCGCAGTAAACCCGCATGTGTACACGGAAATAGCAGAGATACCCGTGTATATACGCGACTGTGAGTTAAAAACTCACGTACAGGAAGAAATGTGCATAAAAATAAAAGCAAAGAGACAGGCTGAGACAAACTTCACACCAATTAGACACTACCAAGCAAACATGCCCCTAGACCTGACACAGAAACAAGAGAAAAAGAGCAATTCAAAGTCATTGAATGCCGATAGAAAACCCCCAAAGGACAACTACTAGGAACTCCCCAGCGAAGTCGCCAATTCTGTTACGAAGAGAAATTCCTATGGCTTGGGGTACCACAGCAGACAGCTTGACTCCAGAAATCAATCCTTTCCAATATGCAATAGAAATTAAATGTCTAACACTAAAGGATCAAACCTCGTACCTTATTCTGGACAGTTGGAGTAGATCCCTGTTGAGCTTTCCAACTTTAGCTTGAATTGATTAATCACGTCCTCAACAACAAGTAAACAATACAAGCATACTATATATATTGGTGTTAGATCTATTATAGCATATATAATCAACAATGTATAAGCATTTGAAATCATCCCATGGATAAAATATTCATTCAAACATACATTATTGGACAGGAAAAGATATTTCTATTAATATAAAATCAGAGATTACAATGGATACAACCTCTGTCAGCACATCTACGAATCAGAGAAACTGAATCCCCCACTTGGGCTTCCACCACTTCAATCCTCGATCTCTCGATAGCAAGCTCACAAGCAAAAGGCAAGCTTGGGAAGAACACAAAAGTGCTCCAAAGGACAAAGGGATGTAGACTCAAGCACAAGTTCTGGCAACAATGGACTATAATTTCTTTTCTCTCAATTCTCTCATATGCCTTCAATGTACCAAAGAGTTCCTTATATAGCTTTTCTAAGGGGTAATGAAAGGTCGAATCTGAGCGATCTCAAGGCACAGGGAAGGCTAGGAGTTAAGTGAGTCGGATCCATGCCAAGGAAAACTCCAAAAGGATTTGGATTTTGTACACATCCCAATGTACGCGGTTTTAGTGGTCAAACCTGCGTATATACGCAATTAAAAGTTTAAAAGTCGTGTATATGAATTTTCACATGTTTTTAGGGATGGTCAAGGAAACATCAAAGGACAAAAAATGGTCCAAGGGGTCTAAGGAGTCTGCAGAGGGACAGGGGAAAGGCCATACAAGTGTGATTCACCTGGAGTGGTAAAATCAGCTATAACACAAGGAACCTAAGGAAATGGACAGAGTTGTTGAACTTTGTCCATTTGGACAAAGTTGATCAGCTCTGTCCATTTGGACAGAGATGTTGAACTCTGTCCAAATGGACAGAGTTGAACTCTATCCGTTTGGACAGAGTTGAATAGCTCTGTCCATTTGGACAGAGTTGATCAACTCTATCCAAATGGACAAAGCTGATCAACTATGTGCAAATGGACAGAGCTGATCAACTCCGTAAGTAAACAACTTATTTATTTATGTTTTTTCATTGGTAGGGGACGGGATTTCAAAACCTTTTCGTTTCACGTCTTGCCTGAGTCACAACTTCAGTTGTAGTGTAATAACTATATATTTTTGTCCATAAGCTCTACAACTTGCTTTAGTCCATACAACTACTAGTCGAAGTATACGTCCCATGGCAATTTATGACTATCTTAGTCCATGATGCATTGAATTAAGTTCCATTGCCATTTCATGCTTTTCCGAAACATAGAGAGAAAAGGTTAGATAGATAAAGGCAAGTTTAAAGAAAGAATTGCTTTATCTTCTTATGGGGATGGAGACCAAAACAACCAGAAGTGTAACGTAAAACCATAGGGATAGGCTGGACTAATGGGAGGGAATCCATAGGCCTATGTAGTCAGTTCCTAGTTGCTCGCCTTAGTCCAAGTTGAAATCTATATGTCCTTGCCATCTGATGTGATAAATCCATGAAATCACAATAGTTGATTGATAGCAGTCAGTATTGAAACTAAACATGAGTGCATAATAATAAATATAAGCTCTATCTATATTTAATAGTGATGTTCTCTCTAACAAATCTATAACGACTAGGTAGCTAGTAGCCAACAGTAGTTTCTGTCTATAGAGTAGGTAGGTACTTGCACTTTCCTTAGACTACTTTTTTATACTTAGCAAAACGAGTTCATGCAGAGTTCATCAACTCTTTCCCTGATAACTTTACTTAGCAAAACATATTTTAGTACGTTTTATATAAATCAGAAACAAAAAAACATTATTACACATAAAATATCAAATTTTTTGATTACTGATCTGTTTGATCTTACGTGTTTTTAATCTAAATCATAAAAGAAACATATAACTTGTATAATTCTTATTAGTTATTAGTTTATATTTACTATTATATTAGGATATTGTGCATTTTTTTAACTTTAATCTTAGTTCATAGGTATTATAAGGAAGATATTCGTTCATCAACTCTGTCCATGGATGGAGTTCATGAATGAATATTCTGTCCATGGACAGAGTTGATGAACTCTGTCCACATGGAGTGATGAACATAACTCTGTCCATGTGGACAGAGTTGAGGAACTCTATCCATGCAGAGTTCATCAACTCTGACTCTGATCAGTTTACTTAGCATAAGGGTTTTTTATGATTTTATTGAATAATGAAAATTTTTGTAGTTGACATAAAGAAATGTAGCTTTAATTTCATATTTGATGATATTGTTTCCATTAATTTTAAAAATCTAAAATACATCAAAAACAAAGAGATTGCTATGTTAATTTCTCATACATCCAACAATAGTGTAGCTATTTTGATTTTAATAACTATTAGATAATATTAGGGACATCTACGTATTTAATAAAAACGTAGTTTTAAAAATTTTAAACACATCAAAAATACAGAGATTACTACATTAATTTCTCATATATCCAACAATAGTGTAGCTATTTTCATTTTAAGAACTATTAGATAATATGAGGGACATCTAGGTAATATTTTTATAGTAGCTAGTTCTCTGAAGTTGAGGAATTAACATGCAGAATTTGAATATGTTATGAGTTGATATATTAGATAATCTTAAGGACATATAGGTATTTATTAAAAACTTAGTTTGTTAGTGTCTAGGTCTTTGAAGATAAGGAATTAACATGTAGAATTTGAATATGATATGAGTTGATTTATGTAATCTTGTAGATATCATATCAAATGGAAACAGATAATAAATTAGCTTTAATCATTTAAAGAACTATTAGATAATATTAGGGATATCTAGGTCCTTATTGAAATCTTAGTTTTTATAGTAGCTAGGTCTTTGAAGTTGATTAATTAACATGTAGAAATTGATATTTGTGTAAACTTGTAGATATAATATCCAATGGAAAGAGAGCAGCCTTTGAGACAGAAGTGTAGGAGGTCATCACATTCTTCGGGAGTTGGTGTCCGAAATGAAAATCGAAGATTATTGACTTCACCTCTAGATTTAATCTTGTTGTATAGTTCACATTCATTTGATCATCGACATGGTGATAGTGGTAGAGATGATTCCCCCTTATCATCTATGTGTGGACGTGGATCTCGACCTTCTATACGGGAGACAAGCGTGAAAGTAGAGCAAGGTTCGCAAGAGGCTCATCATCCTACACAGGGTGGTGAAGGTCGAGAAAGGACGCAATATGTCCAGTTAGCTGAGGGTTGTACACCCATTACGACCTATCTATCAGATTTATCGGAGGAGATTCCATGGGAAAGTGGTCTTCAACAAACGACCGTTAAAAGTTGTAGGGCTCACTATGACAAGCTACAAAATGATCTTTCTAGTTTGGATCTCACTTCAGAGAACAAACAAAGTATAGAGATGGTTTTGCAATCATTACAAAAATTCATTGAGGTATATGAGGATCTTGGACCAACAACAGATGGTTTTGTTTCCTTGATGCAAAAAAGAAAGGCAAAAGTGATGGGTCCAAACAAGTGGGCTGTTGTGAAGGAGAGAGTGATCAGAGAACATGCCAACTCAATGTTCAACTTCAAAGAGGGCCTAAAGTGGAAAGCATTGAAAGTGCAATATTTTAAGCATCCTGAATTTGCACATTTTTTATATGATCGGTTCCTTGCAGCCTATGGTCAATTGCCATGGAACGATGAGGTTCCTAATTATTTTGCTAGGTTTTTTATGTTGAATTTTTTTTAGGAATGAAGCCAGACTATACTGATATTCATTCCGAGTTTTATGGAGTTGTAAAGGGGAGGATATGCAATTGAAAAGGTGCCCTTAGAGATCCCAATATTCTTTGACCTCCACCTCTGATATCTCGTCCACCTAGGCTTGTGACTTATAAATCGAAGACGGAGCCCACATCACAAGTTGGAACAACTGCAAGGAATAATGTTGCCAAAGGTTTCACCTCAGCATTTGTAGGAGTTGATGTTGGATTGAGTCGAGAGAGAGCTCGAGCCACTATTTAGCAAGATTTTGTTTACAAAACAAATGATGAGTTAGATTGTATGGGAATTGAAGATCTAAAGGCCTATGCCAAGCTTTGCCTTAATATATCTTCGAATAGAATATCTAATGACACGTCAAGTATAGGAGAGGTTTGTGTACTTTCAATCTATTAATTTTATTTATTTATTTTGAATTAAAAACTTTTTGTTACATTATATCTATGTATAATAAATAATTTTTTGATGTATAGTAATAAATACTTTATGTAAATGTTTATTGTTTTCAGTTTTCTCAATTGTTAAATGAACATAATTTTAGCTTCTCCACTAGTCAAAATGCTGGAAATGTAGAATAGCATTTTGGAAAGGTATATTTAAAATTTACACATTTATATTTATGTTTGAAAGATTTTTTTGTTTTGTTTTTCAATTTAACTATCTATCTTATTGTTAATTTGACTTATCTATGAAGGTTTCATTAGATTCGAACTTTTTAGATGATTTTCCATCTATTGTGAGCTAATGTTTTATTTTTTGTTTTGGTTTTAAGTTAATTGCTAAGCTTAATATTTTTTGTTTTTACTATGATTTATTTATTAACAAAATTTAAATTTTAAGAGAAGAGAACATATTAAAATTGGAGGTGAAGATATAGGTTATTTGATGGATGTGGATATTGGCACCGAGGTAATTTTGTTCATAATTGAAATGTTCTCTGATATATATGTTTAAATAGTTTAAATAATGTTTGACGTTTGTTAATTGCTTTTATATATGTTGAAGCTTGGGTCTCTTCAGTTTTTTCGAGGCAAAGGAAAGACTCCATTGGATGATAGTGTTGTAATTGTAAGTTTAATATTTTATTTTTTTGAATTTAGTTTAAAATAGTCTAAATAATTTGTAAGATTTATAAATTGTTTTTATATATGTTGTAGCTTGGATCTACTCCACCTTTTAGAGGCAAAGAGAAGACTCTGTTGGATGATAGAGAATTGGAGGTAATTTTGTTAGTAATTGAATTGTTCTTCGATATGTTAGTTTAATGTTTTAATGTTTTGATTTTGGTTTAAAGTTCTTTAAATAATTTATGATATTTATAATATGTTTTTATACATGTTGCAGATTGTTACGAGTCCAAGGGAAGACCCTAGTTGAGGATAGTGGTGGACTTCCATTTAGAGAATTATTTATATTGTTCTTTTTATGTAGATATATTTATTGTAGTTGATTTGGACATCAAGGAGCTTAATTTTTGGATTATATACATATACATTGAACTCACATATACAGAATTTTTGGATTATATACATGTACACTGAACTCACATGTACATGATTGTTTTTTTGGATTATATACATGTACATTGAACTCACATGTTCATGATTGATTTTTTGGATTATATAAATGTGCATTGACCTTAGATATTGTTTTTTGAATTATATACATGTATATGTAAAGGTTAGGAATGTTAAAAAGTTTTGATAGGTGCAAATATATGAATGTATGTAAATTATTAAATTTATGTATGTTTGTTGTTGAGAAGTTGAGAGTGATAGAAATGTTATGAAGTTTTGATAGGTGCAATGTTAAGAATGAATATATGAGAAATGTTAATGTTAAGAATGAATATATGGGGAATGTTAATGTTAGGAGTGAATGTGGGAATGGGGGAATGTTAGGAGTGAATGTTTTGATGGATACAATCTAATGTAAAGAATGAATATACAGGAAATGAATATGGGAATGTTAATGTTATGAATGTTATGAAGTTAATGTTAGGAATGTTAGGAAGTTTTGATAGGTGCAAATATATGAATGTTTCGAATGAATGTTAAGAATGAATGTTAGAAAATGTTATAAATGTTATAAAGTTTTGATAGGTGTAAATATATGAATGTTAGGAAAGTGTAAAGTATTTTTAGTGTTGAGAAGTTGAGAATGTTAGGAATGTTAGGTATGTTGGGAATTTTTAGGTGCAAATATATGAATGAATGTTAAGAAGGGTTAGGAATCTTAGGAAGTTTTGATAGGTGCAAATATATAAATGTATGAATGACTATAAGAATGAATATTTGGGGGATGTTAATGTTAAGAATGAATATATGTGAATGTATGAATAAATGTAAAAATGAATATATAAGGAATGTTAATGTTAAGAATGAATATATGGAGAATGTTAATGTTATGAGTGAATGTGGGAATGGGTGAATGTTAGGAGTGAATTTTTTGATAGGTGCAATCTAATGCTAAGAAAGAATAATGAGGAATGTTAATGTTAAGAATGAATATATGTGAATGTATGAACGAATGTAAGAATGAATATATAGAGAATGTTAATGTTAAGAATGAATATATGGGGAATGTTAATATTAGGAGTGAATGTGGGAATGAGGGAATGTTAGGAGTGAATGTTTTGATAGGTGCAATGTTAGGCGTGAATGTCAGGAGTGAATGTGAGAATGAGGGAATGTCAGAAGTAAATGTTTTGATAGGTGCAATATTAGGAGTGAATGTTTTGATAGGTGCAATGTTAGGAGTGAATGTTAGGAATGAATGCTTTGATAGGTGCAATCTAATGTTAAGAATGAATATATGGGGAATAAATATGGAAATGTTAATGTTAGGATGTTAGAAATTTAATGTTAGGAATGTTAGGAAGTTTTGATAGATGCAAATATATGAATGTTACGAATAAATGTTAAAAAATGTTTGGTGAAAATATATGAATGAATGTTAAGAAATGTTAGAAAGTTTTGATAGGTGCAAATATATGAATGTATGAATGAATGTAAGAATATATGGGGAATGCTAATATTAAGAATGAATATACGGGGAATTTTAATGTTAGGAGTGAATGTGGGAATGGGGGAATGTTATGAGAGAATGTTTTGATAAGTGCAATGTTAGGAGTGAATGTGGGAATGGGGGAATGTTAGGAGTGAATGTTTTGATAGGTGCAAATATATGAATGAATGTTAAGAATGGTAGTTTTTCAACATTAAGCTAGCATTATTAGGATATTTAACTAAGAGAATAACAAGCACAGCAATCAAACACAAGAGACAATGAACATAGTGTTTTTCCTCGAGGAAACCATAAATGGAGAAAACCCCGCAACTTCCTCAGAGATAGAATCAGCACCAAAATAGAAAAGCCCAATACAGTTAGTGATCTCCTGACAGTAGTAACCTTCTTATTATCTAGCCCCAGTGTCTTCTCCTTTCTCAACTATGCGCTACACTTGAGTGTTTATGAGTTGTGTGCTAAATAGAGACTCCAGTTCTATATCTATACTAATCTCGGCATGACTAAAACCCTACTAGGGTCAAGATCTACTAGGAGAGTCTAATAACCCTAGTGCCCCAGAACTACGGGGACTTTAACCCTTAGACAATCGTAGGGTTACCCACAATGACTTGACATGACTTGTTTACATTATTGATCCTCCCAATCGGAACAGCGGGGCATGACAACATGACTTAATTACATAATAGATACATCCTGGAATGAACATCAGGTTACAAGACATAAGATACATAGATGAATACATTTCGAAGTTACAAATACATCAACACTCCCTCTTAACTAGGAAGGTATTCTTTCGACACAATTTTTAGCACTCATCTTCTTCTCTGCATCAACTAGATCATCTCGTCATCTTCAAGTCTTCTTTAGTATTCAAGTCTTCTGAGTCTTCAAGTCATCTTCTTCTTCAAGTCTTCTTCATCACAGGATCTGCATTATAATGACTACTGGCTCATCATTGCTGGATCATCACTCGATCTAGATCGTCATCAAGTCTAGATAATCATCACATCTGGATCACTTAATCTGGATCATCATCGAGTCTGGATCGTCATCACAACTGGATCGTCACTTGATCTGGATCGTCATCAAGTTTGGATCATCTCATCTGGATCATCATCTGCTATCTCATAATGGTGTTATCTCGATTCTTCTTGTCATAGGAAGTTATATAGAGTCAATCCTGTAGGCCTACCCTTCATGTAGGGCTTCATCAGCACTTATATCTAACACTTAAGTCAAAATGGCCTGCCCAGCTCTTACATTTGACCACATCTTGTCAGAAAGGCACGCCTAGGACTCACATCTGACTGCATCTTGTCAGAAAGGCCCAAAACTCACATCTGACCTCATCTTGTCAGAAAGGCTTAGCACTTATATCCGATCATGTGCAAGCACATCGCATTGAAAAGGACTTGCACTTAAATATGACCCCATCTTGTCAGAAAGGCACTGCACTTACATCCAACCTCATCTTGTCAGAAAGGCATAGCACTCACATCTAACCATGTGTAAACAGATCACGCCAGAATGGCTCAACACTTATATCTGACCTCATCTTTTCAGAAAGGCTCTGCACTTACATTCGACCATGTGTAAACACATCGCATCAAAAGGGCGTGCACTCACATCTGATCATGTAGGAAATAATCCTATCATCACATCAGAATGGCCCCTAGTCCTAGACTGAGCTACCTGGTAACTGACCAGGTGCCTCCATTCCTAGAATGGCAGTTTCCCTTACATCAGTCATACTTGACAAAATGGCCAACACTCACATATGACATGGGAGGAACTTAATCCTTTAGCCATGACAGAATGGTTCAGCCCTTACATCTTATCAAGTGGAAACACATCCCTGTATCACATCAGAATGGCTTCTCAGTCCTAGACTGTATTTTCCTGGTAACTGACCAAGTGCCTCCATTCCCAGAATGGCAGTTGCCCTTACATCTATCCTACTCGAAAGAATGACCAGCACTCATATCTGACATGGAAGGAACCAATCCTCTCACCATGACAGAATGGCTCAGCCCTTACATCTAACCATGGAAGGAACCAATCCTCTCACCATGACAGAATGGCTCAGCCCTTACATCTAACCATGGAAGGAACCAATCCTCTCACCATGTCAGAATGGCTATGGGTCTCATTACTTTCCCTTGAAGGAAGCCTCAATTTGGAGAACACCAAGCTTCTCCCTGAAGTACTTGAAATTCATCCTAGTCAATGGCTTCGCCAATACATCGGTTATCTGTTTCTCCGTTGCAACATACTGGACCTTCACTACTCCCCTCTACACCATCCTTGATATAGTGATACTTGATCTCGATATGCTTTGACTTGTCATGGAACACTGGATTCTCTAACAACTTCACGCAACTCTGGTTGTCACAATGTATACAAGTGGCATCCAACTGAAGATCAAATAAATCAGACAGTAGCTTCCTCAGCCATACTACCTCACAACTAGCTGAACAAGCTCTGACATAATCTGCTTCAGTTGTACTCAGTGCCACACAGGATTGCTTCCTGCTAAACCAAGAGATCACACTTGATCCCATACTGAAGCAACATCCTGAAGTACTCTTCCTATCGATGGCACTGCCTACCCAATATGAATCAACATAACCCTCCAGGTTAATATTCTGATTCGCATCGTACTTGAGCCCACAATCCACTGTACCCCTCAGGTACCTCAAAATATGCTTTGCAACAATCAAGTGAACATTTCTCGGATCTATCAAGAACTGGCTCAATGTGTTTAGAACAAAGCAAATGTTTGGTCTCATGTTCGTCATGTACATCAAGGACCCAATCATCTGACAATACATCGTAGCATCAACCATCTCTGATGAATGTTGATGTATATGTAACTTCGGAATGTATTCTTATATATATTTTATATATTGTAACACGATGTTTATTCTA
>LPNX010495746.1:90902-136045 GCA_001517045.1 Pseudotsuga menziesii | reverse complement strand
AAGATCCTGAGGTTCGACATGGTATGACAGGATGGGCAGATTACTGATGATTCTAGGCTTTACTGAGAGTAAAGTGGATTTCAACCTTTGCTTCAAGGTTGAATACGAAAGACCAGTGATACTCCTGTTATGTGTCGATGCACTATTGTTCTAGGTATGGAGGTGTGGCAGAGTACAGATGGAATATTCCTTGGACAAGGGAAGTATGCAGTAGAGATCCTGAAGAGGTTCGGGATGATGGACTGCAAGGCCATGGCTACACCTATGGCATCGAACCTGAAGCTATTGAGTGATGCTTCTTCAGAGACGGTTGATGCTACGATGTATCGTCAGATGATTGGGTCATTGATGTACCTGACGAACACGAGACCAGATATTTGCTTTGCTGTGAACACCTTGAGCCAATACTTGACAGATCCGAGAAGGGTTCACTTGATAGCTGCAAAGCATATTCTGAGGTACCTGAAGGGTATAATTGATTATGGGCTCAAGTATGATGCGAATCAGAAGATTAACCTGGAGGGTTATGTTGATTCAGATTGGGCAGGCAATGCCATCGACAGGAAGAGTACTTCGGGATGTTGCTTCAGTTTGGGATCAGGTGTGATCTCTTGGTTTAGTAGGAAGTAATCCTATGTGGAACTAAGTACAGCTGAAGCTGAGTATGTCGCAGCTTGTTCAGCTAGTTGTGAGGCAGTATGGCTACGGAAGCTACTGTCTGAGTTATTTGATCTCCCGTTGGAGGCTACTAGTATCTTCTGTGATAACCAGAGTTGTGTGAAGCTGTCCGAGAACCCAGTGTTTCATGACAGGTCAAAACACATAGAGATCAAATATCACTATATCAGGGATATAGTGCAGAAAGGAGCTGTGAAGCTCCTGTATGTTGCGACGGACGAGCAGATTGCAGATGTGCTGACGAAGCCACTAGCCAGGGTGAAGTTCGAGTACTTCAGAGAGAGACTTGGGGTGCTTCAGATCAAGGATACTTCGAGGAAGAAGTGATGGACACATTTGCTGAAGCCATTCCAAGCATGTTGGAAGGGGGATCCTTCACATGGCTGTGGATATAAGCACTAGATGATGTGTGCTTGGACCATGTATCTATATATGTATCAGGTGGATACATTGTATGGTCAGGTAGATCATGTATGATGATAGATACTTGGTATGCATCAGGTAGATGCACTATATGATCAAGATGATCATGGATGACGAGCTTTAGGATGTTGCTCCAGATGATATGCAGCAGGATGTTGCAGTGATGATGATCAGGATGACCATGAGTACATCAGGATGATGTATGGTGAGTATCAGGTTGATACTCTATGGCCGTGGATCAGGTTGTGCAGATGAGCATGTAATTCGGAGCCCTGGGAGATTTGCAGATGGTCTTTCGAGGTTTTGCCTATGGCATGTAATTCGGTGCCCTGGGACATCTGGCAAATTCTCTTTCGAGGTTTTGCTCTGGGAGGATATGTAATTCAGAGCCCTGGGAGATCTGCAGATAGTCTTTCGAGGTTTTACCTATGGCATGTAATTCGGTTCCCTGGGATATTTGGCAGATGCTCTTTCGAGGTTTTGTCTTATGGCATGTAATTCGGTTCCCTGGGAGATCCGTTAGGTTGGGCTGTGTGCCCGTAATCAGTCCTGGGATGCTCTTGCGAGGTTTTTCCATGACCACATGTAATTCGGAGCCCTGGGAGATCCTATAGGTAGAGCTGTGTGCTCGTAACAGCCTGGGATGCTCTTGCGAGGTTTTGTGGTGAGGTCACATGTAATTCGGAGCCCTGAGAGATCCTATAGGTAGAGCTGTGTGCTCGTAACAGCCTGGGATGCTCTTTCGAGGTTTTGTGACGCACGTAATAAGTCCTGAGGATTCCACAGTATGGCTGGTGATGATGAAGACCTGCAGGTGGTGGGCCTACATCCAACATGAAAAAGAGCTGGCTCTGTAGAACTTCCTATGACGAGATAGTACACACATGATGATGGCCAGAGGAGATCCAGATCAAGCTATGATCCAGATCCAGTTATGATGACTCCGAGAGATCCAGATCGAGTGATGATCCAGATCCAATAGTGATGATCTAGATCGAGAGATGATCCAGATCCTATCCAGAGAGATGATCCAGATCAAGTGATGATCCAGATCTAGTCCAGTGATGTTGATCCAGATCGAGTGATGATCTAGATCCAGTGATGCCATTTTTTTTTGATGATCCAGATCGAGAGATGATCCAGATCCAGATGAATTGAATATGAAGATGACTCAGAAGATATAGCTGATACAGAGAAGAAGACCAGTGCTGAAAAATTGTGTCGAAAGAATACCTTCCTAGTTAAGAGGGAGTGTTGATGTATATGTAACTTCGGAATGTATTCTTATATATATTTTATATATTGTAACCCAATGTTTATTCCGGGATGTTTCTATTATGTATTTGAGTCATGTGGTCATGCCCCGATGTTCCGATCGGGAGGATTAATAATGTAATCAAGTCATTTCAAGTCATTAGGTAAGTCCCCACAGTTATGGGGCACTTGAGTTATTATACACTAATTAAGGTGTAGGCTCGAGTAGTAATTATTAGGTTGAGTGCACTTCAAGTCAACGGAAGAATATAAATAGAGAGTGAGATTCTCTCTATTTATCACTTGTGAATTACATCACTTGCTCTCTCAAGTGTGGCGCACCTTTGGAGAAGGAAATACTTTGGCTTGACAGAAGACAGAAGGCTGCTGTTGTGTTGGGAGGTCATCTTACTGTTTTGGGATCACATCTTGTGGTGATAC
This sequence comes from Pseudotsuga menziesii, assembly GCA_001517045.1. NCBI lineage: Eukaryota > Viridiplantae > Streptophyta > Pinopsida > Pinales > Pinaceae > Pseudotsuga > Pseudotsuga menziesii. The sequence continues at coordinate 133,249 of LPNX010495746.1, read as the reverse complement.
TATCTTAGAGGAAGTTGAGGGTTTTCTCCATTTATGGTTTCCCCTCCTAAAATCTTTGTGTCTCTTGTCTCTTGTGATGTGCTTATGTGATTGCTGTGCTTGTTATTCTCTCAGTGAAAAGATCTTGTCATAATGCTAGCTTAAATGTTGAAAAACTAACAATGAAGCATCACTCAATAGCTTCAGGTTTGATGCCATATGTATGGCCATAGCCTTGCAGTCCATCATCCCAAACCTCTTCAGGATCTCTACTGCATACTTCCCTAGTCTAAGGAAGATTCCATCTGCACTCTGCCACACCTCCATACCTAGAAAATAATGCATCATACTCAAGTCCTTCATTTCGAACTCGGTAGCAAGCTTTCTCTTCATATCAGCAATCAACCCATCCATACCTGTCATAAATAGATCATCTACATACAATAGAAGCATCATTGGGTTTCCAACTTCAACCTTGTAGTAAAGGTTGGAATCTACTTTACTTTTGGTAAAGCCCAAACTAGATAGAAAGCTATCAATTCTGCCGTACCAAGTCTTGGGTGCCTGTTTCAAACCGTACAGGGCTTTCTTCAATCTACATACATGAGACTCTCTGTCATGTGTCTCAAAACCGAGTGGTTGTTCTACATACACTTCCTCTTCCACTACACCATTCAAGAAGGCAGTCTTGACATCCATCTGGTGTATCTTCCATTTCATTACTGCAGCTAGAGCAAGTATTGATCTGATGGAAGTGTATCTGGCTACAGGTGCAAAGGTTTCTTCATACTCTATTCCTTCTTTCTGAAAGAAACCCCAAGCCACAAATCTTGCCTTATATTTTTCAATGCTACCATCTACAGCATGCTTGATCTTGTAGATCCATTTGGAAGTTACAATTGACTTCCCTTCTGGTCTTGGGACAACATCTCAAACATCATTCTTCATGATCGATTGGTACTCTTTGATCATAGCATCCTTCCATTCTTTCTGTTATGTCGCTTATTCATAACTAGAAGGTTCTTTATCAATGAAATCACATAGTAAAGATACATACCTGGAGCAGGATCTGGTCCTCTTTCTTTCTCTGTAATTCTCTTCTGGAGCCCCATACCTTTCTGCACCTTGGATAATTTCACGTACCCAAGCAGGTTTCCTCTTATGAGGATTCTTCTCCAGAGGTGGATCTATAGGTCTTTGTGGTTCTTCATATTCTCGATCTTCTTCTTGAGTTTCTTCATTCATGGTTGTATTATGAATTTTGGGTGCTTCTGCTTCTTCAGGTTCTTCAATAGGTCTCTTTCTGGATTTGTTGTATGCTGTGTCTTCATCAAATGTCACATCCCTGCTGATATCAATCTTCTTGTATCCTGGTAAATAGATTATGTAATCCTTTGAGCTTTCAAAGTATCCCACAAATATACCCTTCTTCCTAAAGGATCTAATTTTGTTCTCTTCTCTTTTGGAATGTGTATGTACATAGGACATCTAAATATTCTAAGATGGTTGAATTCTGGTTTCTTGCTGCAGAATACTTCTTCAGGAGGCTTGTTCTCGAGTACTCTATGTGGAGTACGGTTCTATACATACACTGTTGTTCTGGCAGCTTCGGCCCAAAGATGCATAAGAAGATCTTGATCATGAAGCATAGCTCTTGCAACTTCCATGACAGTTATGTTCTTTCATTCTGCAATCCCATTCTGTTGTGGATTATAAGAAGTGGACAACTCCCTCTTAATCCTTGATTCTTTACATAGCTCTTTGAATTCATTCGAAGTGAATTCTCTACCATTATTTAATCGAAAGGTATTGATCTTCTTTTCAGTGTGATTCTCAATCAAGGCTTTGAATTCCTTGAACTTGCTAAATACTTCGTCTTTGTTCTTCATGAAGTAAACCCATGTCTTCCTAGAAAAAGTCATCAATAAAAGAAACATAATATGCATACCCGCTTAGTGAGTTTGATGACATAGGACCGCATACATCAGAGTGGATGATTTCCAAGATTCCTTTTGCTTTGCTTTCGCTACTTGGAAATGTCTTCTTTGTGTTCTTCCCTTTCGCACATCCTTTGTAGAGGCCATCATGTTTTGGTTGTATTTTTGGAAGACTTTCAACAGCTTTGCTTGTAAGAGGTAGTGCTATGTAATGCACATGTGCAAGCCTTCTATGTCAAAGTTCACTTGGCTCTACTGTGTCATGGACCAAGGCTTGTTCTAGATGGCCCTTCAATTTGTACAAACCTCCTTCTTCTTCTCCAATCACCACCGCATCATCAATAGTCTTTCCTCTTGGCCACATGATGACTTGACCATCTATGAATACAACCCTCATTCCTTTTGCATCCAATGCTGATATGGAGAGAAGGTTCTTCTTGAGTCCTAGCACAAACAATACTTCCTTCATTGTTATAGACTTTCCAGAGTCTAGCTTATAGGAAGATTCCCCACTACCCTTTATTGGATATTGGTAGTCATCTCCTAGCTTCACCTTGTGAGGTGATTCATGTTCTGAAAGTTTCACAAAGGATTCCTTGAATCCAGTCATATGTTTGGAGGCCCCACTATCAATAAGCTAATCATCACTTCCATGAGTAATGTTTCCTGTGAGAGCGGATATCAAAACATATTCATCCTCACTTGAAGAATCTTCACTTTCATATCTGGTTCTCTTCGATGAAGGTTCATCATCCTCTGTAGCATGAGCATGATGTCTTATCTTGCTTCCCTTCTTCTTGTGAGAGCTACTTTTTTTCTTAGGACAATCTCTAGCAAAGTGCCCTTTTTCATCACATGTATAGCAAATGAACTTAGACCTATCTCTAGGCTTTCTAGAGTTATTCTTGTGATGAGAGTACTTACTTTTGTGATGGCTGGATCTGGATTTCTTGGATTGTACTGTGAGAGCTTGATCTTCACTTCCCATATTCTCTTCTCGAGATGCTATCCGAGCTTATTCTTGAGAACATTCTTCCCACAGTCTGTTGAACTTGACTAACTTATTTCTAGCACAGATCCCTTGAATGAAAGAGTCCCATGTCCTAGGGAGACCATTCAAGGTGGTCATCACAATTTCAGCATTCTCCACTTCTTCATCTACTGCTTCTAATTGTTCCTTGATCTAAGAAACCCTTGTGAAGTAAGACTGGATGGTCTCTACATTCTGAATCTTCACATTCTTCAGTTGATTCCTCAGAGTCATCTTCTGGTTTATGTTCTTCCCTTCAAACAATTTGGTTAGGGCATCAAACATAGCTTTAGGTGTTTTGAGGGAGGACACCTGTGGGATAAGGTGATCCTTGATAGAATCAGCAATGATCCTCTTTGACATAACCAACTTCTTCTTATGCAAGGCCTTAGCCTCATCTCCCTCCGGAACTAGAACCTCCTCATGGATGTAGGAGTCCAACTCATTTTATTCCAGGATTAGGGAGATCCTATACTTCCAGGCTCGAAAGTTATCAGCTCCCTCAATATTTTCATCAAGCTTGGTATGATGAGACATCTTAACTAAGAATCTCAAATGGAAATACAAAATATTTATATCTTACCAGGTCAAAATGTCGGATCTGGATTTGGAGCTTAAATCCTGCAGTGCTCGATCAGGAGCAAATTAGGGTTTTGCTTTTCCAGATTTATGTCCACCCAAATGCCTTGAAATTTATCCCTAACTTTGATTTTGGGGAGGAGATCAATCCAGGCCTGGGATCACTAAAAAATTCTTCTTTTGTGAAAAGCCCTAATTTTCGGCAGCAGTGTCGGGTCCAAAACTGAAAAACCTCAGAATTGGATTCTGTTTCGATAGAAATATGCGCCCTAAGGAGGAGAGTTATTCCACCTTACTTTTGCTGAAAATCTATGGAGGAATATCCACAAACTATGAATCCCCAATTCCCGTAGCTGCACAGTGTCTTCTTCTTAGGTTAGCTCTGATACGATGTTAGTTTTTCAACATTAAGCTAGCATTATTAGGATCTTTAACTGAGAGAATAACAAGCACAACAATCAAACACAAGAGACAATGAACATAGTTTTTTTCCTTAGGGAAACCATAAATGGAGAAAACCCCATAACTTCCTCAGAGATAGAATCGGCACCAAAATAGAAAATCCCAATACAGTAAGTGATCTCCCGACAGCAGTAACCTTCTTCTTATCTAGCCCCAATTTCTTCTCCTTCCTCAACTATGCACTACACTTGAGTGTGTATGAGTTGTGTGCTAAATAGAGACTCCAGTTCTCTATTTATACTAATCCCGGCATGACTAAAAACCTACTAGGGCCAACCTCCACTAGGAGAGTATAATAACCCTAGTGCCCCAGAACTACGAGGACTTTAACCCTTAGACAATCGGAGGGTTACCCGCAATGACTTGACATGACTTGTTTACATTATTAATCCTCCCGATCGGAACATCGGGGCATGACAACATGACTCAATTACATAATAGATACATCCCAGAATAAACATCGGGTTACAAGACATAAGATACATAGATGAATACATTCCGAAGTTACAAATAAATCAACAAAGAAAGGTTAAGAATGTTAGGAAGTTTTGATAGGTGCAAATATATGAATGTATGAATGAATGTAAGAATGAATATATGAGGAATGTTAATGTTAAGAATGAATATATGGGAAATTTTAATGTTAGGAGTGAATGTGGGAATGTCAAGAGAGAATGTTTTGATAGGTGCAATGTAAGGAATGGGGGAATGTTAGGAGTGAATGTTTTGATAGGTGCAAATATATGAATGAATGTTAGGAAGTTTTAATAGGTGCAAATATATGAATTAATGTTAGGAAGTTTTGATAGGTGCAAATATATGAATGTTAGGAAAGGTTAGGAATGTTAGGAAGTTTTTATAGGTGCAAAATATATAAAAGTATGTATTATTAAGTTTATGTATGATTGTAGATGTAAAATATTTTTAGTGTTGAGAAGTTGAGAATGTTAGGAATGTTAGAAAGTTTTGATAGAAATATTTTTTATTACTAAGGTAAAATTAGCAACTTGATTCTGAATTTTAATATTTTTTATTACTAAGGTACCATTAGCAATTTAATTATTTTATTTATTTTATGTTCGTTACAAGAAAAGAAAATGAGCACTACAAAGTTGCAGTAGTGAGGAAACTACAAATAGCATTCCTATAACCCCCCAGGATTTAAAGAAAGGTGATGAAATGAATACAAAAAAAACAAAAAGAAAGACTTGTAGAGTTATAGGGAGAATTCAAAAAGTTAAGGCCCCCCATGTTTGATGGAGAATTTGAGGAAGAAATAGACTCTTGGTTGTTAAATTTGCTCTGTGGGGGAAGGAGGCTAAAAATGTCAGTAACATACGTAGTAAAGAGTTGAGTTGGAAATTTTTTTTAAAACTATTGAAAAAATGTATATGTCAGAACGATATTATGATGAGAAAGCCAAATAATTCAATCATTTGAGACTAGGATTGTTAACCATGGAAGAATTTGTAACCGAGTTTGTAAATTTACAACGCTATGTACCATACCCAAGAGTTGAAAAACCTAAAGTATATAGTTTTATCAGTTGTTTACCCCCAGTGTATAAGAAAAATATTGTGTTCAAAATTCCTAAACAATGGATGAAGCAATTGGAAAGGCCCAGTTGTGCTACCATTTGTTTAAACAAATATTGAAATTGAGTAGAAGTTGGAAAAATAAAAAAAATTGAAAAGATCGATCAACGTAGGAAAGAATTTAAACCCTCACCTTTTGGAAAAGGAACAAGAGGTCATACTAATAAAAATTACAACAAGCGAGGTTCAACCAATAGCAATGGGGTAAAGAGTATCGAAACTTCCAGGGGAGGATGGAATAGTAACCTGTAAGAATGTTGCAGGAAGCTTCTACTGTGAATGGCATAGCCAAGAATATCCCTATAGTTAATATTTCTTTGGAATATCAGCAGGCGGACCATCAATCCACCATGTTGGAAGTAGAAGGTAAAGTTTTGAACATACATGTTTCTATACTTATCGATTCAGGATCTAGTTTAAGTTACATTACACCAAAAGTAAAGTAGTTGAAAAGTGTAAACTTAGTAAGGAAAAACAAAAAAATGCATGGTTGGTATAGCTAGCAACAAAGGTAAAAAGGAAATTTACGGAGATAGTTAAAGATTTGTTATTAGGTTTTAATGACTTGGACACCCCAGTTAATTTAAATTTTTTTCCCTTAGGATCCTATGACATTTTGATAGGTATGGATTGGCTAGAATCTCATAAAGCTGTTATCGACTATTTGCATAAAAATTTTAGTAGTGTGGATGAGGAGGATAAGTATCATACAATGAAGGAAATTTATAGACCTTTATCTGCACGACAAATTTCAGCACTACAATGTAAAAAGTGTATTAGGAAAGGGTGTCAACTTTATGGCATCAAAATTAAAGAATTTGATCTCGAAAAATAAAAAATGGAATTGGAACAATTTCCTATTTTAAAGGAATTTGAAGTTGTATTTTGTGATAAGATATCAGTATTACCACCTAAACGATATTTAGATTTTACCATAGATCTAATGCCATTTTCAAAACCAGTATCACGAGCTCCATATCATATGAGTATCCCAGAATTAATGAAATGAAGAATACAATTACAGGAGTTACTAGACAAAGGATATATTCAGCCTAGTGTATCTCCTTGAAGAGCAACTATTTTTTTCATGGGTGTGCTAGTAATATGATAAATTGTAATGTTTTATTATTGTTTACAGTCGAGATTGATTCTATGGAAATCGTTCAAAATTCGAAATAATCTATTATAAAAAAGGAAATATATAAAAAATAGCTCATAGCGATGCATGGATAACTTATAGTTGATGAATAGATAACCAACCATTGATGGTAGATAACTAGAAGAACGTGAGCTAAAAACATTTCCGGGCGACGAAATTTTTTTCTGGCCAATGAATTTTTTTTACATTTGCGTTATAAATAATGGTTCCATAATGGAAAAACATTGTTCGGCTGAATAACCTCTGAGACCTTAAACCTGCACAATTTTCAGGTTTCTCCATTTTAGGAAGGTAAAATTGATGCCTTACACTACAAATCAACTGTCGGACTTGATACCATTAGTTTCGTCATTGAATCTACTTTACGTAGGTATAGATTTTGTTGTGTATAGGTGAGATCCGATATTTTTAATTTTTTTTGTTTCTTAACATGTGTCGAGTTTCGTTTCATCTCTTTCACCATGCAGTGAAATAAAAAAAAATATAACTTTAAAAATACACCACCTAAAAAATTGAAACAAATATGGTACGGTTAATTGGAGAGTCTACTTCAAAAGGGTATTCGTAGATTTTTAAATTTTATAGTCAATTGAGAGAAAAGTGGTGCAACCAAACACATGTTGAAAATAGACAAGGTTTCCCCATTGATCGAATTCAAAAAAATATTCTAATTAGTATATAGATTCGTTGGTTACAAAATTATAGTCATCACAATAGTATATTGTGTGTAGATTGTCGTAACATATTTTGTTTCTACAAAACACAAGTTTAACAATGATTTTAGGGGCGCAACCAAACATGTCTATTTTTTAGTCCTTTCATTTTATAAGGACACATCGTCAAACATTTTCCTAAACGACATGTCAAATCTCAATAAAAAAAATATAAAAAATTATGAATAGAAAGCTAACGTAATTCTCTAAAAGTTTTGTTTTTACTTGAAAGTGAAATTCTAAACAAAAATATCACTTTCGTTCACCCAAAGTTGAAAAACATGAAAAAATCAAATTTATTTTCTCATAAGACCCCCCAAAATAGACACCCATCTTCATGGATTCACCCAACGATGTTAAATAGAATTTAAAAAAAAACTTACCTTATTCAAATTGTAGAGAGGGCCAGGGTCGATTCCTCCTAGACGCCCTTATCACTCCTTTGCCTACATTTTAAAATCCAAAACCCAAATTGAGTTACCTCATATGCCTTCAAGGCTGATTTTTTTTTTCTAAAATTTTTTGAAACCAATCTAAGTTTCACTTACATGGGTTAAGGCATGGAAGGCTTGGCGAACGATCAATATCCTTCTTCTTTGTCTTCTTCTTTGCAATAAACCAACAAGGTCGAGGATTTTGGCAGCCACTAAAAAAAACTCGAATGTATGCCTCAACAATCAAACAAGAAGATCTGTTAAACCAACCATGAAGTGGTTCGAGAAAGCTACACAACACAACCAGTAAAGGGTCAACCTCTTTCCAAAAATAGGATGCGGACCAAACAAAAAATTCAAAATGGAAAAATATAGACATAGCAAAGATTGTATTAAACCTTATCAAAAACCCTTGCAAGCGATTTCGATAGATGGAGGGTCGAGATCCATCAAGTACATACTTTTGAAGCTCACCATTAACAGCATGCTTGCGCTGTCAACTCGCAACTAAGACAAATTTATCACCAAATGACAACTTCAGTACAGCCGTGTCATTAACCGTGTATCTCCCGATATTGCATGGCTAAAGACAATATTATATTAAATCTCAAAGTTTTTTATGTCAAGGATTAAAACCACATCTAGGGTGTGAGCGCCATAGACCCCAAGTATTTAACATATAAACAAACACTTTTAAACTTTTTCATAAAATTATAGTCGCATATACCTTGTGTCTTCCGCTAGCACTGTGGTCCACACCATAGTTTAACATATTGATACTTCATGCCAAGTTAAGTGGGATCAAGACTATGGTGTTTAACAGCATATTCGCTAACCCTCCTTCTTCACCGAACTATGTTATGTGAATCCCCTTGCTAGCATCATGTTTAGTTTATAGAGTTAGGGCATAACAGCTAGGGAAAAACCTTAGCCTTTAGGCTTACCAACCCCTAGCAAAATCATATGGTAAAATAAATATAAAAAGAAGTAAGAAGATCACCTGTAGGTGTGGCACTAGGGTTGTCGATACCCATAAGTAAACGAGGTATAAAGTAATACCTACCCAATTCAAGAGTAAATTATTATACAAATAATGACAAATTGTTCATGCTACGACAAATTATACATGTTAAAACATTCACTCGGGTAAAAGAGAATATTGTTTTTTTATGGACATTTATAGGTTTGTGACACAATGTAGAAATGATAAATAATGAATATGGTTATAGTTTGTAATTGCAAGAACTTAGGTTATATATATCATTTAAACATGTAGATAACCAAGTTAATTTTGTTAAATAATTAATAAAGTTATATAAATTCTAAATTTATTTGTGTTAATAGGTGAACATAGTTTTTTTTTATAAATTCACAATATTTTATTTTATGAGTAATAAAGCAACATTGATCCATTTTAAACCTAGAGCTATCAAACACTAAGAGGGATCAATTTCTTGAGGTGTATATTTTTTGAAAATTTTAAACACAAGAAATATGATCACTCTTTTGTTTGATATATCATTTTGGTAATGTAACATAAAGGTGCCTTACTTTAGCTTACATGACAACATCTCTCCCATAATAGGTTGTAGCACACCTCCGGAAAAACAATTTGTAAAATTGGATTAATGATCTCATCTTAAACCATGATCTTTAAAGCAGCAAGAGGGATCCAATTTCTTGAGGGGTAATTTTTTAAACCTTAACTTTTTACACATTTACAAAAAATTACATCTCTAGAAATATGTTCCCTTTACGTGGGGACTAAGATGGATTTATGATGATTTAGTTTATTTTATTTTATAGAGCTACATTGATTTTCTTAATTGCTTCTTGTTTGGTTTTGATTTTTGATTTTGTGAGCTAACAAGAATTTTTCAAATTACCTTTTCTTTTTTGTAATGTCACGTCACACATTAAGTTACATAGAACATCTTCTCCATACTGAGTTGTAAAGCACCTCATTGTGTGAGAATGTGAGTTGGACCTTAAGTTTACTTTGATAGTCTCCCAAATTCTATAGTTACATGATTTTTCTTTTTAACTTTATTAATGTATATACTTTAAAAACTTAACATTATTTTACTTTTTAATTTTTTTATATGATTTAATTTTTTTATTTTCCTATAAAATTGATTGATTTTGAATGGTTAAAAACACATGCTTTAAATACTTTCCAATTTATCATATTAAATAATATTTTAACTATTTAATATTATTTTATCTTTTTTATTTTTTTTTATATTTTTCTTACCATGTTTTACTTTTAATTATTTTACTTATTACTTTCCTATTCTTTAAAATTTATTATTAAATTTTTTTAAAATTTATTTTGGCTAAATTATTACGATGTTGAAACTTCTTAGTGGTTGGAAACATTACATCATATACCACAATGTGACATTAGCTCTCCACTCTCCAATAAAAGAAAAAATAACACTAATAACATTATAATAATAATAATTAATAAAAAATTATCTTTATTTTCTTAATTTTAATTTTAATACATGTTTTAATATTTTTAAAATATCATATTTATTTTAAATTTTCAAAATGATATTTTGGATTTATTATACCAAAATTAAGATTAAAAAAAATAAATTTAAAATAAATAGATAAAATTTAAAATAAATAAAAGTTTATATTAATAATATAAAATTAATTGAAATATATTGAATTAATTTATTTGAAAATTGGTATTCCTTATATATTTTTAAGGTAAATTGAATATTAAGTTGTAAGGGTTAGCTCAATTTCTAAGGCCTGTACACATTTTCTTAGTTTAGAGGTTATGAGTCTTGGTTTTGGGGTCATGAGTTTGAGCTTTGAGCTTCCAAGTGTTTACCATCCTCATTACCTATGAAATATGAAAATATATTGGTATAAATTTTCCTTTCGAAAAAAAAAAAAAATTTAATATTGGTTCTTTGGTCATGATTTTGAGTTTTGAGCTTTGAGTATTTATGGGTCTTGCCTTTTACTAGGATAGCCAAGTAAACAGTTTACCATCTTTATCATTTATGAAATACGAAAAAAAAATTGATACAAGCTTTTCTTAAAAAAATAATTAATATTAGTTTTTAGTGTGTATAAATTATTGTATCATTGTCATCGATGAAATATGGAGAAATATTGGTATAATTTCTTTTTCTAGAAAAAAAAATTAATATTAGTTTAGTGTGTATAGTTTTTTTTAATATATATATATATATATATATATATATATATATATATATTCTTTATTTTTAAATCAATGTTTATAAAATTCTAAATATTATATTTTTTCTAATTTTTATTATTAAATTAATTTTTTTAATATTATCTTATAGAAATCAAGAATTATTACTTAATCTCAAAATGGATACTTATCAACAAGCCCCCAACCCCCAATGGTGTGTTATTCCAGGGATCTCGGGGACGTAGACTTATATTTCATAAACTTAGACTTTTATCTTTGGGAGTTGTCTAAAGAGGGGACATTTTGACTTCTGTTACCGGCTAGTTTTTACCATTTTTTTGTCGTGAATCTTCATGGAATTTTCAAAATGTTCAAAAACAATACTAGATCTTATAGAGTGTGGGTGTTTAGGGGTTTTGTTGTTACCTGATTTTATGTATGAGCTTAAAATCACCCAACAAACAACAAAAACTACATATTTTGTAGATTAAATTTATTGGATTTCAGCAAAAAAAATCAACTTGAAAGTCAAAAAGTCCTCTATAGACCACTCCTTATCTTTGTTTTTTTTTGTGAATATAAATTTAATGACTTCTATCTTTGTTTCACTAGTGTGCTATTCCGGGGCCCTAGACCTATATTTCATAAACTTAGACTTTTATATTGTCAATGTTTTCAGCCGATGTATACAACTAGGATGATGAAAACAAGATGCCGCAACGATAAATTTATGTTTTAAGGCTTGTATAATTTCCTTCTTGACAACTCACCTCTTATACCCGCATGTCCATTGCCAAAGGGGTAGTGCCTAGTAGTGTCGGAATTTCATCTCATTTTTTTTATTGAGAAGTTTAATTTCTACTTAAAAGATAATAAAAGATAATAAGAGATTTATTTAACTTTGTTTTTAGTTGATTATGTTTTTTTGAACATTGAAAGTGGAAGAAAATAACCTACTAATATTGACACAAACAACTCAAAAGTAACATGCTTCAACATTATGCATATGAAGCATTCAAAAGTAACATGCACTAACATTATGCATGTGAAATAGGTAAACATCATGCATGTGAAGATATTAAGTGATAAACTTAATAAATAAAAAAATTTGGAACCTCTCATGCTTTTGAAAGGTTAATGTTTCATGTAATGCATAATAGAAAATTTTGGGAGGATGACATGTTGGGTCATTGCTATACTTGAAATTGTGATATTTTAATTTTCAATTAAAAGATATGATTTTATTAAGGAGTTTAATTTCCAATTAAAAGATAACAATAAACTCATTTCCTCATGTTTCTCATTGATCATGTATTATAAAAATCCTGAAACAAAACAACATAGTGGCAATGACAACTCGACAACTCAAAAGTAACATTTTGTTGTTGATGCACAGAAAGTCACAGACGCTGGGGATGTAGTTGGCATTGCCATATTTCCCATGCCCAAACACGCTAGAAGGAATTGACAAAATTCAAAATTGTGGCTCCATGATTTTTTTTGCGCACTAGCCCCAAGTCCACTAGGTGTCCCTGAACGGTATCTGGAGGTGACCTGCAACTCGCCATAGATCGATGCTCAGGCCTCCAATCGATGAACTGTTGGTTCCATTGGATTCGTGACATGGGATTTTAGCTAGGGGGTGCCTCTCCCTCTTGTCCATTGCCTGATGACCTCCATCTACAGTGGTTTCTGAAGCTATGGTTTCGCTCAGTAGGGGACAATGCAGTCACGCCAACGAGGGCCAAAGCTAGAAAGCCACGGATGGTGGGGATGCAGTTCACGTTGCCATATTTCCCATGCCCAAACACGCTACCAGAATCCTAGGTGAAGCTTTGGAACAAGAAATATGTGCCCAATCTTGAAAGGTAAGATCTTATAAGTTTCTCGGAGGATATAGAAGACTCACCAATCTAGAAATTAACATATAAAAATAGATCTCTCGTACATTGACACAATTTTTGGGAGGTGAAAGATGGAAAATCGAACTCCTTTTGGGAGGACTCGTGGTAGCATCTTCCTAGTCTTTTGCATACTCAACCCCTTCTCAACACAAAAATTCAACTCTAGATTAATGGTATGATCAGGTTTGCCACTTTTGGGTTGAAGATGAGGCAAGTGGTCAAAGAAAATCACGTCATCCAAATCAATGGCATGTAGCTGATGTGCAGGAAGATACATCAACTATATAGGAGGATTTATAGGAAAGACATGTTAATAAGTAGCAAGGCCAATACAATATTAAATGGGGAATTGAAAACTTCATAGTAAAAGAGACACATTCTATGGAAACCAGGTAGAAAATCCTTCCATTAGATCAGATATGTAAAAAAAATTGGATTGAGAACTATTGGACTAAGGTAGACATCTTTCTATAGCTTATGATAAAGGGATGAATCCTAACTTGGGAAAACTTTAGTAAACGTGGTTTCATTGGTCCCTTCCTCTACCCCTTGTGCATGAATGAACACAAAACATCCAACCACCAATTGGATGGTTTTCCCTCTTCCTCGTAACTATGGGATAAGGGTGCAATGATATTTAGAAGATCCAATCACGATAAAGGAAATTTGGTCCAAACCATTTTGAGATGGTTTGTTGATCCCTTCCAAAATGCAATTCTTAAAAGAATGCGACAACTCTTCCTAGGATTTCTCATTTGAGAAGGAAAGGAATAGTAGGATCTTTTGGGGCTAAAATAAAAGCAATTAGGTGGTCTGGCATATTGTTAAGATGAATATTCATGAGACCTTACAATTAGCTAAATGGTTGAAGCAGGATTTCGACTTTAATCCTAAAGAGTGTGTCACAATGCAAGAATGAAACTTGCCTCCCCTTTGTTCCATAAGTGCAGTTCTAAGACCTCGATCCATATCTTGTAGACCTTCCAAATGGAGTCTACCTCCTCTAGGTTTCATCAAGATTAATTTTTATGGACCGATTGAGGGAAATCCTGGGTCTAGAGGCCTTGACGGTGCCTTCAGAAATGGCGAAGGGAAAATGTTGTGCATGTACACCAATACAGAGGCAAGGAAAACAACAATGCTTCTAAGATGGACAACCTTATTCAATGTCTGAAAATTGATACAACATTTGAGGACTCCAAGCTAATCATTGAAGGTGACTCGATTTGAAAAATTGGATTAATAAGTTTCACTCGCTTAACGAAGCAATTGCTGGTCCCATTAAGGAAGGTAGCATTGGTTGTCTTGTTGTAGAGTAAAAATAGTGCTTTAGCCTCACTAAATAGGACCTCAATACGATTTGATTGGTTGGGAACCAGTATGCTTGGATCGTTCTTACAATGATTCCAAGAAAAAGAGGTCCAATTCACCGTGGTCATATTAGAGGGGTTCATTTGAATGTTACTGTTGAAGACATGAGCCAATATTTCAACAAAGATGTCCCACTCCACATTGAACAAACAATTGAAACCATGGATTTGGATGACAAGACTAAGAGGCAAGATGGTCTCAGCCCCTACTAGATGATCAAAAATATTTTGGTTCAAGTGTTCATGGAGAAATATCTCCAACAACCCAAGGGTCTTCGAACCATCAACTGCATTCATGATGACATGGATAGGGTGCACCAATAGTTGAACATGCGGAGGTGATTAGCATTCCATTTCAACTTGCAGTTGATGGAGAAAAATGCTAGGGATATACATGTATCATCATTTCGTCCAAGGTTAATGAGATGGATTTACAAGGGTAGTCTCTCCCATCAAATAGTTTATTGATTTTGGCCAGGAGTTTCAAATGGTGTTTAAAAGTTTTAAATGTTTTATCTCGACGTGGTTCTCGTTGTTGGGCATGCCATGCCTCTTCTCTACCTTGTGATTACTTTGTCCATGTTAATTTGGCCGTACCTTAGTCAATCCGTGTTTCCCTTTCATGGGCATGCTAGTTTTGAACCTCTATCTTTAAATATTACATATTCTTAAGTAGGATTGACTGAATGAGATAGGCTATCTTGGTTTCCCTGAAGGAAGGTCAATCCGTTTTGTTTGTATTATATGTTGTTTGCTAATAAAAGTTTTCAATCTAGCTTACAAAAACATAGTTATATGGATGAAAACCCATATACAATGCCACAATAAATTACATGTTTTGGTAATTCTTTGAATTTGATTTTCAAATATATTTATATATGATGTCAAAGTTGAAGTTAACATTCGTTTGAAAAAAGCGTTGAAGTTAACAAATTATGATTCTAATATTTTGGAATTTTAAGTTGGAGTTAATATATTATGTTTTTGAGAGAATCCTCATGATCAATGATTCCGATATGAGATTTCTTTAAGGACTATATAAAATCATTCTATATGTTTCCATCACCATCTTGAAAACTAAGGTGTTCTGTAGAGAACCATGCCTGTGAGAATAGACTACTGCCAAGAGGATCAACTATCTGAGATAAGTGGTATACCTCTGTATCATATAAAATTTGAATCATATGAAGTAATATGTGTTTTCCCTCAAATCCAACCCATGGATATTGTCCTAATCTCACTTTATTTCTCGTACCAACCCTCCATGCTAGACCATCTCCTACCAATGTGAAGCACAATATAAAAACCATCCATATGACTGATATGTTGGAAGAAGATTTGTCCCTAAATATAATCCAATCATCAATAGTCAAGGGATCAATGTTTTTCTTATGAACCATAGTAACCCATAGGCCAACCCCATGAATCGTCCTCCAAGCTCTCTTAGATGCTAAGGCCTTATCAAATACCACAATTCTCTTGAGGATCCAACTTCCCATGGATTTGGGCAAAGCCAACTTATTCCATCCAACCTGTGTGAATGCATGTACATATTTAGCCCATGCTAAAGGATCTTAAAGAATATTTTTTGAATTTGATCAAGGAATCCAATAGCAACATTGGATAGTGAGACCAAATATACATGCGTTAAATCTAACATAACCTTAGTCAATAATAATATGCTCGCTCTAGATAAACATGTATTACACCAGAAAGACAATCTTTTCTCCAACTTTGCAATAAAATAACTCCAATATTTCTTGTGCCACCCAAACAGAATCATGGATCTATCTATTAGCTAGGAAGGCGAACTGCTCATGCGAGATAGATTTGGACAATATCCCCTTAATTTTTTTGGAAATAAATTTAGCTATAATATTATATATGCAGTTGCACAAAGAAATAGGCCTATATTCATCAAACATGAGGGGTGGTCATATTTGGGGATTAGAGCAAGAAAAGCATAATTATAAGCAACTAACATTTGACCATTCCTCCTGAATCATCAATCACCATGAGAAAATAATCTTCAATAAGTTCATAGAACCCCTTATAAAACTCAACCGACCATCTATCAAACCCGCGACTCTTATCCTTTTGCATGGTGTGTAAAACCTCCATCAAATCTTCTTTCAAGATCTTCCCCATCATTCCTTCATGGTCACCTTCTTCAACAAATGTTGGGAAGTGGGATGTCATACTCACCATATTAACAGCAAAATCATTGGTGTCTTCTTTGAACAATGTCTGAAAGTGGTGGACACCTTCCCTAACAATGTGAAAAAACCAGTATATTTAGAGCCATCATCCCCATTAATTTTCCATAAAGATTTGGCATTCTTGTAGTGGTTGATGGAATGGTGAAAGTATTTAGAGTTCTCATCCCCTTGGGAAGGCTAGATTGCCTTGATCTGATTCTCGGAGTAGCTTCCTTGTCCTTTAGAAGATTATCCTTCATGGCCTCAAGTCTCATGATCCTCCCTTTAGTTTCCATGTTAGTAAAGCCATCGAAATAACCCTCATGGAATGTATTGAGAATTTGCTCGATATTCATTAATTCTTAAATTTGAAATTCCATGAACTCACCTTCTCTTGCAACAATATGCCATTTTATGTTTTTCATGTAGGAATCAAATTGTAGGCTAAGTGAAATCAAACTGTAAGGGTTGATGTAAACCCAAGCCCAGTCATCGGATTCTTAAAAGATTCTTCTTCAAGTCATGTATCATTAAATTTGGAAGGGAAATGTGGCTTTTCACCCCATTGATTATTTCCATGAGCACAGGGAAATAGTTTGAGTCCCCGCCATCTCCAATCCATTGTTGATCCTAAAAGCATCTTGGAGAACCAGTTCATTAACCAAGATTATATCTAGATGCTTATAAATTCTAGCACCCCCCACCATCATATTGCACCAGGTGGGACGAATATTAATAGGGATGAAATAAGAAATGCTAGCATCTCGTAGCTTTCAAGCAAAATAGTTTGCCAATGGATCCATGCACACAGATGCATGCTATATCTCAGAAAGACTTAGTGTAAAATTAAGGTCACCACCAAAAATGGTCCTTGGATTTTTTATCCCATTGATAGAGAGAAGCTTATTCCAATAATATGTTCGATTATTATAAGGTCCATACACATTGATGAAATTATGCTCCAAACCTAATTCCACAGAGAAAAGAGTAGTGTCAATGCCTGAGTCAAAGTTACATTGGTTAGTGCAGTTAAAAATCCTTGTGTTCTAGACTATAATTAGGTCCCTAGATCTTTCCCTAGCATCACATATAACAAAACACCAACCAAAAAATATTTGGCTAACTCCTATATGATACAATAACCAACTAACAAGGATTCGTGTAACAACATAACATTAGGTTTATAAAATTCCAACAATCTCTTCAAGGTCGTTTTCATGGAGGGAAAGACCAACCCTCTCTAGTTTAGTGAGAGAGCAGTCATTAAGGAGATAGTTCTTGGAATGACTTTGCTATAAGGATCCCATAAATAGTATGTTGCTTACCCATAGAGGCGTCGAAGACCAATTTAACTCTAGCATGTGACAAGATTGATGCTCAGCCACATAGGCACAATATTTACCAGATAAAATAATTTGGGATAAACCCCCTCCAGAATAGGTTTGGATGCCATCAAATTTATTGTGAGAGTGTAGAGACTAGTTATGTGAAGGGGTATGTGATACCTACCCAATTTCATTAAGGAGGGAGGAGAAAGGATTTAGTGGCAGAGGATTCAAGGAGTAGAGAGAGACAGTACTTGAGGCATTCATGGGGAAACAACATGACCTAAGGGATCCCTCGATGGCAAGGGATGAAGGCAAGAGGAAATTCCATTGTCAAAGGGAGGAGGTAAAGCATATAGAACTTCAGAAATAACTGAGGAGAGGTCCTCCAAGATATGGTTCAAGGTGTCAACAAAGTTAGATATGTGCATGTGCTCTAATATATTAGGTAGGGGTCGATCAAGTTTTGTCAGGGAGGGGGTGTTAATTGGAGGGAGAGGTAGGGGTAGGGACATCAAAACCAAATCAAAATGAGGAGGAGAAGAGGTTAAGGGAGAAACGATATAGGGTGAATGCATTCCTAGACATACAAAAATGGGTGTTATGGACTGGGAAAGAGTTTATCTAGGGGGATACATTCAAAAAATAAAAATTAGAACTACTACCTTTAAGAATTGAAAAAAGTGGGCTACAAAAAAAAGTGAGAGGTAAACCAAATAATATGAAGGAAGTCAAGTATAGGTCCTGCATAAATGATTCTCAAGTAGGAGACTCTACACATAGAGGGCTTTGTGCCAACATTAACCCCACATGATTTCCTACTTAAGATTTAAAAACTTTTGTTGTGTGACCTTCAATTGATAGGATGTAGGATATCTCTTAGCCATCGAATCATATGTGTAACCCCCATTATATGAAAGTGAGCACTCATTCAGCAAGTTACCATATAGATGGTATTGGTTGTAACGAAAAGGTATCCCACGATCATCCAAATTTTGGGTTATGTCCCTATTACCATGGGTAATAGTGATCTGCATTAGAATACCATCTCAAATTTATAAAAAAACAAGTATCCTGGTCACAATCAAATCCTCAGTGTTGAGAAAAGACATATCCACGTCCACGAATGCACCCAATGAGAAGACTAGTAGTTTGAGTATTTTTAAGGTCCACAGTTCATATGATAACCCTAGGATCTTTATCTAGATGGGTGTTGTATGATGACACTCTATTTTTGCATCAAAATGTGGTGTCCATGGCTTTAGAGTTAGCACTGAATTGTCTTACTTTCAACGACCTCCCAAAACATGTGTTGCATCAGAGGTGGATTTGAACGTTAGACCTATCCAACCATGGGGAAGCAAGTAACACCCAAGGACATATCTAATAACCTTAATTCATGTATCGAAAACCCAACCCCTTAGGGACTTAACCCCCATCCTCCCGCCTAAAATTCACCCTATGGCTACCATTTCAAACAAATACACCACATGGTCCACCTTCACACCCGCTCCAAGCACTAGATGCACAGGGTTCACTTTCAGGTTAATGCACTTCCATTTATGACACGACTTCAATTGCTCAATCATACTAACCTCTAAACCTTATCTGATTTGTTGAGGCTCCAATCCATGTGTGTGTTGTTGAGGTTGAGGCTTAGAGCTGGAATCATGAGTTAGTTGGTATGGATAAAAGTTTAGTGGAGGTATATCAAAAAGAATTATCAGACCCACTAGGTGTCGCTCCTAATAAATGCTTTTAGAACAATGGATTGAGAAGTCTATAGCCCGATGTATTAGGTTCCTTTACTATTTGATGCTATAGTGTTTTGGACGATGTGTCGGAGACAAGAGGTGACGTAGTAGGAGAGTGTTTGCCATCCACCGTTTATCCTTATTCATTAAGGATCCATGTCACCTCAGAGAGAAATGAGTGTTGAAAATTAACTATCACCTCGAAATCAAGCCACTAATGTCATCCCTATCTTTTCATTAGTGATCTGAATTTTAGATTTTTGACCATTGATCTCTAGGAATTCTCTATCAATCCAAGCCACTTCAGAATCTTCCACCCATACATGACAACCTATTGAAACCCTCTTCATTGAAACCCTTTTATGGATTTAGTTATAGCATGGATAAATTTAATCTTTCCTACAAGTTTAGTTTTTTCAAGAGAAGCAAAATTCCACCTATTATGTATGACTATAGTTGAGTCTCTTATGACTGTTAGTTTCTTGATCCTCATTTCTCGGCTTAGAAGTAATCCTTGGTAGAGTGCCAAATATTCAACCTCATTATGAGTTGTGATTCCAATGCTCCTCACATATGCAATTTCCTAGTTTTCTTCGAGATTGTGGACGATTTCTTACTCTAGCCACCTCTAAATTATTAATTAACTTATATTAATTATTAATATTAAATAATTTAATTTTACTAAGTCTATCAAAAACATTCTTAATAAAATATTTAATGAAGTAAATTACAAATTACTCCCAAACATCTCACCTACCTCAGGTGACCTAATTTAGTATAATGGTTCCTACAATCCCATTTCCTAGTTAACCCTCGAAGGGAAAAGGTAATATTTGTTAAGGGGTAATAGTCTTTTCTTGATAATAAACCTTATCGGAGGGGGATATTTGTTATGCCTTCTCCATTTGTTTAAATTGGTTGGTGACATTTAGCTGTTAGGCTTGGATGGCTAACCGATCAACTATGGTGTTTTAGTGCCTAAAATTCAAAAGAATAAAATGCTCTCAAATTCCTTGGAGATTAATTGTGCTCTTTAGATCAACCTTAGATTAACCTAGATAAAAGGGTGTTCGAGGGATGCGAACAATTCCACATATTATGTATGACTATAGTTGAGTCTCTTATGACTGTTAGCTTCTTGATCCTCATTTCTTGGCTTAGAAGTAATCCTTGGTAGAGTGCCAAATATTCAACCTCATTATGAGTTGTGATTCCAATGCTCCTCACATATGCAATTTCCTAGTTTTCTTCGAGATTGTGGACGATTTCTTACTCTAGCCACCTCTAAATTATTAATTAACTTATATTAATTATTAATATTAAATAATTTAATTTTACTAAGTCTATCAAAAACATTCTCAATAAAATATTTAATCAAGTAAATTACACTAAAACATCTACATTCTCAATCAAATATTTAATCAAGTAAATTACACTAAAACATCTCACCTACCTCAAGTAACCTAATTTCTTATAATGATTCCTACCATCCCTTTCCGTAGTTAACCCTCAAAGAGAAAAGGTAATGTTTTATTGAGAAAAGTATATAATGATGGTGAATGATAATATCTTTGAAAACAATTAATTTAAAAAAATTAGATAAATATTATAAATAATTTCTTATGTTTAATCAAATATATTACACTCGAACATCTCACCTACCTCAAGTGACCTAATTTAGTATAATGTTCCTATAATCCCTTTCCTTAGTTTTTTTTGAGGAAGAAAAAAGCCTGTCCTTGTTATTCATTAATTTGAATCAAAGGGCATTTGATGTGCCTTCCCTTTCATAGGGATACATACAAGTAATGTCTGTGAGGAGCTCCAATCTACATATACCAAGAATGAGTCCCATTTCATAAGTGCTGACCTGAGGGGTGGAAAAACAGTGCAACAACCAAGCAATCAAGCCATGATCAAATAGGGGGGGATGACCAGCTCAATAATCCATAACATTCCGAGAAAAAAATAGCTACAGTACTTCTATCAAAAGGTTCCCACTCCATAAACATCAACGAGGTGCACAAAAAAATAAATAAGGAGATCCAGCTCCTGCACCAAGCTCAAAAGAGTTGAAATGAGTCATGAGAGGCCAAAAGGCCTTCAATAAATTCAGAGTATTTTCCACATCTTGGAGCCAAAGAAAGGGAAGATTTTGATAGACTGTCTGCGAGCTGGTTGTGTTCACGGAAGATATGGCTAAAGGAAAGGTGATGGAAACAAGAGATGAGTCTTCTTGTGTCCATACACCAATGACTGAGGGCAGGTGGATTCAGGGCTGTAATACCCTTTGCCCAGCTGATGATGACAGCCGAGTCACCAAAGATATTCAATTTTGGAATCCCCATCAACAGAGTAATATGCAAAAGAGCCCACAGCGCAATCAGTTCCACTTTTGTATAAGTGCAGGTACCCACCCCCAAAGCAAACTCAAATGAATGGGACTTATTCAGGTAAAGACGGAAACCAACCCCACCAGAGCTATTAGCAGCTGCCCCATCAAAAAAGCCATAGGGGAAGACAAGAACAAAACCAGATCCAGTAGCTCTATGTTTTTTGATGTTTAAACCAGTAGGATTATACAACTGTGAAGAATAAACAATCTACTGGATCAAACTCATAAGAGAAGGATTTTTTCCTTCAAAGACAGCCCAGTTCCTTTTTTTCCAAACAACCCAAATAGCAAAAAAGGGAAGAACGCAACATACAGAGTGCTTGGAGAAGCTAAAAATCCAAGTACTCAGAAAGGAGCTGAGTTTATCAGAGTGCTGAGGAGGAAGAAAGTGATAAACATCACTCAGGTAGACAATCCCTTTCCCTAGTTAACCCTTGAAGGGAAACCTCCTTTCCCTTCGAAAGGGTAAATGTTTTATTGAGAAAGTATATAATGACGGTGAAAGATAATATTTTTGGAAAAAAAATCATTTTAGAAAATCAAATAAATATTATAAATTATCTCTTATGTTTAATTGGAAAAAAATAAAATGAATATTAATTATATACAAGTTTTTTAATTTTTTTAAATGGATTTAAAAATAATTGAAATTAATAAATAAAATTTTAATGTTTTATTGAGAAAAGAAGATAATTATAATAAAGTTTTAATGGATAATATTTATTTTAGATAAATTTATTTATTTATGTTTATTAGAAAAAAAGAAATATCAAATTTTTTTTAATTAGGTTTGGTTCAAGTGGTTAGAAAAAAATATGGTTATTCTATATACTAATGTTTATTTTTTAAAATAATGATAAGTTGAGTTTTTAATGAAGATATTATTTTAATAAAAAATTTCATAAAAACAAATAACATTTTATTGATATTTAAAATATTATGGCCAAATTGATTAACAAATAGATACAAAATATTTTAAAGAATTAAAAAAGGTTCAAAACTTTCACTTCTATCAAAAGACTTACAACTCTAGATTGGACATTCTTGCTACTATTAACTTGTAATTTATATTCTTGACAATTATATATTATGACGATGAAATGTCTACTTAAGAATATGACATGACAAAATTTAAGGAAAACCTAATCTAATTAGGTGAATTTATGCCCATTGTGGACATATTTCATTTCTTCTTCACCACTCCCATGCCGTCAAAATATTGGTCGGTTTGTTGCTTCCTCTTCATGCTCTTCTGGTGCTTGTTGGGTTGTGATATCCTCTATGAGTGCTTCCTTGACTGAACCTATGGAGTCTAAAGGTTGGTCCACCAAAGACTATGAGCTACAAGGAAAACCCAATATCATGTTGTAGTGCATGTCAATGTTTGTAGCCAATATCTCCATTTCTCTGTTGGAGATTTCACTCTCACTTCCAAATCCATGTTCATTTGTAATTGAGCTTTAGTTTGATCATTTATTCTTTATTTTAGGTGTGCAATTGCCTTCTAGACACCGTCCGATTGCCTAATAAGAAGCATGATAAAATTTGTGTATACTATAGAACTTTGTAGTGTGCACATTTGCTAGGATGGTTGTGCTTAGAAATGAGAACAAAAACAAAATTTAAACAAGGCTAATGCAAGAACAATATCCTAAATTCAGGGGAATTCAACCGAGGTCACAACTCATATCCAAACCTTGCTTTTCCACCCAATGACAAGCAGGTTCATAATGGATAACCATATGAAACCATTACATGAGGCAAAGTTCAAGTCCCAACAGGGTTTTTGACCAACTGTCATTTCTACACTCCTCTTCATAGCCCAGGTGTAGACATGGCTATCCCAACAAGCGGTACAATAATCCAAAACTAAACAGAGCTCCAACTTAGTTGGCTACATAACATAAAACCACCACCTTAGCATGAGATATTCCACCTACATTGCAATTCTCCATTAGATCAAACTTAAAACTCCCCTTATGTCAATGATTGAAGAAGTGTGTGGAGGGTATGAGAGAAGGATGAGATTTAAATGTGCCCTCCTCAATCCATGAACCACTTGTCCCTCATGTGACGACATGTGTCCTGTCTAATGTTTCATGAAATTAGAACTATAACAAGGTCACCCCCATTGTTGAATTTACAATGGCAACCCCTTGGGAGTTACAAGCTTAGAGTATATAATGAAATTCAATGAATTCAAAATAAGGAACCATCCCTTTGATTATGGCAATAGACCTTGAGAGAGGAGATGATAGTCTAAGGATTTCTTTTTTTTCATTTGTCTAATGATACCCCCCAACCTTGCTTGCACTTGTCGCCCCTATATTGTTGTAATGGCCTTCAACCTTATGTTGAATTTATTTATTTATTTAGTTTCATTTTTTTATCCAATGAAATGCATGCCACAAAAAACCGTTCGAGTACTTCCTCATGATCCATGGAAGGTAAATGGAGTAAACCATCATCCTTAATTACAAAGTCTAGCCCTAGGGGATCAAGAGAGTCAAACCCATAGCCTCCTAACTTCAGAAAAAGAAATATCACGTCTGAGTCATTACTACTTGAGCTGACCCTATGCTGAATTTAACAAATAAAAAAATGTAGATAACATATTAACCTTTATAAGATTTTTTTTCACTCATCAAAATTTGTAAATTCCATGCTTATGATCTAAATTTAAAAAAGATTCAGAAAAATCTAAAAGAGGAGGACTCCACATGCATAAGATATGATGTAGGTCCTTAGGTTGATTGTTTTTTAATGATGTGGCTCCATAGAGTAGGGGATTACAAAGGTGGAGGACGCTGACTAAGATGCACAACTCCATGCTTAGAAGGGGTTAGAGTAGAACATATAGTCTAAAAGTTATATGTTTTAGATTTTTTTTTATGTTTATTTTGTTTGAGCATTTTTGCTTAATTTTGGACAAAATTGTTGGAATTGGAAATAGAAGTTGTTAACATTGCACAAGATCACAATTTCATAATCTTTGATATAATACAAACCTCCATAACCTTCTTTCTAAGCTTTTTGAGGCAATAAAATCTTTTTATACCATGGGAACAACAACCTCCCAAGAGTGTATCCAACAACCTGCAAGCGAGATATACCAATGATTTGTGACTTAGCAAGGGCCAAGACGTCTCGAAGCCCACCGGGGTGAGCCTCTATCCCAGGGGATAGAGGCTCATGTTCTTAATCATCAAGCCCACTCAGGTGCTCTGATATAAATTCTTACAACTATCCGAGTAATCCTCTTAAGGTCCAATAGACCTAAGTTAGTCTTAGAAAATCATCTTCATATTATTTGAGTAAATTTCTTTTCGAAAGAAAAACAAACTCTTTAAAAAATTAAGTACAATTTTACTTTGTTTCATTTTTTCCCCTCTTTGAACAAATCCAAATTGAGGAAAAAACATCAATTAAATGTAATTTCGGAGCAAAATCAAATCAATGAATTATTTAATTTTGAGAATTCTGAAAACAAGAAAATCTAGTGTTTTAAGCTCAATCTTGAGATTACAAACAGGTGATCATTAATGAGTCTGCGATAGAGTAATGATTGCTGCTGCAGGCTTATTGCTAGCCATTGAATTTTAAGATGTTGAGATCCAACGGCCAAGAACCAACCTCGACAATCATCATTACTCTGTTACTCTGTCGCAAGCTGATTAATTTTTGCCGTATAAACCCCAATTATACAACGCAAAAAATTCCACGCTCATTTCAATTATTGCCGTCAGATTGCTTGCTGCTTCCAAGTTCCGACTCCGAGTGGACTTTTAACGTTCCTTTTTCTTTTGCGTACGCAAAGACCACCTGATTTAACACGGCAAGCATCTCACGAACGTAGTTCCCGGCACATGCCAAGTCTTCATACATCCTCTTGTACAAGTTATTCCAAGGGGCATAGTGTGGCGTCCAATAGAATGGGCGGCTTAATGGATCGTGTTGGATCCATCTTGTGGTACTTGAACTTCAAACGCTATTTTTTTTTGGAAAAGGTATTTGTGAGTTGGTGCCGATGGAGTAATAGTTGGGTCTTGAATGAAGAGGCTGGAATCATTTACTAAGATGACCAAGCCATTTATATGATTCGGTAGATGATTTGGATCAAGGTATCTACGCTATTGTTTATTCATTGGAAAAACTCAACTGAGAATGAACTATTAGTTGGGAGATGCGGTGTGTGACTAGTGGCAAGTAACTAGTTGGGATTTGGTCAGTTAAGGGCAACAAATGAATTAGTTATGATGACGATTAGCTATGATGACGATTAAGCTAGGATGGGAGGCTTAATAGTGACAATGATGGAGGATTGCTTGTGGTTGGATGATAAAACAACCATGTAAGAATGGAGCCTCTAATTTAGTTATAGAATTGTACCTAGGTCAATATGAGCATGAAGGCTTAGGTTTAGTTAAATGAGTTAAACTAGGTAGAAACGAGCAATAGATCAAGATATAATCTTAACCTTAGTTGAGGATAAACTATAGGTTTTAGTCCTTCAATTGGTAATGCAACGCTAGTTATGCATAATGAGCTAGACTTGGTTGGTGAGGATTGGTTTTATGGTTCATCATACAGTGGTAATCATCCAACTCAGGTATTCGATAACAATGACTTCCTTAGTGGTGAACTAAAGTGTGTTAATCCAACCAAGAGTGTGCCTTAGTTGCGTTGTTTGTGACAACTCAAAAAAAAATATTATTTTAGTTAACACAAAATTGTTTGATGATAAGTGTGATGTTTATCAATTTACCAAATTAAATCGAAGTATAATATGAATGATTATTGTGACTATTGCTCAACATCTTATCAACTCCACATAGTAGCGTCGTTACTTAAATTATACAGAACATTAAAAAAATAATTAAAAAAACTAATTAACTATAGCCTAGGCCCCTCACATAAACATTGCATAAGTCTTTATTAATAACTCTACCCTTTATATTGTGCATTTGCCAACAAAAACAATCCACGCAACAAAATTGTATAACAATGTTATTATAATATGCTTTACTCTAAAATAGTGAATTGGCCTTTTGACCTCTCAAAAATATGAAAAAGAAAACCAATATTTTTTATGAAAATTTAGTAAAAATAATTTTGAATTAATAATCATAAATATTAATATTATAATATATAATTGCAATAAATATATTTGAAAATGAATCAATTTTTATATTAAATTAATAACCATTTCTTATAATCTAAAACTAAAACTAGCATAACCCAAAGCGGGGGAAATGAAACACCGAAACATCGAAGAGAATTTTGATATGTTTCAAAAATGAGAGAAAATTATGTGTAGATAATATAAGTTTTTGTGATGAAAGCAAGTCTAGGAAAATAAGTGAAAAGAAGTTACATCAAACTTCTAAATCATCACATAAATGAAGATAAGTTTCCTCCAAAAGGCTTTTGTACATAAAGTTTTTAAATTTGAAAACATTCGGTGAATAAGTCAATGCTTTCGCCTCGATCCTTTGAATGCCAATGGAATCTTACAAAGCAAAAAAGTCCAAAAATCCAAGGCGCATAGTTATAGGAGTTTTCCAAGTTTTAGGTAGCTTTAGAAAACCTCGAAACCCCTTGAAGTGGAGGAACTATACCTTTGAAACTGAGACCTAGACGTGGAGAGACTATACCTTTGAAATTGAAACTTGAAGTATGTGAGACATCAAACTTTATGCACATCATAATTTGCACAAGCAACACCATTTTTCATGTCGACCATTCATGTGGGTTCTCTTATACTCTCATGTATTGAAGATCATTGAATGGCCAGATAAGGTTGAGAGGTGAAGAAATTTTTTTGTTTAAGTTTTTAATATCCCAAGTCAATCTTCGTATTGAATGTCGATGGTATATAGTCAGGATGTCCATTAGTAACTTGTTGCTTAATTTTCATGATGTAATGGATGCAGAAGCCAACCCCCTTCCATGCACATATTGTATCTCACGGGGCACAAGTTTTGATAGACGTAACAATTCCATTGAATTTCTCTTTAACTTTTCTCTTCAATACACGTAAAGGCAAAGGCATGGTGCCCTCCGCTCCTTGCGG
The DNA here is from genome assembly GCA_001517045.1 of Pseudotsuga menziesii. NCBI lineage: Eukaryota > Viridiplantae > Streptophyta > Pinopsida > Pinales > Pinaceae > Pseudotsuga > Pseudotsuga menziesii. The sequence goes on along the minus strand of LPNX010495746.1, from coordinate 105,164 downwards.
ATCCCAAAACTATCACGATGGAATTTGGAGGCCCTCTGAGTCGTAAAATTTGATATATGAAACTAAAAATTACAATCCAATGAACACAAATTCATTTTCTTATTGTTACATTTCTTTGCAAAATAACTAATATAAATATGACTGCTCATTAGACTCCCATAAACCTTTCTTCAACCTTGATATTAACACAAATTTTTCTTTTTTTTTCAAGTTCCGCAACTTCGGTTATCTCCATTAGTAGAGCACATTGCCAGATAAAACTTTTTTCAAAACCATGGCGGCCACCTGGTCTAGAATGTTGATAAAATGTTGTCTTTGCTTGACCGCATTAGCACCCTCCTCGAGAGGGATGGAGTGCTGCATCATTATTTTTTATTTAAATGATTTTTTTAATTTTAAATATGCATGAAAATGGGTTGTATTGCCACTTGAACCCTAAGATACTAGTGTGTTCCATCAAGACCAAGTCCAGAGTATTATCTAATACAAAAGACCATTGCAAAATCCACATTACTTCTTGCCAACACAAAAAGACCAATTATGTCATGGAGAGTATGAAATTTCAATTAGAATGGTCCAAAAAAAAAATAGAATTTTTTTAAGAAGTGAATCTCAAAGATATTTTTGAAGAAAAACAATATCAATTTAAATATTATTATTATAATATAATATAATATTATTAGTTGATTAAGACTAAGATGGATGATATTCATTCATTGTAAATATAATGTAATATAATATTGTTAGTTATTTAACTCTTAGATGGGTGATATTGGTTAATTAATATATGTGACAGCAGGCATAAAAAAAATTTAATGCTAGTTGAGTCCTTCCGAAGTTTAATCTTTGGGTTGTTGTTAGTATAATATAATATAATATTATTAATTATTTAAAGCTAAGATGGATAATATTCATTAATTAATATAGGTGGCAGCAGGCAAAGAGAAAACTTCAATGCTAGTTGTCTCTTTTCCAACATTCAATCTGTTGCCGTCTTTTTGACTCACAAATATTTGTCGCTACAATTTGGAAATTACTCTGTTAGGTTCGAGTTGCTTTCTAATATAGGGTTTTTATTAAAAAAAAACATGAAAAAATAAATCCATAACATTTCGCAGTTTCAGGGTAGGGTCCCGTGATTCAATATCAGTTCGATTTCAAAGTTTATTATAATAAACATGAAAGAAGAAATCCATAACATTTGTCAGTTTAGGGGTAGGCGTTTGTGATTCAATATCTCGATTTCAACGTTTATTATAAAAAACATGAAAGAAGAAATCCATAACATTTGGCAATCCCGGGGCTAGGCATCTGTGATTCAATTTTATTTTGATTTCGAAGTTTAGAATGTGTTGGTTTTACATTAAGCAGCTCAAAACTCATGAAAATTGTACCATGGAGTCTATTTTCCTAATGGGTAGGCGATTCCATCACTTTGCAGCTTTGCACACCATGAATACGCTAAGGCGATTTGCAGTTTCTCATCAACTTTGTTTAGTTACATCAATTCACTATGAATTTGTAGTGCCGTTATTTATGATTTTGCAGTGGGTTTGTTATTTTTCATTCTCCACAAACATAGTAACTAATTACATCTATGTATTTTCAATTATGTTAAGAAATTCGCCATGAGATTGCCTCCGGAGCAATCCCGTCCAAGGGAAATTTCAGCTGGTAGATATGAGTTTGGATGGGGAGCCTCACCAAATGCAGCCAGAAGTAAAGGACCCACCAAGCACAACTATGCCACACCATTATTGTTGTTGGCCTCATAGCCATTGTTGTTGGCGTCAGTACTGGTGGTAAGTTACTACAAGATTTTTGCCAAGTATTGCAAAGCTTCTCGATGGAGACATTTTTTCAGGAGGTGATGTAGGAGTTTGGACTCTCAAGAGAATATACAAGTCGATGCTTATTCACTGGAAGGATTCCAAGACCCAGATATTCCTTCCTATAATTCAGATAATGAAGTGCGAGTATGATGGCTTGGCTATGAAGTGCAATTGCCTGTGATCTTATTCGTTCTATGATTGCCACCTCTGCAGCCTGAAAGTTGAAAAGAGTAAGAGTTTTCTCAGCTCCATATTTACCAATATAGAGGCAAAGTCAGCATAGGAGCAAAACCCATTTTAGGCCTATTGATACCGAATCAGTTGACTGAAATGTAATAGACTCATTCTTACATCCTAACAAAAACTAGTAGCAGACACAAATACTTGGCCCTTCCCGAACCCTTATATTATATAGATTAATATATATATCCTCCAGGTCCAGAGCTCATTTCATACCCAGTGGAAAATTGTAGATTCCATTCTTGTAGTAAGAGAACTGGCATCACCTATTCACCCTGGATTTTATGGAGGGCGTGCACTACAATTGAATATTGAATAAAAATCTTGAATATTGGATGTTTATTCAGATGTCACTCGTCTAACAATGCACTCACTGAATGTACAGGGTCAACGAATTTATTTTTTTAATGCACGGAATGTACAGGGTCAGCGAATTGTTTTTTTAATTTCATAAACACAGAGGGCGGCTCCTCATTCGCCATCGACAGATGACAAAAGATTGAGTAGAGCCGTCCCCTTTAATAACACCTTCGGTGTAATTAAAAACTAACATTTAACTGAATTTTAATAATAACACATTTTAAAAATAACCATAATAAAACAAAGTGAAATATTGTGACATAATTAAAAACCCTTATATTTTTTAATCTAGATACAATTAAGCCATGTAATACATTATGACATTATTGAAAACCCACATAATAGATAAACTATGATGGTTTTTGAACTTTGGCTCATAATGATATTTCTTAAATATTAAGAAAAGTTATTTAAGTTGAGTTTTATTATTATTAGAATGGGAAATTTTTTTAATGGTTTATGGTAATTAATATATATATATATATATATATATATATATATATATATATATTAACACAAATGGGTAAATTTTATTTTTATGGAAGGATGTTGGTTTTTTATTGGCAATTACCAATCAACCATGTTACAATTTTCAGAAGAACCAAATGCTTCCTATCTCCCAACCAGAAGTTGAGAGAGAGAAAAAAAACAAATTACAATTCTAATCAAGGATGATTACAGAATAGAATGGAAGCAGTTGGTTTCCCCATTAAGGCTAAGAAACCCTTGAAATAGAAGACAAGCTTTGTTAGCCATAGAGTTAACAAGCTGATTTAAGTCACGGAGAATATGAAAAGATTCAGTCTTCTCAAAATCTTTCATAATTATCCTAATTCTCTGAAGAATTTTTTTTAAGGCAAAATTGTTGAAGCTGTCAGCTGAGTTCAAAGATTTTATCAGCAACTTCGAATCACCAAAGATTTGGACAGACTTAAAGCCATTCTCCTTAGCCAGCTGGATCGCTAAGAGAAGGCTGTAGCATTCAGCTTGATTATTTGACATGGAGCCAATACCCTAGCTAAATTTGATACTGATCAATCTGTCGGGAGAGAGAATGAGTCCTCCAGCACCAGAGGCCCCAGGATTCCCCTTGGAGGCACCATCAAAGAAAATGACCGCTGAAGCTGAATTCAACCAATTTTTTTTTAAGGAATCATAATTCCCATGAAACCTCTAGGAAGGAGAATCGGCAGGCTTGACCCTTAGCAAACATTTACCTAGAGATTGAAAGCAAGATCCCAAACAAAAAGATGAAATCGGCTGCCCAATAGACTTAGCGAACCACAATTTTGACTTTAGAGCCACTACCCGGTGGAATGGTCTTTGATATTTAAAAATGCAGCAGTTCCTAGCAATCTAGATTACCCACCACATGAATTTCAAAATTGACTGCCAGTTGTTATGAATTGTTTCTAAGTGTGATTTCAAAGGACGAATTTTATGCCAGGCAAGATACAATTCTATTGCTGAGTTCTGGATAGAGAACGATCTTGAGACATCACGAAGAAATATTTCCAACACTGATTTTGAGAATGCACAATCCACTAGCAGGTGGTCGGCCGTCTCCAGGGCAGAATTACACAGGCAGCAGTGGAATGGACCTCTGAATCCACGTTTCATGAGAGAATCACCGGTCAAAATCTTATTATGCAACACCAGCCATGCGGAAAAGTTTACTTTCGGCAGGCAATGAGAATACCAAATCGATTTCTAGATTGCTGGAGGATAGACTAAAACATGGGGGATTTGAAGAGCACAGTATCCTTTGGAAACCGAATAGAACCCATCCAAACCCCATCCCCAGCTTTCTTGTTGGGCGTAGTGAACAGGTGCAAGACCAGATAGAGTAGAACACAACAGATTTTTTTGAGAAAGAAGACATTCAGGAAGGTCTGGGAGAGACCAGCCAATCCAATTTCCAAAACAATCCTAGGAACTGATATTAGCCAATTAAATCAAGCCTTTATTGATTTCCCAATGCATAATCTCAGTTAATGGAATTATAGAGGAGAGAGGAGGATTCCCAGAAATTTAATCCTCCCAAAGACTGATTCACTTCACATTACCAGGGATTCTAAAAAGATGAGTACTAAAAAACCCAAAACCTTTTTTGCAAGAGTTCCAAATAGTAGTGCCGGATAAGGTGTTTGCAGCAGTGGCTTTTCTCAGAAAGCCTCCCTTAATATATTTCTTCTGAAAAATCTGACTGACTAGATGATTTTTATTCTCATATAACTACCAGATAATTTTTCCACTCATAGCCAGATTGGCCAGCCCAAGGTCTCGAATTTGTAGACCGCCCTCTATCATAGGTCTCTTAAGAACTTCCCAACTTACCAAATGCATATTTCTTTTACCTTCTTTTCCACTGTTCCAGAGAAAATACCGAAGAATTTTTGCAAACTAAGTTGTAATGCTCTTTGGGGCAAGCATAAGAGAGGCATGGAAAATCGGAAATGCTGAAAGGACTGCCTTGATCAGAATGAGTTTCCCAGCCTTGGTTAACCAGTGACCTCCCAAAGAAGATATTTTGGCTTTTAACTTGGCTAACACCTCTAACCAAAGAGAGGGGGGAGACGGGCCCAGAGTTAAAGGTAGCCCCAAATACTTGATCTTTTCCCATTTGTCATAACTAGGGAAGCCCAAGAATTCTGAAATTCTACTAATTGATTAATCTTCTAATTTTCAGCCATAAACTGCGCTTTTAGATTTGTTAATCAGAGCTCCAGAGATTAGAGAGAAATTTTGGTGGATGGTATTAAATGCCTGAGCAATCTTCATAGAGGCTCCACCAAGGAGAAGGGAGTCATATGCAAAAAGAGAGTGATTAATTGGATCCAAACCTTTAGCAAATTTGATACCCAAGATGTACCTAGCTTCCTTTTCAGCTATGAGTTTTCTACTAAGAGCTTCAGCCGTCAAAATATACAGGAAGGGGGACATCAGATAGCCTTGCCGAAGGCCTCTAGAAGCCTTGAAAAAGTTGGTTGGCCTACCATTAACTAAAGGCGCAATCCATAGCCCATCAGTGCATGCCTTTATCAAATTAACAAACTCTGAGCAAAACCCAAAAGATAACAAGACATCGTACAGAAAGGACAACTTTACATGATCAAAAGCATTCTTCATATCCATCTTTATTATCATACCTTTCTCCTTCCGCTGGAAGCCTGAATGAAGAGATTCTTGCACTGGAATAACATTGTCCACTAACTGTCTGCCATTAGAGGAAATTTGGGGTCTAAAATGGGCCTTATAAGAAAACACACCAACAAAAAAAATTGTGAGTTGGAATTCAAGAACCAATAGAATTTCAATAAAATGAGTCAACCATAATGGTTGAATTGACATATTTGTCATAAAAGAAAACTATTTTTTTTGTTCGTATTTTCGACATATCTCCTTGTGTTTTTACTCAAATTTCAAGTGGGAGAGCTTGTTGGATGTGGAATTTAATTCTGTATCCAACGAGTACCCACACTGCATACTTTTGACAGCCCCCTCTACCCCAAAAACAAGAAATACTTGAAAAAACGTGATGATGATGTCATCATCACGTTTTTTCAAGTATTTCTTATTTTTGGGGTAGATGGGTCTATCAAAAGTATGCAGTGTGGGTACTCGCTAGATGCAGAATTAAATTCTACATCTAACGAGCTCTCCCACTCAGAATTTGAGTAAAAAAACAGGGAGATATGTCAAAAATACGAACAAAAAAAGTAGTTTTTTCATTCTTCCTCTAAAATTAATAACTATTATTTTATTATTTTCCTTAGGAGGCCCATTTTAGACCTCAAATTTCCTCTAATGATTTAACATATCCCCCTTGAAGAGGAGAGATCGACTTACTTAGAAATAGCTTAAATCTATTTGATAGAATCTTAGCAAGGATCTTATACGACACATTACACATAGAAATTGGATGAAACCTATCAAAAGAAGAAGGGTTTGCCTCCTTGAGGATAAGGTCAAGGAAATTTGATATTGTACAACCTCCCACTTTAGCTTTACTATGGAAAGCAGTCACCATTCGGACTAAATCAGTTTTGATGATGGCCCAGCAAACTTTGTAGAAGTGGACAGAAAAACTATCAGGCCCTACAGCCTTATCCAACTCCATATCCTAGATGACTTCAACGATTTCCTTTTCAGAGAATGGTTTCATCAAAACATTGTTATCCTCAATACTGACAAGGGAAGGGACATGTTCCAAAAAATCAGAAGCAACCTTCTCTTCATTGTGACCATCTTCCTAAAATAAAATATGGAAATGCTTACTTGCAGCCAGTTTAATGTGAGCTTGTCCTTTTATAAAAACCCCCTCATTTGAGAAAATTTTAGAGATATGATTTTGAGATAATCTAACTCGACACTATCTATGGAAAAAAGTTGAGTTCTTATTCCCTGCCTTTAGCCAGAGACAGCGAGATTTTAACCATACGTGCTCCTCTTCTTTTCTGAAAGATAAAGTGGCTTTAATTTGAGTGAGGTGTTCCTAAACTAAGTGAGATTCAAATATTTATCTATCTTCCATACTGGTTTGTAATGCAGAGAGCTCTTCCACGTTTTCTTTTCTGGCGATCGTAGGAGAGGGGATAGGATTTTTTATCCATTCCTTTAGCGCGGACTTAGTATCCCTCAGCTTCTACTCCTAGACATAACTGGGAGAGCCGATAACATGCTATGACCAAGCATGAGTCACAACGTCAAAAAATCCAGCTCTATCGATCCAGAGTGGACTGAATTTAAAGGGAATTGGCCCAAGCTCCTCATCTTTTTCTAAGAGCAAGGAAATTGGATTGAGATCCGACGATAATTTTGGTAAAATTTTGGATGAGATGATATTTTTCCCATCTATGAGCATGCAATGAACAAGGAAGCGATCTAGTCTAGCATAAATATTTGCAGCCCCTGCTCGATGATTTGACCAAGTGTAATGTCCAACCTTGGGTTTGAGGTCCATCAACTCCCAATCTAGAATCAATTCCTCGACAGTATCAGCCATAAAGTCATTTCCATGCAACCCACCTTTTTTTTCATTCGGTGAAAACAAATGTTTGGATCACCAGCTAGAATGATGTTTACAGGAGAATTGGAGACAAGGAATCCTTTCAATGTAGACCAACATTCTCTTTTTTCATTATAATTAGTAGGAACATAAAGATTAAAGAGTGCGAAAGAGATCTTACTGTCAAAATGGAAGAGCTCTGAAAAAATCCAGTGTTGTGTGGAAAACCATTTTTTTAACTGAAACTTCTCTTCACACCATAGGGTTGATATTCCCCCATAGGAGCCTCTAGCACTGACAGCCTTACCCGCGGTCAGTTTCCATTTATATTTTCTAAGAATAAGGAGAGCTTCCTCTTCAATCTTAGTCTCTTAAAGCAGGAGAATATAAGAAGGTGCCATTCTCATGAGGTCTTTGATTGCTTCATCTTTTATTGGGTTCCCCAATCCCCTACAATTCCAAGAGACTATCTGCATTACTTTCTCAATGAAGAGGGAGTGGAAACTCCCTTAGGAGGCATGGTTCTCTTATTCCTTCCATAAGAAATTTCGATAGTGGACTGACAGCCTTGCGTTTTTAACCTATCAGTCTCTTCCTCCCGGACCTCCTTCTTAGACTTCTGGCCAGACTTTTTGGAGAACTGCTCAATGGAATCTTCCTCTGAAGATCCAAAGCTATCAGCTAGCTTCTTTCGAGAAATGTCTGCATAAGGTAGGAGAGAACAAGCACCAGAAGGAGTAATAACAGGAGAACCTTCAACCCAAATAGGATCAAAAGTTGAGGGACTAGGTTGATCCAAAATTGTTGTGTTTACTTCAGACATTTCAGGCCCAACCGCTTCCTGCATTTCCCCTTCTTCAAGGGAAAAAGAGCTAAGGACAGCAAAATGATTGGGAGGATTTATGGATCTATCTAACACCTGAGGAGTAGAAGTTTTCTTCCCCACAGCAGTGTCCCCTACTGATGTATTGGCTACTTTCCCTTTCTTTCTAGAACCAGGATTAGAAGCTCTAGCTTTCTGAACTTGTGTCCAATGGTCTACTTTCTCAATTTCCAATTCCTCTTCAGTTTTTTTCTTACAATTCCAGGAAAAATGGCCATAACCATGGCAGAATCTAAATTTAAAGGGAATTTGTTCGTAATCCATCTCCTGGATATGAGACCAATCTGCAACCGTTAAATTGATTACCTTGGGTAGGCCTGTCTCCATATCAACCTCAACACATATTCTTGCGCAAGAAAATTGATGTTTCCTCTCAACCCGATCAATGTAGTTTCCCAACTTATTCCCAATGGTTTCAAGAGCGACTGAATTCTAGCAGTGAAGAGGGAGGTGCGAGAGCCTTACCCAGACTAGAATAGCAGACATGACATCTTGTGAGGGGTAAAAATTAGGGGTCCACTTATTCAAGTAGAGACCCTGTGGTCCCATGAAGTACAGATTGTTTTGAAAGATAAGATCTCGGTCAACTACTAATTCGAAAATGAAAACATAGTACCCTCTTCCAACAAAGTGACTATGGATACCCTCAAAAATTAAGGGCCTCCAGTTCCTCTGCACCCAGCCGTCAATGGCCTTTGGAGATGGCCAGAGGCCAGTAAATTTCCCATTTAACCCTCTTTCCAAGAGGTTTAAATCCGACCGAAAAATCTGTTCCGCGGGAAGTTCTACCGAAGGAATATCCACCTTCTTAACGAATTTCAGAGCAGCCCCCCCAATCTTCTTGCCACAGGAAGTGATCAAATTCTTGAATTCTTCTAAATCATGAGGGAGGGGTAGGGGAGGAACCCCACCGGAGTCCATAACTAGAACCACAAGATTCCAAATAGACTTCCCAAGAAAGAAAAAACAAAATTACCAAACAACTTCAGAAGACAAGCAGAGTAGCGATCTCCCAAAAAATGAAAAGCAAGCTCGACCCCAGGGTGATGGAAAGTCAAATCAACACCAACCACCAGGAGATGTATCAAGAAGTAAACAACTCACAGACAAAGAAAAGGATCAAGGGCCTCCCACTGTCGAGATTGTAATATCTAGAAGATCCTCCAAGTGAATCCTTCACTAGTAGACGATCAAGGTGACATCAACCAGACTAGAGCGACCCACTAGCAATGGAGAGCCAACCGATCCACTTGCAGACACCCACTACAACCACAGGCTCTGAAGCACACACCACATAGCCGCTTGGGGCTGATCAGATCCTGAGAAAGCCACCACGCTGCAGTAGATCAAGGATCAACCTGCTGAGATGGAGGACCCTCTGAACTAGGCACATCCACTTCAACGTTGAGGCCAAGGCCTGAAGAAAGCGAACCAGGCCGAGGAAACCCAGAAATCAAAATTTCTTGAATAAAAATTCAAATCTTCTTGGAGCCAGTTTTTTCTTAATTTCAATTAGTTATCCATGGTAATTAATATTATTAGTAATAATCATATTAATAAAATTAATATGTTTTAAATATGTTTTTTTTAATATACTAAGAGGTATGTATTTGACACATTGAGATCTATAATAAATTACTAATACATATTTTTAAATTGTATTGAGCTTATTAATGTATTGTTCTTATGATGCTACATTACCAAATGAAAAATTTATTCAACAATACATGGTTTCACTGCAATGAAGGTAGACTTCTCAAGCTAAAAGATGGAGTTAATGGAGTAGAACTACACGTTAATCTAATAGTTTTTAATTACCACGTTCATCTAAATTTAATTTAATAGTTGTATCGGCATTGGACTTAACCTAATCGTTATCTAATAGCTAATATAATAGCTATCCAATATAACAACGATTAGAGTTGAAGTTAAGCTAATAGTTGTAAAAACACTAGAGTTAAGTTAATAGCTCTATCTAATAGTTATCCAATATAACCGTTGAAGTTAAGCAAATAGTTCTAGAATGATTGGAGTTAAGCTAATGCTTGTATCTAGTAGTTAATTTAAAAATTAGTATATTAGAAAGTGTAGTTCAAGTAAAAGTCATGTTTGGAGTTGAACTTAAGCTAATAGTTGTATCAACAACGGAATTAAGCTCATAGTTGTATCTAATGATCAAATAGTTGTATCTAGTAATGGAATAGTTCAAGTTCAAGTTTTATTTTTTCAATTCTCATAAACTATACTTATCATATATTAACTAAGTTTTTTTTTTAATTTTAGACAACGCCCATCTGTCTCATTCTCTTGTCCATATATGAAAAAGATATATATATATATATTCGTACTGGGGGAATCGGTAACTGGGTGGTTCTGGTACTCGCGTGACACGGGGTCCATTCTCGTCGGCTGCCACTATAACCCCAGGTGCGTCCACACAGCCCGCAAACATGGGGCACAGATAAGTCGGGGTGATATTTGAACTTGAGACCTCCTTTACAACATTCCTTCATTTACACGGCACTTGCCAGTCAGTCTACACCCCTGCGGGCTAAATGAAAAAGATAATTGATAATATAGNTATATATATATATATTGAAAAGTGGTTCACCATGGAAGCCCAATTTTACACCATGGCTACGTCCACTCGAGAAAATATCTTATACTCGTTTGGCAAGTATACATGAACTTGGGCATCATTAATCACGATAAATGGCTCACCAGCCTAATATTTCATTACATACAAAGGCTCCCAAGAATCAAATGTCCCCGGCGAGATTTGAACCCGGGTGGGAAGCGCAATAACCAAATCTCCCAACCACCCGAGATTCGCCCAATGGACAAATATATATATATATATATATAACTTTCCAAAAAATGAATAATTTGTTTTGGTTTAAGAAACATAAATTTATATTAATATGAAAACTAATTAGTAAAATAATTATAAAATTAATATTTATAATTTTAAAATATTTCAAAAATAAATTCGTTATAAAAATTATAAATTTATCTTTACATAAAACATGATTCATACACTTCAACATGATAATGTTAATATTTCAATCATGATAATGTTAATAAAAATTTAATATTTAAATAGAAAGAGATATAATACTCAATTTGGATAATCTTTTAGGAGGTTATTACTTTCTAGATCTATGGAAAGTTTAAAAGCCTTTTTAAATTAATAATGTAATAACACCATTTATCTTTCTTATACAAAATATGGATGATCTTTTAGGAGGTTATTACTTTTGCATCTATAGAAAGTTTAAAAGCCTTCTTAAATTAATAATGTAATAACATAATTTATCTTTCTTATACAAAATATGAAATTCTATAGGAAAACACACACACACACACACATATATATATATATATATATTCTTTAAACACAATATGATATGAAACTTTCTCCTAAACATACATATTTTCTTACAAAATATGAAACTCTCTCCGAAACATATATATAGACACTATCTAGGGAGAAAAAGAGTCGAAACACACACACACACACACACATACACATATGGATTTTCTAGATATCACAAAGTAAAAGGAGCCAACTTGGTTCATTCTTTTCTATTTTTTTTACGTCAGTTGTATGTGTAAATTTACAAAGTACGCTAATTTTTCTTGGGCTTTATATAAACATTAAAAAAAACCAAAGGCACAAAAAGTTGAAACTACTATTTTTCCATAGTTAATAACTCCACATGGAAGACCGATAGAGAATTTGCAGAAAAAGCTCGTTTTTAATTGTTTTGAAAAGCTTTCGGTTAATTTGGAAACCATCAAATAACAATATGATATTTGTGAATAGGTTAGCTAAATAAAACTACAATATTTGTTAAATGGTTATGTTGTTTTTTCTACCGCATCAAACCGCAACCAATGTACAATATTACTTTCTAAATTTCCAACATTGATATTCTTTCAAAAAGAGAGTGCCGTAGTGGGATGAGTCATAGCTCTCCAAAATGAGATTTTTTCTGCCGCATCAAACCACTCGCAATGTACAATATTACTAAAAATTTCTGCCATCCATTGAAATTCAAAAGTAAAGCCTTCCAAACTTCCATAATTTTGAGATATAGATGGTTGGGTGTTCAATTCCATTGGTATTCATCGCCACAAATTAAGAATACATGCAATTAGTTTAAAATATTTATTTAAGACTTACTTCAGATTTTATTATCCAACTCACTCGTCTCCATCCATTACAGATTGCTCCCGAGCATCGCCTCTCTGTCGCTTATCACGATGCCATCTACGCTCTACAATGTCTCCATTTCAATTCAATAAAAGTAGACTCCAGTTTCAATTCCCATGTTGATTACTCGTGGGAGAAAATGATTAAATAACTAAAAGAACTCCTCGTCAACTATTAATTGAATTCACAGTTCAACAATTAAAATAAATTCCTCGTGCTTTGACTGAAGAAATGCAAATCTTCAACTTAGCATTAAGCAGTTAGAGTTCAAGTTAAGCTAGTACTTGTAAAATCATTGGAGTTAAGCTGATAGTTGTTTCTAATAGATAAACTAATAGTTATCTAATATAATAGTGATTAGAGTTGAGGTTAAGCTAATAGTTTTAGTATCATTGGAGTTAAGCTAATAATTGTATCTAATAGTTAATTTAAAACTTAATATATCAACAATTGCAGTTTAAGTAAAAGTCATGATCGGAGTTGAAGTTAAGATAATAGTTGTATCATTAATGGAGTTAAGCTCATAATTGTACCTAATAATACAATAGTTGTATCTAATAATGGAATAGTTGAAGTTGAAGTTTATTTTTTCCAAATATCACGAGCTGTACTTATAAAATGTTAACTAAGCTATTTTTTTTAAATGATTAATTCTGAATTTTGGACAACACCCATAGAATCAATCTAGATAGTACACTTGTCTCATTCTCATCCATAGATGAAAAAACATAGATGGTAGTCCACCCCAAAATTATAAGATATAAACGCCTATCGATGTAATGAGATGCAAGAGTTTATTAGGAGTTTGGATGAGTTTATTAGGAGTTCAAACAATTTTATTAGGAGTTTGATTCTTACATGACTACACATTAGCTAGACTCCTAGATACCAAATGTAGTTGGACTAAGCCTTAAGTGATTAGAGTTGAAGTTAATCCAATAGTTGTAGAATCATTGGAGTTAATCTAATAGTTATCCAATATAATTGTGATTAGAGTTGAAGTTAAGCTAATAGTTCTAGAATAATTGGAGTTAAGATAATAGTTGTATCTAATAATCGATGGAGTTAAGGTAGCAGTTGTATCTAATAATCAAATAGTTGAAGATTAACTTTAATTTTTACAACTATCACTAACTATACTTATCACACGTTAATTAAGCTATTTTATTTTTTTTGAAATTATTAACTATTAATTTTGGACGACACCCAAGAATCAATCTGGACAATGCACTTGTCTCATTCTTGTCCATAGATGAAAAAGCATAGATGGTAGTCCACCCCAAAATTCTAAGATATATACGCGTATCGGCGTAACTATCGAAGCAAACATAATTTTTTATCTTATTTCAAAAGAACAATGTTATTAAACAAATGTTTATTTTTAACTTTATTTTTTATTTATTTAAATAATTAAGTTTTATGCCCGCACGAGTGTGGCTCATTGACAATTCACTTGTTATGAATTCACATGTTGTAAATTGGACGTCACGAGTTCAAATCACACCCAACTTTACTCGTGTCCCATGCTTGTTGGGTGTGTGGGGCACCTAGGGGTATAGTGGTAGTGGGATTGGATCCCTGGACCTCGTGTCACGTGAGTACCATCCCAGCCTCCAATTGCCGATTCTCCTAGAAAAAAAAAGGTTAAGTTTTATATTTTTATTAATTTTGTAAAATATATTTATATTTTTTTTTTCCAATTTGCTGTAGGAGTAGTGGCTGT
>LPNX010495746.1:7628-90844 GCA_001517045.1 Pseudotsuga menziesii | reverse complement strand
GGGGGGGTGAATCAGTTATTTCTAAAGCTTAAAAGCATTTTTCAAGATTTAAACCATTATTACAGATTACATATTTAGTTATGATGTTGCAACAAGTATAACAGCCGAGATGATGCTTATCAATCACACACACATGATAGAAACAAAAAAAAAATCACTTTATTTGAGCACCTACTCAAATGAGGCTGCAACCTCTATTTTACAAGTTCCTTCTTGTAGAGAGCACCAACTCTCATGTTTTTCTAGCACCCACTAAAATAACATTCTCCAACTACAACTGGGTGGAAGCACCAACTTCCACTTGTACAAGCTCCAACTTGTACAAGGAAAACAAACAATTTTTCCCTAGAACCACCCTTGCACCCTTGTTTCTCAGACTTAAAACCTGTAGAGTACAATATTCAAAAAAAAAAGATATAACATTGCATACCAACTCTGTTATGATCTTCTTCTAGATTTATGCACCTTGGTTCCCCTCAATATCTTCGTTCTGGGTATCCAGAGTCCTCAATCATTCTACGATTCTCACTTTATCGACGATCCATGCATCAACTTCTCTGTCTGTAGAGAGTGCGATCTTCTCTTCCTATCTCCCATCCTTTTATAGAAGTCAATCTGTAACTTCTTTACATGCTCATGTGCCTGACGGTCTATTTCCATAATTGATCAAACTGTTCGATGCCTTATGACAGACAAGAAGTCCAATCATTGGTTAATCATGAATTTCATGAATTTCTGTAACGATTCTTCGTCCTTTGGCCTCTTCCACACTTGTCATTTTCTGGAAAGAAAACAGAGCTTCCGCACTCCTGGTTCCATAGTTCTGGTTTCATAGTTCAGGTTCCGTCACAATCATTCCGCACCATTGATCTTCTTTGGGCTCTTCGTGACCATTGATCTGAATTCAGTGTGGGATGTAGATCCCAGGTTTTCAATATTTGTTTAGACAAATCCTCAACTTTTCGACTTCCAACTTCCGCTTTCCGCTTTCCACTTTTGTCTTTTTTCTTTTCACTTTCTGACTTCCATACTTTCGACTTCCACTTTCCATTTTCTGCTTTTTGACTTCCTCACTTCCTCACTTCTGACTTCCGAATTCTACACTTTCGAATTTTTCTTTTGCTTTCCGCTTTCCACTTTTTGACTTTCGCACTACCGACTTCTGGACTTTGGAATCAGAAAAACCCAACTTCCATCCTTAGTCCTTTCCTGTTCTCCCACTTTTTGCTTTCCGTTATCCGAATTCCGCACTTCTGACTTCCAGACTTTGGGATTGAAAAACCCAACTTCCAGCCTTAGTCCTTTCCTGTTCTCCTGCTTTCTGCTTTCCGCTTTCCGACTTCCACTTTTTGACTTCCACAATTCTGGCTTCCGCACTGCCGCTTTTCGCATTTTGACTTCGAAAATCAGAAATCTAACTTTTCTTATTCTCGAAATTTTGGACTTTCTCCTTTCTGCTCTTGCACTGCAACATTCCTTCAGCACTGTCGACTTCTTTTGCGGTTTCACTCTTGACCGTCGGATGTTGTTCATCAGATTACCTTTGAGACTTTGCAGATTTGCTCTTGACCATTGATTTCTTGTTCCGGTTTACTCCTGACCCGTTGGATCTATTCATCATATTACCTTTCAAAGTTTGCATATTTTCTCTTGACTGTTGATCTTGACCTCCTTACAACAATTTATTTCCACTTTCACAAGATGACCCTTCCTTTATCTTCCTCGCTATTATGAGTCCTCTTTTCATCCTCTGCTCATTTGGATCATTCTTGGAACTATGTTGCTATCAATGACAACCATATCACACTCTGATCTATTTTCCATATGACCATTAATATTTCAATAGTCTCCCCTTGAACGCAAAACCTCCAACACACAAATCCTCTAATAGTCTCCCCTTGACCGCAAAACCTCCAACAATCTCCCCCTTTGGAATTGATGGCAATCTTCAACTTTTGGATGCATGCTGTACTAGTAATCATCAATATGTTTATCATATATAAAAAAGTTATCCCCCTTTGACATCAATGTCAACGAAGCTTCTATAGTACAACTCCCCCTATCAAAGTGAATAAGTTATTTGGAATAGGATATGATACCTAGCTTCTAGTGTAGGTACTCAAACTATGTATTTGGTAAGGGTTTAGTGAAGATATCAATAGTCCGTTGTGAAGAAGGGATAAAATTCAATTGAACTACTATGTTTGTAACATGTTCCCTTAATAAGTGATAATAGGTATATGCTTGGTTTTGGAATGAAGGACTGGATTTTTGGACATACTAATGGTGCTGATATTATCGCAATGAAGAGGAATGGGGTTAGCATATCTTACCTCCTGCTCTTCCAGTGTCTGAATCATCCAGAGAATTTGTGTATAGAAAGTGGCAACAACAATGTACTAAAATTTTGTAGTGGATAAGGATATTGAGCCTTGCTTCTTACTCAACCATGCAACTAAAGAATCACCTAAGAAGAATGCACCTCCACTTGTATTCTTCCATTCATCTAAACAGTTTGACCAATCAACATATGAATATGTAGTTAACTGAATATTCTGATTCCTGGGATACCAGAGACAATAATTCATTGTGCCCTTAAAATATTTGAATATCCTTTTCACAACCACCAAATGACTTTGCTTAGGAGCAGACTGAAACCTTCCTACCATTCCCACAACTTGCATGATATCAGGACGAGATGCTGTGATGTATAAGAGACTTCCTATCATTGACTGATATGTTCTTTTATCAACATTAGGTGAGGGATCATCCTTTCTAAGTCTACACCCAACAACCATATGTGTACTGACAGGTGATGAGTCTTCCATTTGAATTTTCTTCAACATCTCCTTCGAATACTTCTCTTGGGAGAGAAATAAGCTTTCAAGATTTTGGATAATGCGAAGACAAAAAAAGAATGACAGTTCTCCTATCATTGACATCTAAAACTCAGATTACATGGTATTAGCAAACCACTGCACAAAAGAATAATTAGTGCATCCAAATATAATGTCATCCACATACACCAAAACTATTAATAGATTATCACCTTCAGATTTGATATACAAGTTACTATCAACAATACCTTTCTTGAAACCTTTGTCTTGTAGATATTTGTCTAGTCTATGATACCAGGCTATGGGTGCTTGTTTCAATCCATATAGAGCCTTCTTTAATTTGCAGACAATGTCAGGATTATCTGTCAGCTGGAATCCTTCAGGTTTGTCTATATAGACTTCTTCTTCTAGATATCCATTGAGAAAGGATGACTTAACATCCATCTGCTATACTTTGAAGTTCTTATGAGTGGCATAGACAAGAAACATTATGATGGCTTCCAATCGTGCTACTGGTGCAAAATTTTCATCAAAGTCTTGTCCCTCAACTTGGGCACACCCTTTGCAAACTAAGTGATATTTATTCCTTACAATTTGTCCTTGTTCATTCATCTTGTTTTTAAACACCCACTTGGAGCCTATTACATTTTTATCTACATTTCTAGGAACCAACTCCCAAGTGTTATTTCTCTCAATCTAATCAAGCTCTTCATTCATGGCTTTAACCCAATCTTCATCCTCACTAGCCTCTTCAAAATTATTAGGTTCCATCATAGATAGGAAAGCAATCTGAGAGTGTTCTGAAGCTTTGATCAACTTTCTTCTTGTATTCACTCCTTTATTCTTGTCACCAATTATCTGACTTTCAGGATGATTCTTCTAAACTATTCTAGAAGGTGATTTTGTTTCTGTCTGCTACCTTGAATCTTCCCGAGTGTTTGCATGTTCATCATCTAACTCTGAATCTTCTTGTTCTTTTTCTTGGACCCATTTTTCTTTAACTTTAACTGTATCTTTTGTATGTTCTGTATCTGGTTCAACACTGCTTATTTGAATGTCTGTTGTACAGGATTATACACCTTATAACCTAAGGTCTGGGGTTACCAACATACTCAATAAACTTGCAGACAATTGACTCTAGAGTGTAGTAAAGGAAATAGGAGGATGGGAAGTACTTACCCGATACATGACGGTTGATCCTAGCTTGTCCTCTTCCGCTCTGCTTCTCCTCCAAAGTCTTCAGAGATGCTTTCTCCTTCACCTGTCAAGATTCAATCTTCCAAATACTAGATGATTCATATATATATATATATATATAAGCAGGTTAGATAAATCATAAACAGAATACTGAAACATAAACAATTATCAAATCACAATATATGAAATACATTTAAGACACATATGGAAGAAGGATTCTCTTTATTAACAATAATGAGGAAGTTCAGATTACAACCCAACGCCTGAGACAAGGACTCCTCTGCAACCAAAGGATTCTGAGTTCCACTGCTCCAAAGACTTCTGTATAAACTCCACCAGCATAACTTTTCTCTCCAAGTGTATGTTCCAAACACCCTCCCCAAGGCCTGTATTTATACATGGTGAAATAAGGCAGTTTCGAAGGTTGAGGAGGTTGAGACAGTTAAGATGATTAAGGTAAATGACTTAACTAATCTCAAGTAATCGCATGTTTTATTTTTAATTTCAAAGGGACACATCCACGGGTATGAAGAATGACAACTCACATATGATCCGCGAGTTTCTATAAGAGCAACCCGCATATACATCCATACGCGACATGCAACAACTGACACTCGCGTATGATCCGCGAGTTGCATATATATAGGGTCGCGTACATAACTTGACATAGCTAAAAAGTCAAAGTAACCAGATAGATGGATGATGAATGTAGTTTATAATAATCCTATCTATATTGTTTTGGGCAATCCTCAATCCATAGATGTCCTTTTGTGTGCCAACATGAGGGATGTCGGCACTCGGACGGAGAGGTGCCATTCAGGTGGATAATAGATGCCCCCTAATGTGTGAGGTCAGAGGGAAGCAATGGCTGAAATACATTATAATCTTCATCTTTGGAGAAATCAGATATCCAATGGAGCAGAGGGAGTACCTGAAACAAATACATAGTAATGTCATATACAAAGTTACATTGGAGGATGCTATGTTCAATTTACAGGAACACTATCTCCTTTACAATATTTGAGTACATCATATGATATGGGTATAAACCACATATATTACAAAGGTGGATCGAAGCCACAATATACAATAATGATGAGTCTTCAAAGATCTGGAAGCTGTGTAGAGGAATAGAACATAATCTTGCGCAACTTAGTCCATAGGTGAGGAACTAAGGTCTTCATAAAGGATCCCAAAGAACTAGTACAATCCAAGCCATGTGAATAAGGGTAAGCTGAAGTCAAACATGGAAAGGATTCAACAGTTTGTCAATCAATAGGTGATAATCAACAACTGAAGCAAAGGAATTCACCAATGATGAAAGTGAATCCTGAGGTACTATCATCAAAACTCTAGGTCTTCGTCATCAGGAAGTGTTGAAATGGAACCGTGCTATGATAAGGAAGGCAATAGATCCTCCAACGGATCACAAGAGTGACTAGGAACTGGGAAAAAGAAGGGAGACACAAATAGATAACAGATATAACAATGATGGGATCAGGCTATAGATCAGACATTGGGAAGAGTCCTTGAACAATGAGCACAACACAGAGATGACACAAGGTAGCGTATAACTTATAGATAGAACAACTAGACTTATCTGTCATGTAGGAGACATGATCAAATTCCCTAGGTATAACAGACAATAGGAGGAGTAAGAAACTCAAAGTGATAGTTGAACACAAGTGGACACTGAAACATGGATATCAGAAAACAAAGAGTGCTATGTTCAAGGATGACATGCTACCATTACTGAAAACAAGAGAAAACTTCTTCCTTACCTTCCCTGTTAAATTTTAACGAGTCTAGGAAAGTCAACTCGGTTCCCTCTTCATTTTTTAACAAGCTTGAAGAGATGGGAAAATAATGCTTGATAGTGTCACTGATTCGTGGATTTAATGAGCCCGAACTAGTACATGCTCAGTCAGTGTTTTCACATTTAGAGAGTCTGAAAACTCCAAAGAAGACTCCAGGGGGGTCCTTTTTCATCCAATTTAGTCTCCTGAGGCCGAAAAAGTATAAAACAAACCACAGAAGAACTCTCTTAACTTCCGAAGAAGAAAATTTGAACCTTTTTCATACTTAGTCAGGGAGGTCCAAAAAAGGTTAAATTACCACCTACCCAACGCTCCTTCCAGAACAACATAAAATAGCTTGAGTTTTATGAGTGTGAAGGAAAGCAAGATCACTCGGAAAGATCCATTTGGTTACGAGAAATGGGGCTTACAACAATAAACTCGTTGCTTTGTTCTTAAGTTTTTAACGAGCATGACAAAGACACAAAGTACACTCGGAATCTTTTTCATGTTTGGGTCCAGAGCACGAAAAAGAGAAAACTAAGCTCAAACCGGGTGTTCCTTTTCTGTAAATTTAGTCCCTCAGGTCCGGAAAAGTGATAAACCTATACCTGAGAATACTCTTCTCAGTTCAAAAGAAAAGAGAGTGATCCTTTCTTGTATTTTTCCGCATGGTCTGAGAAAGAGATAACCTACCACCAATGCGGATGCCCGTTCACATATTCTTAACAAGCTTGAACGGACGAGATAACTCGGCAGTCAATTCTGTTTGGAAGGAGTCAGACCTGGGCCTAAAGAAACTCCATAAGGGCGGGGAGTCCTATAAAGGGATAGCTTGTAAAAAGAGATTCAAAAGAAGCTCTATTTGGCGTGAAAAATAGCTAAGAGGATACCCCTGAACCTGAAACAGTTGCGGCATGAGTACCAAAGGATGACATAGGCATATAAGAAGGATACTCATGAAAAAGGGTCCTAGCCATGAAAGAACAATGGTAGAAACAAGGGACTAATGGCTTAGAATACCATAGTCCGTGGCAAAATGTTGAATGCTAAGGTTAATGTGGAGTGAAAAGATGCCAACATGTATTGGAAATAACAAAACCACCCTATTGGAGCAACAACACTTTGTAAAAAGTGATAAACCTATTTCAAGGCACAAAGAATATGGTATTAGTTGATTGACATTTCAAACTATAGAAAAATACCCACTTAAAGAAATATAATTTCTATAAATAGTTTGAAAATTAAAACAAAACTCACCATTTGAACTTTTGAGCCATAAAAAGCAAATTTTACCCTCTACCTTTGATTGATCATTGTGGACAATTGGACTGACGAAATCGAAATCCGCCAGCTGCAGGTAAGCCTACACCCTGAGTTCTTCATTTTGATCTAAGAAAATGTTAAGTTTGAGTGTGAATTCCATATTTGAAATCATCTTAAACTATAGCAGGGCGCATATGCGGGTTGCTGATAGTGAAACTCGCGGATACACGTTCTATACGCGGGTTGTCTAACTAGACAGTCGCGTATGGTAGGCAACATGTCTAGGTAGACAGTTGCATATGCTGCGTGGAGGGAAAAAAGCTTAAATATAGTCAAAAATTTTGAAATTTTGATATGGAAATACTGAATCAAATTGCTTCAGTGCTAGGTAAAACATGGTTCTGGAATGGAGGGAAAGGGAGCATGAAATAATGGACCAAGTGGCACTCCAAAGTGTTCCCACTATACAGGCTTTGCGGACCAGTGGGCTACTGAAATTATTTTGTACATCACCCATGCGGGCCAATGTCCACATACTTGAGTTCATGGTCAATTATTGGGATCATGATTTGGGGATGTTCAACCTACAAGGTGAAACCCTAGAGCTTACCACTGAAGACATATATTTCATTACTGGGTTGTCACGACGGTGAGCACTGATGAACATGGAGGGCACTGGCAGGGGCGGTGACCCCTTAAGTGTCCAAAACTATATAGATGTGTTATGTACACCGGGTACTCAAAGAAGAGGAACCAGCGTTCCAATTGCAGATAACCGAGATTTTACTCTCCAAGTATTAGCTAGAACCATTGTGAGAATTTTAGGATCATCATCCTTACATTTGGCCATGAGGAACCAAATGAGGCTCGCAGTAGACTTTTTTAGAGGTGCTCTCTATGATTGGTGCTCGGGAGTTGCCCCCATCATGAGGAGACAACTATCCGACTGCAAGAGAGGAAGACACAAGAATTTTGGCTATGCAAGCATATTAGTGGCGTTCTTCTTCGAGAGAGTACCAACATTGAGCCCTGCTATACCTCTACAGGTCAAATCTCCACGTCAGCCGAGGCTAAGCAGGTGGGGAGACATATTCCTCCGTTAAGGAGGAGGAGACTCAGTACACAGTGTCTATGATGATGATTTTTACACCTGGTAGGAACGACAGCTGCCGGCACTGGATTAGTTTCCATATGCCGGGATGGACTTCCGAGGTGACCCTGACCTTGTCCTCCCTCCAGGAGGAGCATGGGGTGAGCTAGGTAAGTAATCTTTAATTTTTTATCATTTTCAAATTTTTATGAATTTTCAAATGATAGAGATATACATATGTACAAGTCTTAACCCTATTCATCTGTCAAAATGCAAATATTGGACCAGTCCTCCCTGAAGGGCACCCTCGCATGTTTGTTCATCCTGTCGTGGGCGAGGAGCCAGGATTGATCAGGGTACTAGAGGGAAAGATGGCCAGGCTGACCCAATGAGTACCGACCATACGGATAGAGCATATCCCTACAGCCATGCAGGATTTTGTTGTGGGGGTTCCACCAGTTTGGCTACGTGTTTTCAGACGAGTGGCTAGAGCAGTGCTCGTATATAGAGATGCAGTGGAGGCTGCTGAAGCCGAGGAGGCTGAGGAAGCCAGAGTGCGTAGGGACCATGGGGACCAAGGAGGTCCTAGTGGCCAAGGTGGTCCTGTTTAGTTCTAGGGCATTTTGATGGATTATGATCCACATTTTTGTACATTTTGTATATGACGGGATGTGAGGATCAGACTTGACCTATTTATGAACAGATATTTTACATATATATATATATTGGTGTTTGTTGTCAGTTTATTTACAAGTGTTTTTCATATGTTTGCTGTATATCTTATAAAATGTGTGTGAGATGCCAATCCAAAATGTAATTAGCATATGCATCAGTCAATGAATTTTGGTTTCGTGGAATATGATTGAAAGTAATAACTTCAAAATGTCTTTCCAATAAACGAATTTGCATGAACTGACGTAATAAGATAGGATTTCGTACCTGGTAATCTTGATTGAGCTAGGAAACCACCAACTGAGAGTCCAAATGGACCTCAAGCTGGGTGATACCACGTGACAAAGCATCCCATAGGAGCTCAATGATGGCCCTATACTCAGAACCATTATTCGAGGCAGGACCTAGACAAGCGCCTCTCACGGCGACAAGCTGTCCTGAGGGAGAATAGATAACCCATGCTGCAGATGCTAGGTTACAAGTATGACGGCTGGCACTGTCAGCAAACCCTATATACCATTCAGAAGACATCTGCAACAACCAGCAAATATATATATAAAAAACAAAACTGACAACCTAATGTACATAAAAATACATACATTAAAAATACAAGAAAAAGTGCTAATACTAAGCGTAGTACTTCTTCAGGTAGAGCCCATTTCTAGGCTCAGGCAGCTCATTCCCATCGAAATCAACTAACTCATATGCACCCTTACTTAATACTTTCGACACAACATAGGGTCCTAACCACATAGATTTGAATTTTCCTGCCCCCAGAGGTTCTTTATCTTGGTCCCAAAGCAAGACAAGTTCCCCTTCAGAAAAAACCCTAGGTTTGACCGATTTATCATACTGATATTTAACCCTATTTTTATGAGCCTGATTAGCAGTCAGCGCATCTCTACGTTGTTCATCAAGGTGTTCTAAATGTACCAGACGTTCCTCAAGCTCAGTCGTATCAGGCAACACATGAACGACTATCTGTAGAGACGGGATTTCACATTCAATCGAAGTAACTGCTTCCACCCCATGAACGAGTTGGAAATGAGAGAAACCTGTAGCAGTCTTTACGTTAGTTCAGTAGGCCCAAAGAGCAGGATATAACATGATGTGCCAGTTAGAGCGGGCTGCATCAATTGTACGTTTAAGGATATTTTTTAAAGTCTTGTTGACAGCCTCAACCTGACCGTTTGCTTGCGGATAGTATGGAGAAGAATGTTCTTGTCTGAATCCGAACATAGTAGTCAGTTTCGTCATCATGTTATTTTGAAAATGACTACCATGGTCAGTGACAATCACTTTGGGTATACCGAAGCGTGCAATAATCTGATTGAATACAAAGAAAGTTGTTGTTTCCCCGTCAGCTTTGAAAGTAGGCATTGCCTCTGCCCATCAGCGACAATGATGTATTTGTGCCCCCCAGCCAAGGCTGGGTTGCATGTCACATAATCAATCCCCCATTTCATGAAGGGACCTACCGAGACAACGGGAAATAATGAAGCAGGATGTGACCGCATTTTCCTAGTGTAAAGCTAACACGGATGACAGCGCTTCACTGCTTCCACACAATATTTAAAGATCGTGGGCCAGAAATAACCAGCACGCAATATCTTCTGGGTTGTTGCTAACCCAGATAAATGACCCCCACATGCTCCGCTATGGGAATCATTTAGGACAATCTCTGCTTCCTCATGAGTAAGACAACAACGCAAAACAGAATCTACCCCTCGTCGATATAATGTATCTCCTATAAGGAGGTAGTTCTTGGCATGGAGGCATAATTTACATCGTTCCTCCATAGAGGAAGCTGTAGGATACTTCAAAGTCTAGAGATATATAAGAATATCTTTGTACCAAGGATCAGAGGTGGATATCAGGAAGATGTGCTCATTTGGGAATGAGTCATCTTCAACCACTACATCTTCTTCAGTGGGAAATTCTGCTATAAGCTCAGCAAAAACTAAGGACTTCTTAGACTTAGCGGACTGGAAATCCAAGTCAAACTCTTGGAGAATGACTATCCATTTGTTAAATTTTCCCCCAACAATCCATCGGGATAAAACATATTGGAACGGATTCACATCCGCCACTACCGTGGTGATCCTCAGTAAAATGTAGTGACGTAACCTCTATATAGCATAAACAGCTGCTAAGGCTAATTTCTCGACGTGGGAGTATCTAAGCTCAGGTCCGGCCAAGGCATGGCTAAGATAGTAAACAACATGCTCAACAAGCTTATCGTCCTCCTGGACTAGTACTACCCCAATGGTCGACTCCGACGTGGCCAGATATAATATAAAATCCCTAGAATAATCTGGTGGATGTAATAAAGGTGCCGACAGCAAAGTTTTTTCAATGCCTCGAATGCAATTTGTGCAGTTTCATCCCATACAAATGGGGTGTCCTTTTTGAGCAGGCGCATGAAACCCTTAGTGATCTTGGCATAATTAACAATAAAATGTTGAAGAAAGTTAGACTTTCCTTGCAGGCTTTGAAGTTGCCTGAGAGAATGAGGAGGAGGCAGATTTACAATGGTCTCAACTTTCAAAGGATCCACCTGGATGCGTCTACTAGAGACAATGAATCCGAGTAATCTTCCTGACTCGACGCAGAATACACACTTGTGGGGATTCAAGCGAATTTTATAATATCTGCATCTCTCAAATATCAACCGTAAATGATCTGGATGTTGGATCCTCTTACGAGAATGTGCCGGCAGATCATCAAGGTATGGTTCGACAATGGCTTTAATGTCATGAAAAGCAAATTTCATAGCCCGTTGAAAGGTTTCCCCAGCATTTTTCAATCCAAAGGGCATTTTATTATACGCAAATGTACCCTAAGGGCAAATGAAAGCAGTTTTATGTTGGTCTTCCGGTTTAATTTGGATTTGATTGTAGCCAGAGAAACCATCCATAAAGGAAAACACCTCACTTCCCGCACATGCATCTATGATCTGATCTATAAATGGTGTGGGGTAGTTGTCCTTAGGACAAGATTTATTGAGGTCTCTAAAGTCTGTACAAATGCGAATAGTCCCTTTCTTTTTATCAATGGGAACAGGGTTGGATACCCATTCAGTCAAAGCTATGGGATATATAAAACCAGCTTTCAACAAATTTTCACCTTCTGCCTTCACAACCGCCGCTTTGCGCGGGTTCACGGGTCTTAATTTTTGTCGAACTGGCTTGGCATTAGGATATGTTCGGATTTCATGTTCAACAATCGATGGATCTATGCTTGGCATCTCCTCATATGACCAGGCAAAGACATCGCGGAATTCCTTAAACAGGGCAGTATAGATAGCAATCTCCTCAGGAGAGAAGTTTTCACCTATATATATGTTTTCCACGACATCAAGGTTTATAGAGATGTTAATAGGTATAGTGGCAGAAATATTTTCCATATTCCCCTCAACAAAGATTCCTTCCCTAGGCAAGGGATTGATAGGTATATCAACATCTTCTGACAGTCTCACGCGAAACTCTTGGTTTTCTATTCTGCTTAGTTATTGAAGAAAATAGGATCGATGATGAAGATACTCACAAATCTTATCACGTCCACTCATGGCTTCTAGAATAGCTTCATCGGAAGGTAACACCATGTCTAAACAATATATAGAATGCGAAGAGTTTTTCGCCCATGCAAGCAAATAGACTTCTTCCAAATCGTCCGAGACTGTTAGAGGATCTAGAATGGGATCAGCGGTGGCTTGAGTGATAGCTTGATATGCCACCTCCACTATCGATAAGGGCACTTCAAGTTCATGGGGAGTTGGGATAACCCAAGGATCAGTCCTATTGACAACCGTAGCGATGGACTTCCCCACACTAGTAGAACAAATATAATTAACCGGGGCTGGAAGATCAAATGTGCCCATCAGTGATGTGTACATTCCAGCCCCCAAGCTCTGTGCAGTAGGTTTGACCTGATCAACCAATGGCACAGCGAACTCATTAGACTCTAAACAACCTTTTCAGGTAAAATCAAGTTGATCAATAGTAATCAACTTTCCCTCATGTGGAAAAACCACTACACGAAGAACGGCCGACGCAATAGCGGACATCGCATAAGTCCAACTCCTTCCCAGAAGCAGATTATAGTCCAAAGGAGCATCAATCAATTCTACTTCAATATACACTGCTTTTCCTACCAACTTAATCTCAAAATCCGACAAGATACCATGCGGATGGAAGGATCTTCCATCAAAAGCAGTAAGCAAAGTGTTTGATGGGACCAGATCTGGGGATCCAAGAGCTTTCCAATAGGTCAAGGACATAACACATGTAGAGACCCCCTCATCAACAACTTCCCTTCCAATGGTCTTACCACCATGGACGACATCTATTGATAGGGCTACATGGTAAGGAAGGCGAATTTTAACATCCGATAAATGAAATTTCGCCATGAGACTCGAAGAGTCCATGCTGCCTAAATCTACTAAGAGGGCATCCCGCTAAGCAGGACAACTTTGTAACACCTCTAAAGATGACATTGCACATGGGGTTTGAGCTAAGTCTTCAACCACAGAGTATTTTGAAGCGGCCCTAGCATTAGGGTTATGCAAGGTCTTCTTGAAGACACCTTTCGGTATCTTCGGCATAGTTTCAACAGACTTTTCTATTGTGAGAGGGTTAGAAGTTTCACCTACAGCTTTACCCTTCTCAGGAGTCTCTTTCTCATAGTTTTTGTTTCTTGTCTACAACAAAGTCAAAGATCGAACCATGTTGATATAGTTTGGGTCAGGGGTAGTTTGAGTGCCCCCTTCTACGTTAGAAGCTGAAGCAGAGTTTTGTCCTTGGGGAAAAGGATCCTTCAGGACAACCGGTTGTTGAGATTTAAGCAGCTTCTAGGCTTGATCCATAAGGGGACAAAGGTGAGTAAGGTGGTCCTCTTGGCACAACTTACAAGGGAACTTGACCTTCTTCTTTTATTTTTTGCCCCCATCAGCATTGTTTGGGGGCTTTTGCTTGTTTTGGTTTCCCTCTCCCTTCTTACCTTTCTTTTTCTTCCCGTGGGGCTGCTGATTGCCCTTCTGAGAGGTTTGTGCAAAAACATTTTCACTCTGGGGGGAGGGAGCAGCCTTTGCTACCTCCACCATAGACTGCGTTGCTACCTCCACCATAGACTGCGTGACAAACAAATGGTGAAGTTGTTTAGTCAAAGACTCTACAGTGGGAGAGTCAACGGACCCAACCACACCATCGGCATGGGGTCCAGGCTTAGGCTTCTCCGCATCGTGCGAAGGCCTCGGTGCCTCAGGGATGATATCATATAAGATCCCAGATTGTGAATAAATCAAATCCAGTTGCTGGGCCCTGAGTATGGCTTCTTCTTCATTCGTCACTCCTGAGGTGGATACGTCCTTAGATATGTATGGCAACAGATATTTAAGGAACCACTCTAAAAGGAACTCAGGAGGGATAGTGGATTTTATAAGGCTCTTTGGCCTCCTCCACTCTTGGATGTGATCCGAGATGTGGGTAGCCTTGTTTTGTCTAAAAGTAGACAACAAGTCCATTTTGAAATCATATCGGACAGGAAGCTGAAAGTGGCTAAGAAATGCACTAGCCAAGTCCCAGAAACTACTGAAAGCAACAAAAGGAAATTCAATATACCATTTTTCCGCAGTACCTTTCAAGGTCCTCTGGAACAGCCTCAACCTAACTGAATCTTCATTCAGCGAATTTGAAGAACACCATAAATGGAAGGTGGTGGCATGAGCCCCAGGATCTTCACCAGTTTTTCCTTCAAACTTAGGGATGTCCGACGACAATTTGGTGGGAATAGGTGGCCATAAGGGGTCATGCCTCACCGGGTCATTCATCAATTTTGACAAATATGGAAAGTTTAAGGTTTCTAGGAATGGAAGTTTGGGTCGAACCGGGGTAGTAAATGTGCCAGCTTGGGGATTTGAGGGACCTGCCCCCGAATTCCCATGGGTAAAAGTGGGTTTGCCCCCTGCCACCGGTTGCGAAGTGGGAAGATTGATTTGAAACGGATTCCATCTGTAAGCCACAGGATTGTGTGGGGGAGGTGCAGTGTAAGAAGTTCGGGTTGTCCCCATAGAAGCAGGGGTCTGAAATATAGGAGCAGGTATCCCTCCTCTAAACAACGAAAAGGGAGAGCTCATGTAAGGGACCGAAATTGGAGTTTGGAAACTTTGCCCATAAGAGGTGTTGTTCCCAAACTGCACTCCTACATAGGAAGGAGATGGACCTACGTATGGACTAGATGGGGGAATGTGCCCCCCATTCCAAGGAAATCCTTGGACAAATGCCGAGGATCCTACCGGACCACTCTGGGTAGTATATGGAAAGGAAGAAGGAATAGTAGGTATACGGGGGATCCTAGTAACCATGTCACCAGAAGTACCTGCTATGTTTGAGTGAACTGATGGTTGAACCACCCGGCTCGCTGGAGTCAAAGGTGTAGAAGGTAGACTAGATCTAGGGGCACTTACCGGGGGAGGTAGTACCCCTTCAACCGGAATGGTTGAGGTGAACACAAAAGGACTTTATTCCGCAGAAGACATGGTCCTACCCACAGGGACACCTATTACAGGTGAATCAAAAGGTCTAACCTGAACGATCACATGATCGTTTAAATCAGTCAAGGGGGTGTTAAGGTTTCTTGCAAACTCGTCAGTCTGTAAGTCTTCTATCTCAACTGTATCAAGATCAAAACAGTTAGCTATCAGTTCTGGTTCACTAAGAAATTCACTTATCCCTACCGGTTCAAATGAACCGTCAGTGTCTAATCTCCGCCTTTGGGGTAGAGGTGGAGGCTCCAATGTGGTGAGAGGAGGAAGGTTTTTCAACCTTCTTGACCTTCTAAAAGGTTGGTCCTCCAGAATTGAAAATTTGACAAATCACACCCTAAGGCCAACTAAACACAGTCAAGACCACAGAGCATACATTATAAAAATCCTAAAGCCTCAAGCCATCAAACCAGGGTAAAAGATATACTTTCTTGAAGAAAGCTAATGAACGATTACTTGGAATCCTTGAAGTGGTTCTTAGGCACAAGCGGAAGAATCACCCAACCGCCCTCCTACACTTTCAACAAGGGCTACCTTCCAAGCCCGTTCAAGGTGAACTAGAAATAACCTTTCGGTTTACCTAGGTATGAACCCTAAATGTCAAGAGACTAAAGGCTACCTTGGCTATACCAACAGTCTGGGGGGACAGTCTCAAGCCGAACTCATACGCATGGGTAGGGTAGCTGAGCCTGAAACTTAGTCTAGGACAGAATCCCCAGATGCGTAAAAGTCCTGAGTTACGTTTTGACAAGGATTCGGAGGGTTATCTCCTCTGTCCAAGCCTCCACGCGGCCTCGTGCTTAACTCCCATTTGAGGGGAGCTTCCCAGATACAGTCGATAAAGTCAAGGATTTACCTAAAGAAAGGTCCACTACGTCTGAGTTTTATAACTTGTGGGAATTTTACACTTCCTAGCCCACAAGTCTAGCCTAAGCTAGTAGGTGAAAGGCCCCTAAAAAACAAAACCTACTAGTAAATTTTAATTTATGCATTCATTTTAAAGGGTTGTTTCTTACTCAAGAGGAAATGGAGTGGTGTACTTAGGGTGTTTTTGACTCAAAATAAGAAATAAATGAAAGTAAAGGTGTATTCAAAGCAAATTACTACTATTAAGCAAACTTCTTTTTCTTTTTTGCAAATATATATTGATGAACTGAAATGCAACGTTAAAAGAAACTAAGCCTATATTTTTTGTAGTTTTTGAGATAATATTTTTAAATTGAAATAAACACTACTTATGCAAAAAACAAAATGCAAAAGATTAACAATGTTTTCTTTTCACTTTTTTTTAAAAATACTCAAAATTCTACCATGCACCTAAAATGCATTATACTTGAGCAAACTTGAATCAAATAAACTATATAAAAGCGACAAACTGAAGCAAACAGGCTAACAGAACCAAAAGACAGCCAACAAAGGAAGGCTAGGAACCCTAGCTTGGGTGCACACAATGACAAAAATCACTGTAGACTTGTAAAGGCAAGTGACAACCAACTACTGTCAAAAGACAGACTGGAAAAACAAAGCCCAAGACCCTGATCACTGATCTGGACAGAGACACTTCAACCCACAACCCAAATAGGCCAAGCTACTTCAGCATGCAAAATAGAGAATAAGCCAAGCAAATAAACCCAAGAGCTTTCGAAAAAGCATGACGTGTGGTCACCAAAGGCATTCAGACAAGCAACACAGCATTCATAAAGAAAATCAACTCACAAACAGGGATTACACAAAGAAAGGAACAAGCAAACCTTAACTTAAAAAATCCCTATTTCCAGGCATATACGCGACTATATAGAAGGGCAACCCGCGTATGATACGCGACTGTCCAGTAAAGCAACCCGCGGATGCAAGCCTGTATACGCGACTGTACAGAAGAGCAACCCACGTATAGGTACAAAAATTTTCTCAAAAAACAAGAAAAATTCACAAGACTTTCAAATACTGAGGCAAGTATGGACCAGGATAAAAGACCACACATAGACTTCAAAGCAAAGACTGGTCGGGGGTGACAGAAACAACCTACAACAGTCTGGGGTCCCCAGCAGAGTCGCCAGTTCTGTTGTACAGGATTATACACCTTGTAACCTAAGGTATGGGGTTACCAACATACTCAATAACCTTGCAGACAATTGACTCTAGAGTGCAGTAAAGGAAATAGGAGGATGGGAAGGACTTACCCGATACACGACGGTTGATCCTAGCTTGTCCTCTTCCGCTCTGCTTTTCCTCCAAAGTCTTCAGGGATGCTTTCTCCTTCACCTGTCAAGATTCAATCTTCCAAATACCAGATGATTCATATATATAATCAGGTTAGATAAATCATAAACAGAATAATGAAACATAAACATTTATCAAACCACAATATATGAAATACATTGAAGACACATATGGAAGAAGGATTCTCTATATTAACAATAATGAGGAAGTTTAGATTACAACCCAACGCCTGAGACAAGGACTCCTCTGCAACCAAAGGATTCTGAGTTCCACTACTCCAAAGACTTCTGTATAAACTCCACCAGCATAACTTTGCTCTCCAAGTGTATGTTCCAAACACCCTCCCCAAGGCCTGTATTTATACATGGTGAAATAAGGCAGTTTCGAAGGTTGAAGGAGGTTGAGACAGTTAAGATGATTAAGGTAAATGACTTAACTAATCTCAAGTAATCGTGTGTTTTTATTTTTAATGTCAAAGGGACACATCCACAGGTATGAATAATGACAACTCGCGTATGATCCGCGAGTTGCTATAAGAGCAACCCGCGTATACATCGATACGCGACATGCAACAACCGACACTCGCATATGATCCGCGAGTTACATATATATAGGGTCGCGTATATAACTTGACATAGCTAAAAAGTCAAAGTAACCAGCTGGATGGATGATCAATGTAGTTTATAATAAACCTATCTATAGTGTTTTGGGCAATCCTCAATCCATAGATGTCCTTTTGTGTGCCAACATGAGGGATGTCGGCACTCGGACGAAGAGGTGCCATTCAGGTGGATAACAATGTCTTTCACAGGGATTCCTTCATAGATCTTGATGTCAATACAATCTACCAATTTTTGCATCCTCTTATTGTAACAACTATACCCTTTACTGTTTGCAGCATATCCTAAGAGGATACCTTCATCAGCCCCGTCATCATATTTCCCAAGATGTTCATCATTATTTTTGATATAACACTTACTTCCAAAGACTTTAAAATGTTTGATAGAAGCAGGTCTTCCAAACCATAGTTCATAAGGAGTCTTATCACTATTTGACCTTAGGTAAGCTTTATTAAGAATATGAACAATTCTATGAATTGCCTCTACCCAATATGTCTGAGACATATTCTTTTCATTCATCATTGATCTTGCCATATGTTGTACTGACCTATTATGTCTCTCAACAACTCCATTCTTCTGTGGGGTCCCTGGAGTAGTGTATTCTCTATTAATTCCATTTTTATCACAAAAATCCTTGAAGTCTCCTGAACAGAACTCTCCTCCTTTATCAGATCTTACTGCCTTTAGTCTTTTTCCTGTTTGATTTTCAGTCACGGGCTTAAAAGTTTTGAACTTTTCAAGTGCCTCATATTTTTCTTTCAAAAAAGCAACCCATGTAAGTCTAGAATAATCATCAATGACCAACATAAAATATGTTTCTCCTCTTGTGCCTTCTTTTCTTGATGGTCCACACAGATCCATATGTACTAACTGAAGTGGTTTGTTTGTTGATGTGAAGTTCTTGGATTTAAAATGTGTGTGAGTCAATTTTCCCATTTGACAAGGTTTACAAACAGAGTCATGT
This sequence comes from Pseudotsuga menziesii, assembly GCA_001517045.1. Lineage (NCBI taxonomy): Eukaryota > Viridiplantae > Streptophyta > Pinopsida > Pinales > Pinaceae > Pseudotsuga > Pseudotsuga menziesii. The sequence continues at coordinate 71,641 of LPNX010495746.1, read as the reverse complement.
GGTTTTGATATCTTTGGAAGATATCTTACTTCCCCATTTTTCACAAGTTTTATTATATGATTAAAGCTTAAATTTCCAAGTCTCCTATGCGAAAGCCAATTTATACTTGCTTAGATGACATTCTTCTTGTTCTTCTTTCAAGACATAGACATTGTTTTCAGTTATTTTACCTTTTGCAACCAACTGTCTTGAGGGTAAGGACTTTATCTTGCAATCTTTAAAAGTGAAAACAACTTCACATCCTTTGTCACAAACCTGACTAACACTAAGAAGCTAATGTTTTAATCCATCCACAAACAACACATCTTGGGATTTCCCTTTGCCATTACTCATCTTGACCATTCATTTTCCTTTGATCTTCCCCGGAGCATCATTTCTTGATTTATTTTCACTTAGGGACATAAATTTATTTTATCACCACTCATATGTTTGGAACATCCACTGTTAATGTACCAAGGGCCTTTTTTCTTCTGAACAGAAAGGACCAAGCGACATTGGTTATCTTCTTTCTTCTTCCAAACTTTATTACTTCCAGCAGAGTAATTCAATCTTGGGTCTATTTTGAAATTCTTCAGATGATAGTTTGAAGCCTTGTGGCCAAAGTTATGACAAACATAACACCTGACTCATTGTACAATAGATCAAAAGGATTGTTATTTCTATTGTGAGTTATTCTCTGAGTTGTATGCAGTTCTTGTTTGCTTGCTGACTTTCTTGTTCTATGTTGTAGCCCTTGATTGATCCTTGATTGCATGTTTCTAAAATTAAATAAATAGTTTGCTGTTTTGTGACCAAAATTAGAGCAACAATAACAGTAACCATAGAAAAAAATTTGGTACCTTAATCTTGGAGATCTTTCCTTTTGTTGACTATGTTTTTGAACATTCCTTGGTTGATAATTCTGATCTGAATTTATGACTCTTGTACTTGCCTCATTTCCTTTTGTTTGCATAGTAGGTTCACATTTTGACTACTTTCTACATGAACCTTCTTCATAGCCAAGACCTATTTTAACCCATGGGGACCTTTGCTTGCTGAGAATGTTGTTCAATTCCTCTAAAGCCTTGATACTGGATAGATTCTGGTGGTACAAAGCTTGAAATTTTTTTCAACTCTTTCCTAGCTGCCACTACTTCTGCTTCCAAATATTCACATCTCTTTTTCCCTTCTGTTAATTGTTGTCTGAGAAGCTCTTCTATCTTCTTTGCTTCTTCTAGTTCCATTTTTAGCAGAGCAATGGCTTCACTTGTTTTTTTGCCATTCGTTTCATACTGCACCAGTAACTGTTTTTCTTTTCTTTTCTTTAATATGAGCCTGTCAATTTCCTCTAGAGAAATGATTAATTCCCCTTCCATGTCCACCATGTTTTCTTCCTCATTCAAATCACTTTCTACACATTCATTTCCAATATCATCTATGGACATACATATAAAGTTGTTCACTTCATCTTCACCAGATGAATCATTGTTAGTTTGTTTTGAAGAGTCAACATCATTTACACACATGCTTTTCTTTTTTGTGTTTAGCCTCTTTATGGTATTTATTGAAATAATAACCTTCATCATCATCAGAGGTCTTCCTCTTGTGCTTGAGGGGACATTTGGAAGCGAAATGACCTATTTTACCACATTTAAAACATTTAAAGGGCATTTTACCTTTGTATTTTTCTGACCTGTTCTTCAGTTTCCTTACAAATTTTGCCTCAGCTACATCCATTTCAGAATCAACATCCTTATCTGCTTTAAAAGAATTTTATCTAGTGGTGGATTTTTCTTTACCAATCCTCATTTCATAGGCTGTCAGAATTCCTAAGAGTTGGTCCATAGGGAGAGTTTTGAGATCACTTAGTTCTTCTATTGCTGAGACTTTAGGATTGAATCTTTCAGGAAGAGATCTTAGAATTTTCAAAACTAACAAGGCTTCATCAAACTTTTCACCAAGATGCTTCATGGCATTTACAGTTTCTTCTATTCTTAGGAAATACTTACATACCGTCTCATCCTCATTCATCTCCAGCTATTCAAATTTTAGTCTATATGCCTGAAGCTTGGCATCCTTTACCTTTTAATTTCCTTCATAACTATTTACAAGCTTATCCCACATTTCTTTCTCAGATTCAGGGTGCATTACTTTAACAAATTTGGCCTCTGCAAGACCACTCATGATAGCGTTCACTTCCTTGGGATTAAAATTGAATTCCATCTTGTCATCTCTGGAGGCTAGCATAATTGGCTTTACAGATCCAGTCTCTACTACGTCCCACACATCAAATCCCAATGACATTATATAGGTTCTCATTCTAACCGTCCAATAGGAAAAATTGGTTCCATCAAACAGAGGAACCTTTTGTGATGAAGTCCCTTCATAACTAGTCATGTTTTAAGCTTTCAGATCTACCTTTAGACAAAAGGAACCTGCTCTGATACCAATTGTTGAAATTACTCAAATAACTGAGAGCGGGGGGGTGAATCAGTTATTTCTAAAGCTTAAAAACATTTTTCAAGATTTAAACCATGATTACAGATTACATATTTAGTTATGATATTGCATCAAGTATAACAACTCAGATGATTCTTATCAATCACACACACATGATAGAAACATACAAATATTCACTTTATTTGAGCACCTACTCAAATGAGGTTGCAACCTTTGTTTTACAAGTTCCTTCTTGTAGAGAGCACCAACTCTCATGTTTTTCTAACACCCACTAAAATAACATTCTCTAGCTACAACTGGGTGGAAGCACCAACTTCCACTTGTACACGGAAAACAAAAAGTTTTTCCTTAGCACCACCCTTCTACCCGTGTTTCTCAAACCTAAAACATGTACAATACAATATTCAGAAAAAATAGATATAACATTGCATACCAACTCTATTATGATCTTCTTCTTGATTTATGCACCTTGGTTACCCTCATTATCTCCATTCTGGATATTCAGAGTCCTCATTCATTCTGCGATTCTCACTTTACTGACGATCCATGCATCAACTTATCTGTCTACAGAGAGCACGATCTTCTCTTCCTATCTCCCATACTTTTTAGAAGTCAATATGTAACTTCTTTACCTGCTCATGCGCCTAACGGTCTATTTCCATAACTGATCAAACTGTTCGATGCCTTATGACAGACAAGATGTCTAATCACTAGTTAATCCTGAATTTCTGTAACAATTCTTCGTCCTTTGGCCTCTTTCGCACTTATTATTTTATGCAAAGAAAGCAGAGATTCTGCACTCCTGGTTCCATAGTTCTGGTTCTGCAGTTCAGGGACCGCCCCAATCATTTCGCACCATTGATCTTTTTCGAGCTCTCTATGACTGTTGATCTGAAACCAATGCAAGATGCAGATCTAGGGTTTTCAATATTTGTTTAGACAAATTCCAGACTTTCTAACTTCCGACTTCCACTTTTCAGTTTCCAACTTCTGCACTTCTAAACTTCTGACTTTCGACTTTTGACTTCTGCTTTCCCCTTTCCAACTTCCACACTTTTCAAGCAAACTTATCTTTGGAGTACTCAACCAAAATATGAGACCTCCAATCTGATGAGATGCTCATAAGGGATAAAGTAGTTGGTCGTCTAGAAAGTGCATTGGCCACTACATTGCTCTACCCCTTTACGTACTCAATCTCGAAGTCATAAGCTTGAATTTTACTTACCCATTTCTGTTGTCTCTCATTTATCTCTTTCTGCTCTAGGAATTATTTCAGGCTGTTGTGATCTATCTTAAACTTGAACCTGGCACCTACTAAGTACTACCTGAACTTGGTTAGCGCATGGAGGATAGATAACATCTCTTTTTCATCTATCGAATAGTGGCACTCATAGTCTTTGAGCTTCCTGCTCTCAATTGTAATGGGGTGGTTGTTCTACATCAAAACCGCCCCAATTCCCTCTCCTGAAGCATCACATTCTAACACAAAGGATTGAGAAAAGTATGGTAAAGCTAATACTGGGCATGAACTCATTACCTCCTTCATTTTATCGAATGTTTGTTGTGCTGCCTTCGACCAACTAAATGCTCCCTTCTTGGTAAGATCTGTGAGGGGTACGGTCATCTATGAGAATCCACTGACATACCTCCTATAGTAGGTGCAAAGGTCTAAAAAGCCCCTCAGTTCTGTCACATTTTTAGTTGTAGGCCAATCCAAAATTGCTCGAATCTTCTCTAAGTGCACTTGGACACTGTTGGCCCCTATCACATGTCCTGAGTACAACATCTCTTGCATGTCGAACTCACACTTGGACATTTTGTCATATAGTGATTGCTCTTGTAGAATACTAAGTACTTCATCAAATGTCTCAAATGTTCTTCCCAAGTCCAACTGTATATCAATATGTCATCGAAGAATACCAGAATATATTTACGCAACTGTGTCCTTAAGATATGGTTCATGCGTAATTGGAAAGTAGCTGGTGCATTAGTGAGCCTAAATGGCATCACTAGAAACTCATAATGTCCATAGTGGCAACGGAAAGAGGTCTTTGGAACATCCTGTTCCCTGACCCGAATCTGATGGTACCCTGAGGGGAGATCAATTTTGGAAAATTACTTTTCCCCCTGTAGTTCATCCATTAACTCATCAATCCTAGGGATGGGATATGTGTTCTTTATGGTCTTTTTATTGAGTTCCATGTAATCAATGCACATGCGTAAGGTTCCATCCTTTTTCTTCACTAGCACTACTGAAGATGCAAAGGGACTGGAGCTAGATTTGATGTATCCCAGTTTGAGTAGTTCCTTGATTGTACTCTCGATCTCATCTTTATACCTCTTGGGATGTCTGTAAGGAGTGGTGATAACTACTTGGGTCCCCTCCTCTAACTCAATAATGTGCTCAAATCCCCTATCTGGAGGTCGACCTGTTGGAAGGTCTTTGAATATTACCTTGTGCTTCCGTAGTAAGGCCTCTATATCTGTTGGATGTTGTGTGGCCTCATCTGGTGGTTTCCTGAAGGTAACCATACACTCTGCAACCCACTCAATATCTCCTTACCGGAGTACTGCCTCCACCCTGTGTGATGTCATTGTTGTGGGAGGATAGGTATTCATCCCTCTCAATACCACCTTCTGTCCTTCTGCTCCTGTAAACTCCATCACCGTGGTCTGGTAATTTGTGGAATACTTCCCTATGGAATACAGCCACTGAACTCCTAGTACCACATTCATGTTAGGTACATATACCACATAGAATGTCTCTATCACTATATAATTCCCAAGCGTTACCTTTAATTTAGGAATCCTCTGACTACACTCCATGGTGTGACCTGCTGCTACTACCAAAAACCCATCAAAGCTCTCAATCTGAATGTCTCTCTTTCTAACCCATGCAACATCAATAAATTTGTGGGATGCCCCACCATATATCAGTAGTCCCACTCTGTGGCCCTGTACAGTACCTTTGATCCAAAGAGTGTGGAATCTAGGAACCCATGTCATGGTAGCAATGGTACCTCCTGAGGCCTGTCCCTCAGCAACTACCTCTGTTGTCTCTCGCTGCTCCTGATCCTGGTAATCCTCATCCTCCTCACTGTCAGAATAAGCCTTTATGTAGTAGGCCTTTCCTTTTCCTGAACATCTATGACCTGGTATCCATGGTTCTTGGCAAGTGAAACATAACTTTTTTCTTCTAAGGTCCTATTGGGTATCATTGTCCATCCATTCTTTCTTGGGCCATGGTTTCCTTTATTTATCTTTAATAGGAACATTGGTCCTAGGAGGAAACCTATTTTTGGGCACTGCATCCTGCAAGTCTCTAGTCCGTCTGATGGCATTTGCTAGTGTGGTGGGCCTATAAGACTTGACCCATCCCCGTAAGGGTTCAGTGAGAGCCTCGGTGAACAACATAATCAACCTGCTCTTTGATATATCTGTGACCATGACTGCTATCCTCTAAAACTCAGAAATAAAAGTATCTGCACTCCCTGTCTGCTTGAGCTATGCCAGCTCCCTAAAGTGTACCTATGGATCATTTCGATCAAACCGCTCAATGAGCCTCTGTGTAAAATCTGTGTATGAGGTGATGGTGTTGTGACCCAGTGTCACTAACCCGTGGTACCACCACTCATGTGCTTCTCCATCCAAATGCAAAGTATCCAATTTAATGGCATCTGTCTCAATCATGGGGTTGAGCTGGAAGTATGTATCCAACTTCTGCACCCAATTCTTAGCTGGGCCACCCCGGGTGCCCTCAAAGGTAGGGATAGTTAGTTTCCCTACGGTGCGCTGTAACTCATAGTTCTGGGTGAATGGCCTATTGTAAGCTTTGGGTTTTTTCTTACTCTTAAAGTGGCAGAAGTCAGTGAAGGTCATGGCTGAATGGAATTCCTCTCCTAAAGCCCTATATTCTCTCAGATAGGCACTCATGGGTTCTTTTTGTTCTGCTTGTGCTAGAGGCACTGCAGCTGGACTATCTAAGAATTGAGGCATGGTAGGTCAGAAAGGCTTGTATATATTGGGATGGCTCTACATGTTGGTATGTAAGTGCTCCCTACTACTGCTGGTGGATACCCTATCACTATTGGGAAATAAGGGATTGTGTGGGATGGGCCCATTCTTCTCAGTCATTTGACTGAAGGTGCTCATCATTTCTTTTTGCCCAGTGGTGAGTTCTTTTATGGCTTATATGAGACTATTGAAAGCTATTTTATCATCATCGACCATTCATTAGAGGAAATTTGGGGTCTAAAATGGGCCTTATAAGAAAACGTGCCAAAATAAGTTTTTGTGAGTTGGAATTCAAGAACCAATAGAATTTCAATAAAATAAGTCAACCATAATGGTTGAATTGACATATTTGTCATTAAAAAAAACTACTTTTTTTGTTCGTATTTTCGACATATCTCATTGTGGTTTTACTCAAATTTCGATCGGGAGAGCTCGTTGGATGCGGAATTTGATTTCGCATCCAACGAGTACCCACACTGCATACTTTTGATGGACCCTGCTACCCCAAAAACAAGAAATACCTGAAACAACGTGATGATGATGTCATCATCACGTTTTTTCAAGTATTTCTTGTTTTTTGGGTAGCGGATTCCGTCAAAAGTATGCCGTGTGGGTACTCGTTGGATGCAGAATCAAATTCGGCATCCAACGAGCTCTCCTGATCGAAATTTGAGTAAAAACACAGGGAGTTATGTCGAAAATACGAACACAAAAAGTAGTTTTTTTCTTTCTTCTTCCAAAATTAATCAATATTATTTTATTATTTTAACTATTATTTTATTATTTTCCTTAGGAGGCCCATTTTAGACCCCAAAATTCCTCTAATGGTTTCTTTGCCTTTTTCAAACTGATACTCTCTGTTCCCCAAATCTATGTCCTCTAACTCCTCTTCTCTGTCTCTATACCTCTGTCTCCTGTGAGTAATGTTGTATGGGTCTCCTGGATTCATTTATAATTTTTGCATGCCCACAGCTGGCAAGGAAAATAACTCTGATACCACTGTAATATCCCAAACTGATACTTTCCTGTTTATGTGTATACTGTAGATGGATAATAGACTTACTCCTTAATCAAATAGGAAAGCAAACCCCGAACTTTGCATGCATGCAATATCATGCAAATATGTGCCCTAGAAAAATACTAAGATGCTATAAAATAGGAGAAATCAATGCATGTACATACCAGTATATAGATCAGCTGATGGTGAAGAGACTTCTCCCAGCATGCAAGGATTTTGCCGGAGGAATAAGGAGATACACCAAATCATCCTCCACAGGTGAATGCGTCCTCCTCTCAAACTATATAAGCTCCAGAATAATAAATAAGATGCTACTGGAAGCCAGGATGATGTGCACTAGGGTTATAATACCCCTCTGATGATGATGGAAGCAGCGTGCGGAAGTTCTAAACCCTGTAGGTAGGAAAATGAATTACTTTGTCTCTAATCACGGTGACACAGTGTGATGGTGAAACCCTCTAGCTGGATGAATAATCAACCTCCTGGAATAACTGTTGAATGTAACCTGATGATGAACTAGTGCTAAACCTGGATGATCCAACCTGATGATGAACTAGGGTAGATAGATTTCGCTGCCGAAATACACTAGTTAGCTGAGCATGCGCTCAACCCCAACTTAGCTCGCCGAGCTCTCCAATTAGACTCCACAAATAAATTATCACATAAGTGACTTCTCCATTCACTTTATCTTTCTTTTATAACTCTCAACTGTGAAAACCCTAACTTTTGACCTAATTAGGTCACTTTATCTTCTAATTTGCAGTTGACTTGCATGCATGCACATGGAGACTTAATCGGGTGCATGCATCATTAAATAATGCCCGAATGTCATGCATGCATGTGGCCTTTGGCTCTAGTGGCCCTCTTCGACCCAATGGTGATATAATATTAATGCCCTAGATCTTCTATATATGGCATCAGTCTTCGACTGATTCCTTGACTGTTATTACCCGCTCGAACCTATAGGAATCACATAGGTTACCGATTTGGTCCTCAATGCCTAAGCAAAAGAGGACATTAGAAAAACCTCCAACAACTATCACTAACTGTACTTAATTTTATTTTTGACAACTATCACTAACTGTACTTATCACATGTTAATTAAGCTATTTTTATTTTTTTATTTTTTTGAAATTATTAATTATTAATTTTGGACGACGCCCAAGAATCAATTTGGACAGTACACTTGTCTCATTCTCATTTAATTTTGGACAGCGCCCATAGAATCAATATGGACAATACACTTGTCTCATTCTCGTCAATAGATGAAAAGTCATAGATGGCAGTCCACCCCAAAATTCTAAGATATATACGCTTATCGGCGTAACTATCAACGTAAACATAAATTTTTTATCTCATTTTAACAGAACAATATTATTAAAAAAATGTTTATTTTTAACTTTATTTTTTATTTATTTTAATAGTTAAGTTTTAAGCCCGCACGAGTGTGGCTCATTGACAATTCACTTGTTATGAATTCACATGTTGTAAATTGGAGGTCACGAGCTCAAGTCACACCCAGCTTTACCCATGTCCCATGCTTGTAGTGTGTGTGGGGCACCTAGGGGTATAGTGGTAGCGGGATTGGATCCTTGGACCCCGTGTCACACGAGTACCAGTCCAGCCTCCAATTGTCGATTCTCCTAGAAAAGAAAAGGTTAAGTTATATAATTTTATTCATTTTTTAAAATATATTTATGTTTACTTTTTTTGCTGATTTGTTGTAGGAGTAGTGGCTGTGGGATGGAGTGTTATCCTTCCCATGTAAGTTTTATTCATTGATTAGAAAAAAAATTAGACACTAACATCATAAATTAATGGGGTTGACAAAGACAACAACTTTTAAAAGTTCACATTTTCATGGAAATCCAAATAGTGATAGTTTCAAATTAAGATTTTCCTTTTAATCTTGTTAATTGTAAGACATATAAGCATTCCGGGCAATAGGAGTTGGAGGGATTCCTCTCGTTCCTGAAGGACAAAGAATTTTCACCTCCAAATAGTGATAGTTTCAAATTAAGATTTTCCTTTTAATCTTGTTAATTGTAAGACATATAAGCATTATGGGCAATAGGAATTGGAGGGATTCCTCTCGTTCCTGAAGGACAAAGAATTTTCAGATTCACCTGGGGTTAGGCATAAACACAAGTACTCAACTAGAGACTTTGGTTTTTCTGCCAGGATTGTCAGTGCTGAAGTAATGAGGAGTCTCAAAGGTTTGGATCTGTGGGGACTCATATAATATCATTAGTTTATGTTAAGCCAAATTAAAACCAAAACATTTTCAATTGAAAAGAACTATCTCGTGAGTTAATAATGGCTCTCGATTTCTCTTCCTAGACACCGTTTGTTTCATATACCAAGGTGTTTAAATAAGGATGCAAACACCCATGTAAACTGAGCGGCTCGACTCAAACCAGGGTTGATGTTAATGAATGATCGCAGACCAAAATTTCATGGGAGAAGCACATGTAATCCTTGGCATCTCCTACACATGACTTGGTTTAATTGTTGTTTCTGTCTCACAGAACATTTGAAGTATTATTCCCGACGACGGTAGCCATTAATTCCTTGACTTAGGTGGCAGAATGATAAAATTCCCTCCTTGTACCAATTATGGTGGATTCTTAAGCAATACTAAGACATATGTAATTTTGTTGCATAGAATAACCACTCTTTTTTATTTAATTAAAACATCTATTTGCTTTGGTTAAAAAAAAATGGATAAGCATCATCCTTGAGAGATTTAACTAAAATAGGGATTCTTTATCTTGTGTTGGTTTTGAACTCTTTGGTGGATAGCTCTTATTAGTCCCTGCCAAAGTAGGGAGCATAAGTTTCATTTGCAAGTTAAAATTCTTTTAGTTTAATTTCACACTATAAATCTTTCCATTGTTTTTCAAAAACAATTTATTCCATGGGACTAAAACGGATAGAAGTTTTAATTAAATAAAAAAGAGTGGCTGAACTATGCAACATCTCTCTCAAGTTGATGGAATTGATCTTCCTGCCTTCATTTGATGAACCACACATGTCACTTCAGGGTGGTGATTTTGTGTCGGAGAACCTTGAATTTTCACTAAGACCCTCTAAATTCCATGTTCTAGGCAGTAGTCATCACTCATTTCACTGTAAGAATTATGCAACTAGTGCTCTGATCACTTCGGAAGTCAAGTCGAGGAATGAATGGATATGTTGTCCCTAAGAAAAGTTAATCAAAATTTATCTAGAATTCTACTTGGAAAGATAAAGATTTCAGTTGCAAGAAAAGTCTGCGATGGAAGAAGAATCTACAATGGAAGAGCTGCTATGATAGAAAGATCGACAACGATAGCAGCCGCGACGAAAGGAACCATGACAGAAGAAGAGCATAGCAACTAAAAAGGACAATTTGGTTGATTGTGGGTAAGGAGTCAGTTAGAATAAAGTATGCTTTTGGTAAAAAGCATAATTGTAGTTTTGGGCCGATAGTGCCTATTGTCAGTTGTAACTGAATGTACGAGAATAGAAATAACATCATGCCAGATAACAAAAAAGAGTCAGTTGATTAAGACAAGTAGAATCTTATAAAAGGAAAAAACCCAAGCTGTGTGCGGTGTTCGATGTCGATTGATGTTATTTAATGTTGATCGATTGTTAGTTGGTTAAGTCTATGTGTAGGTAGAGAAGAGAAGAAGAGAGTTGTTTAGCTAGAGGGTTGACGAACGAGTGAAGGAGAGAAGAAATACATAGTTCCAAAACCTAAGAGCATGAGAGGAGAGAAGTCTGTATGAGTTGTAAAAGATACCTCGAGAAGAGTTTGGAAGCTGAGTGCCCAGACAAAATGTGCTAACATATTTCTCATGCCATATGAAGAGTGCCTTTGTGGTTTTTCCTGGATGGGTTTCCATGTTAAATGTTGTCTCTGCGTGTCATTGATTAATGTGTTTATGTTGAATGCATGTACGTTGTGAATAAGTAGAGCTAAATATGTCGCAATGTATTTGTTTATGAATAAACCCATAGATGTATGCGTCGCACTACTTATTGAATGAATCGGTAATAATGATGTTATGTTGAATACTACAATTTGTGTTGACTGGTAAATAGAATGTTATATTGAATGGATAGCCAAGGAATACCAATTATAATCCCTGACTCCAGTCGAGTAAAATGATAAAGTATTGCACAAGTAGAGATCCCCACATAACTGTAGAAACCTGGTTCTAGTGGTTCCCAATAAGATATCTCGGGTGAGACTGCATATGTGTCACAGGTGCTACTGACGAGGTCCTCCTCTGTCGGGTCGATATCTTGGGATTTTATATCTAACTAATGATATGAACCTAGGTTGATGGGTGAGAAGGCCAACAAATGGTTTCATTGCCGAGACCGTGAATCATTTTGGTGGGGATATGTTGTGGCACCCGACTAAGCCAAAAATTCAAGATTGGGTGGATTTTAAGGCACTAGAGTTTTCATGGGAAGAAAGAGAAGGATATTGGTTGAGCCCAATAGAGTGGTTGGAGCGATACCTCTATACCGATATTCATGAAATTTTCTTTTTCAAATTTCTTGTTTTGTTGCATATGTGGTTGTTAAGGCTAGTAACCTAGCAGAGAAACTTTCAATAGGAAGAACTGATAGAGTGGATCCCTCAACTGATTCAATGGCTGAAAAGTGTTAACAACCCTATATCTAGAGTTGTTGATTTTTGGGTTAATAGTATTATGGAAGGGTACATCACATAAATTACAGCCGACACCATAAAATTGTACAGTGAGATGGAAAGATATTTTTTCGAAGGGCCTAGAGGACGGTACTTGACATATTTAAATATTTGGATCAAGATGCTTGTATATGAGAAGTTGATCTTGAGAAAGGAATCTAGTGAATAGAGGTTTGAACATAAAGACCCGAGATATGTCACAAGAAAAGTGTGAGGTAAATGGAGCAAAGTAAGTTGAGATGTTTCTTGGTGATGGCAAGGCTGAGCTAGAAAGTGGGCGCCTGAGGAGTGGACGAAGATTTCTGTCAGGAAAGAGAAGAAGGACTACGACGAGAAGAGGAAGTTGCAGTACGACCAGAGCAGAGGACTACCCAGTGGTTTCGCACTTCGACGAAGGTTCTCATGATGAGGAAGAGGACTACCAACCTATATTGAAGAAAGAGGAAGAAGAAGCTCCATATCTAGAGTACGGATACAACATACCAACGACCCCACATACATCTCTGGAGGTAATATCTAGAAACTCATCACCAACTAGCCAAAAATTTAATACAACAGTACCAAGAGAAAATATAATGGTCGGGAATGATATAAAGTTGTCGATATTTAATGGAAATGGGGTAGAAGACCTAGAGAAACATTGGTTTCTATGAAAATCCATGTGGACCATGCGATAGGTCCAAGATGAAGCCATCAATAAGGCTCATATGATCACAACCCTTAGGGGTCGTGCATTGGTTTTGTACATGAAATTATCTGTGGTGCTGATAGGAATCCCACATAAAAATTTAGATCAAATCCGAGCAGGACTAATAGACGAGTTCATAAATCCCAAACCCGAGTCATGTTTTATTATGGAGATAAAAGAAATTAAGCAATTCTTCCAGGAATTATGTGGAAAATCAATGGCTTCTGGTGCATCAATGGAAGTTTTTGAGGTTCGAGGTAGGCATGGATACTCTCTCTAATACCATGTTAAATTCAATGAAACATAGGATCATCAAGCCTGCATAATTCAAATGGAGAATAATATTGTAGAAGAGAGAGAATTGATTTGGTAAACTATGCTCAATAATTCATGGAGAATAAACACACACAAGACCAATAATTGGAATAATTAATCATAATCCATTAATCATTAATTAATATATAATACAATGGTTATGCATATAGGAGAATTTGAAGGCCTAATACAGGATTCAAATCTAACAATTCAGGCCAACTCTGCAGCTAATTTAGTGTGGTAAAATCACCACTAGAGCTCACTAATGCAACTCCGGATCACTAAAATAGTTCACAACTAGTTAATTGATGTAGGTAGGTGAGAAAATTTTCCCTACCTTCCTTAAACCATGCAAACTAGTGCTAGAGTGATTGAGAGTGATCTAATTGATGGGAATCAGATCATAACTAGACTTAACTGAATACCATGTTAAATTCAATGAAGCATAGGATCATCATACTGCATGGATTCAAATGAGAAGAGAAGGCCATAGAAGAGAGAGAAGAATTTATCATAAACTGATGAATTACTCATGGAAAAATTGTACACACATAGAGACGGAATTAGAATAATAGGATTATATTCATGAATCGGTAATTAATATGTAATACAATGGTTATACATATAGGAGAATTCAAATGCCTAAGATAGGATTCGAATCTACCAACTCGGATTGTCTCTGAAGGTAACTCAGTGTGGGAAAATTACCACTGGAGCTCACTAATGCAACTCTGGATCACTAAAACAATTCACAACTAGTTAACCTATGTGGGTAGGCAAGAAAATTTGCCCTACCTCCCTTAAACCATGCAATCTAGCGCTAGAGTGACTGAGAGTGATCTAACTAATGGGAATTAGAGCATAACTGGACTTAACTGAATACCTGTTAGAGTCAACTATTGAATATTGTTAGTGGCACTCAGAGTGGGTTCCTAAATTATATGGATTGGTCCTTGGGGAACCTAAACTCACGCAATCAGGTGTAGTAATTGTCAGATGTCCCCTAGGTGTGTCTCCCATGCACTAGTGGAGTGATGAAGACATCCTAAGCTAGGAAAATAGACAATTAGACTATGTGGTCAAAGGGAGGATTAATAATAATCCCAACAATATGTTGATAAATGATTTGATGGTAGGACATGTGATTAGTTGGGTTATTATAGTTTATCATTTAATGTTACAATGATACGATGACATGGTGATTGTATGTAATGTTTATGATGGCAATACTTATTTTATACTCCGCAAAATGATGATTTCATGGGAGGATTTTATTTTATTTTATTTTATTAGTGTGTTCTATCTTCATGTATTAAGGATTGGTTGATCACAATGCTGTATTGATATTGCTCAGTATATGCTATGGAATAAATTGATCATGTTGGTGTCTATTATGATATTTTCACATATAATATGGGATTAAATGATCGTGTTATTATGTTGTTTCATCATATTCCATAAATTGAATTGATTGTGTTGATGTTTCTTATGATGATTAATCTCATGCTTGTATTGATTGATCATGGTAGTGATTAGTATGTCCTTGATTAAAATGTCATGACTAGTGAATGAAAGAGTATTATAAAAGCTTTAGTTCATACTATGGATAGACATTATTGAGAGGACATCATTGAAATAATTTATGATTCACTATGATATATGTTTCATGAGGTTAATAAGTTATGATAACATTATGATTCATGACGTCATGCAGTAGCATATGGATCCTTCACAATCATAATGAAGATGTTATTCTTTCATGATGAGATGAAGTCGCACGTGGTTCCTCATATTCAGAATGTTGATGTATGTTTACGTGATAACATATGATAATATGCATGTTATTGTTATTCTTAAAATTGTTATGTTAGATAATAGCATGTCGTAACATGCGGTTCCCAGGTACCTTGGATGATGGTATATTCTCATGAGGCCCATGTGGTAGTATGCATATTTGATTATGTTGTTGATAGTATATGATCCCTAAATTTTATATTCAGGACGAATGCTATGATGACATTATGAGACGAAGTGTCGTTCTAGGAATTCCAATTTGATCCTTCAAGGTTGGGTCGTTATAGAATCCACGATGTCGTGGGAATCCATAACCACAAGGGAGTTATGGGCTAGGAAACCAACTCACTTGGCTATACCTTGCCAACGAATCTTTTCTTTATTATAGTTCCTGAAATTCCACCACTTGATATATCTCAGCAAGGGGAGGCATATGGAGAAGGGCTTTCGATGCCTGGGGGTGATTTCCCGTCATGGAGTTGTGGAGGAAGATTGGGCCAACCTTTCGAGATTCCTGGTGTACGTAAGTTAACGTATGAGACTAGATGTCTGGTGGCTCTAGATGAGATCTCGGGGTATATATCCCAATGAATACCAGAAGGCCTTAAGCCTTCTTATAATGCCAGAAGTTAGAAAAGAGAAAGGGCATTGCTTGGAACTTCTAGTATCTATGATGAGACTTATGATGCTTGTTGTGGTCACCTCATGCTGGGTGACCCTTATACTAGTTGTAGTAGAGGGCCCGTGCCATGGATTCTTAAAATCCCCTCAGTTAGGATGGACTTATACCAGTCATGGTGGATTCTGAAGCAATACTCGGACATATGTAGTTTTGCTACATATCTCAACCACTCTTTTTAAAATTAAATCTTCTATCTATTTTGGTTAAAAAAAAGAAAGATGGATAAGCATTATTCTTGAGAGCTTTAACTAAAATAGGAATTCTTTATCTTGTGTTGGTTTTGAACTCTTTGGTGGATAGCTTTTATTATTCCTTGTCAAACCAGGCATCATACTTTTCATTTGCAAGTTAAAATTCTTTTAGATTAATTTCACACTATAAATCTTTCCATTGTTTTCCAAAAATAATTTATTAAAGTGATTTTTTTGAAAATTAAAATTAAAATTTTAAGTTTTAAATTTCACTCATTTCATTTTCTAATTGGTAAAGATGTTATCAATGAGACATAAATATTTGTCCCTTATCTTTTAAAACACAAAAAGGAAAATTAAAAACATTCAATATGGAATTTTGTAAAACTGCCATGTTTCAACTTTCACATGTCATTTTGATTTTTGGTTTAAAACAAATTGTTATCACTTTTCATGTGATATTTTGATATTGATGTGATCAATTCTATATATTGTAATTTTAATTCTTTTATGAGGATGATTACTTATTAATATGACAAAGTTCAATTTTTTTTATATTCTTATGATATCTCCTTTACATTATCAATTTCTATACTCATCATAAAACCTATTTTCCTTTCTAGAATTATCTTCCAACATATGTGTCAATTTGTTGTGTTGTTTTTCTTGGTTTGCAGACTACACTATCATCCTCTCTAGAATCTATGTTCTAGGTTTGCACCATAAGTGTATCAATATTCTTGCTCAATTCCACAACTTGCTTCACGAACATAAACAATATTGCAAACATACTCTTTTCACCATAACATTATATATCTCAGATACAACTTTTAGTGTATACATTCATTTATCTACTTAACTCCCTTCCAACATAGGTAGGGGCTTAGTTGCTATGTAACTTTATTCTTATCTTCTCAATGGACTTCCCAACCTTTAGTGCCTCTATTATTTCTTTTCCTTGACTTCATTAAATGGTTAAAAAACAATGTCAAATGGAGATTGTGGAAATATCCATAAAAAGCCTCATATGGAGAATTTAGATAGCTTGTAGGAATTGTCACCTTATTGTAAGCATGTTGAATGTATGATAAGCATCCATTCCATTTTTTTGAGTGCTCGTGGATGTAACTTCTTGGCAAGGTAACAAATGTGTGGTTTACTAATTCGGTTTGTTCATCGGTTTGTGGATCGAAATTCATTGACCTCTTCAACTTTGTGTCCATATTTTCCAATAAGATGGGACAAAAAGTCCTTATTAACTTTCTATGCCTACCTAAAATGATACTCTTTAGTAATCCAAAGTGACCCAAAATAAGATAAAAAAGTGGACCTTGATTTCATAGTGAGTGTAGGTTGGATTCATATTGATTGATTGGGATCCCATGTAAGTAAAATGGTTACACTTATTTGTAGAAAAAAACATGAATAACAACTCGAGTGTGACTAATGGTCAAGAACACGTGTTTCCTCCTGGTAGGTCACATGTTCAACTCTATGGGGGATAGGGTATGTATACCTCCATAAACTTTAGCAGTCAAATTGTTGCATGGAAGGTCCCTTAATGTTCTGCCAAAAAGGCGGTCTCATATACCAATTGGTGTCTAGATAGGTAGTAACCTTTAAACTAGAGTATTATTATTATATATTGGAATAACAATACATTGATAGTGATACGATGTTTATAGTGGATTCACATTAACTAATTATCTTTACAAGTTTTTTGCCAACGTTGTAATCTCATTAAACATGAAATATACTGCAAATTTTATAATCTATACATAAGCCTTTTATGAAAGTAATTCGTATATAGTGGTTCATCCATATAATTATGTTAAATGTGTATATAGGATTTTTGTATTCTTTGACACCTTTGACATTTTATCATGGTTATCCTTTGTCCTTGTTCTTCTCTGATGTCAGCTCAATCAAAGCTTGAATATATTCTTTCTCTTTAATAAAACATTTTTCAATTCAAGTTTGAGGCTCAATATATAGTCCAATATTAGAACCTTGATCACAAATGTCCTTGTATTTTAAAGATGACCTCATACTTATGCAAGCACAACTCTACCATCTTCCTTCTCCAATTCACTTCAACATTCTTATTCACTTTTTTACTTCCTTGAAAAAAAATCCTAACTTTTATTCATAATAAAGAAACGAGGCTACATTATGCAAATGCTACAAAACATTTCATAAGATTTGGGAAGATGATCCTCCCTACAACTAATAAGATAACAAAAGAATATGCATGTAAGCACTAACTAGTTTCAAGAAAAAAACAAAAAAAAAGGAAAGCTTGATAGAAAAACCAAGAATATACGAAATCCTTAAGCATGTCTTTGTTCCCTTTCTTTTTCTTAACCTGAATCCACCCCCTTAAGGTGATTCCATAGAGAAATTTTGTAATTTAGAAGTTCAATTTCCATAATACATCAAATATACCTTCTCCTTATTGAAGTTAGAATTTTGGATTTGTGAGTTATCTTCACTTCTCCCATGTAGTATCCTTAACTATTTCCACCACCAAGGGATATATATTTAAATGTTGGGCTTCCTCTCTATTTTCCAATGGGGAATTTTTTCCCTTGTGAGAAAACAATTCAACGAATTTGCCTACCAAACTTGAACGAGAAATCAACATTTTTCCATGAACCTCTTCATGCCAATTGTCATCATCTTGTCAAGCAATTTCGCATGCATTATTCTATGATCTTCCCCTGCATAAATATCTACCAGATAATAAGAATATATCACCCTCATAGCATAGTATGTTAGATATTTTATCTCGCACCTTACAACCATTGAAACCCACTCCATCAAATATTTGATCGTGTGCATTTTCTCCTTGTTGGAGGTAATGCTGTCCATCTCTTTTGTACCTTATACTTTCACCTCCTTTTGAAAACCTTTCTAGATAAATTGATGTTCTGTTATGGCTCTTATGCTTTCACATTCTTATGGAAACCCTTCTATAGAAACAAATGTTCAAATATGCTAATTTATGAAGAAAGGAAAGGAAATTTTCAAGAATAATGAAGCAAACATGAAAAATATATGGTTGGTTCCCCATCTAAGGTTTGATGCCGTCTGATGACAAGGGAACAATATTGTAGAAGGTTTCAATTGTTTCTCTTTAACTATATTGTGGTAACTGAATTGGTTGTTCCTCTTCGTTTTTGTGTGTGTTCAAAGATATTTCCAATTTCAATTTAGACTTACAAATAATTTCCAGATCTGCAAAAGCAGAATTTGATGTAGCAATATGTTACTTGATGAGAGAATTTGGGGATCTTGACCCCCTTTTTGGGAAGTTATGGTAGTGGAAAATGCATTAAATGTCTCCCCTTAGAAAGTGTGGATTTTTTTCTACACAAATTTGTTTGAGTTTCATTTTTGGTGTAACAACACTTGGATTCATTTTGTTAAGAATATCCATTGCTAGTTAACAAATATCCTAACCCAAGAGTTAGCATAAAGGATGACCAACCCAATACAAGGAAATTAATTCCCAATATATACAAGGAAGTTGATTCTCATAAAATCCAATTGTAGTGATGCTTTCATGATCAGATGGGAATGCTATATCAATTTCAATTTTGATAAAGATTTTCAATTCTTTGAATGCCCCTACCGCCAATTGATCACTCTCCCACTAGGAACGACGGAGAGAACCTATCGATTAGTTAGTGAAAATCTCGATGCTTCACTAAGAGGTAGGTTATTTTTTATTTGCTTTCATGTCTAATATCTTCATCTATTTTATTGTTAACACTTGCTAAGCATAATTTTTTCCGTAAGTTTAGCCCTAAGGGTTAGCTCAATTGGTAAGACGTGCGCACACTCTCTCGGTTCAGGGAGAGGTCACGGGTTCGATCCTTGAGTCCTTTGGGGTTAGGCCTTCTGCGAGGATGGCCAGTAGTTTAACACCTCTACCATCCACTAATGTAGAGAAGTATTGTTGGGTTTCCCGTGCATATTTCCATATGAATTTTTTTTTCGTAAGTTTCATTTGGATGTAATTAATTTCCACAATTCACAATATTTTTACTATAAAAAAAGATTCATAATTTGGACTCGACATCTAGCACAACGAAACTGTAGTGGGGTGTGGGGCCTATATGTCCATGGTTCCAATATTGGAAGGCTAGTAGCCACCTTGATTCTACATAGAATAGCAAGAGCCTGGTGAAAAAAAGGATTTATAACTTAATATCCTTATTTTATTTGAATAAGACAAAAGTACCTATTTCCATTCAATAATGGAGGACATTTTATTAATATCAAGTTTCAACATTTAATCATTATCTGGTTAATTTAATGAGGATGTTTAAATAAAAGGGAGGGAGAAAAAGTACAAAATAGAGCTTTTTCATTGTAAGCTTGCTCATTTCTTTGGGTCTCATAAGCTTGCTAATTGTTTAATGAACTCTTTGTTAATTTCCATAAAGTTCTTTTTGAATCAAGGGAACTAGCAACATCTTAGGGATATATCCAACATCTCGTAAGTCATATATACCAGGAACTTGTGACTTAGTAGGGGCCAAAGAAAAAGGACAAAATAGAGCTTTTTCCTTATAATCTTGAGGTCTTATAAGCTTGCTAATTTTTTAAATATCTTTTTGTTAATTTTCATACCATTGTTATTTTTTTTAAGATGTTTACATATAATAATATTACTTAACATAATAAACAAGGGTTATGAAGAGTTTAGTCTTTATCATTTGAATAAACAAATTGAAACAAATAAATAATGCTAAGTTGATGGATATGGTTAAAAAACCATAGTTACAGAACTCAACAAAGATAGAGAATAAGAATTTAACTAAAATTCAGTAAAAGATCCATAAAGTCATTAAGTATATTGACAATTTTTTTTTAAATGTTTCTTATAAAGGTATTCCCTAATTTTCTCATTAGGACACACGTCAAACTTGTAAACTTGTAAAAAATTCAAGGTAAAATTATTGGCCATGTTTTGACACCAACAAGAACTTGGGCATCAAACTTGCTAATGCGGAGTCAAATTTATCGGCAATAAGTTTGAATTTCAATTGAGTTAGTTCAATTCGTTTATGTGGAGAGCAAATTTTCACTAAGGAGAACTTGACAACTTGGAAAAGTTTTGTAACAAGGCTGGAAACCTTTCGAGTCATATTTCTAATAGAAAGACGCATCATTTTTCCTTGGATCTACCAACATTATAATTTTTTGTGAGAATTTAAACTTTGGTTGTGAAAATAGCAAAATACAGAACTCTAATTTAGAACTTTATAATTTAAACAATATATTTATTTTTTAAATTCCAGTAATAAGAGCTTTGAACTAATTGTAAACAATATTTTTATAAATTTAACAACACTAGCCATGAACAACTTATAAATGACATTACTAGCAATACTATCATGTAAAGTTACAATCTTATACAAAAGCACAAGCATTTAAAACGACAATTTACCAACAACTTGTAGTGTAACCTATATATTTCCAATGAGCTAAACAACACATACATTGGGTGGGAATGGTTGTATTTAAATTCACAATAAATATATAAGAGATGAAATACATGTTTTTACTACGTAGTACATCCAATGAGGCATATAAGTACATAGCCAAATTTCTCAATCCATCACTTTGATAAGATGAGCTAAACAACACCCGCATTGGATAATAATGGTTGTATTTAAATTCACAATAAATAGTTAATATGTCCAAAGCACGCGGTTACAACATCATGCATCAAATATGACAAAAAAGACATTAACAAGATTTAAACACATCACTTTGATAAATGGAATCACTTGCCCTATTGATTATGGTATTTTTGAAAAATCAATTACTAATAAACATATCATAAGAATACCTCTTGTGTGGAAAAGAAATGAAAAGGAGCTTAACATAAACTTTGGAGCTTAAAATACTCAAACCTCTATCAATGAAATGACCATTTCAATTAAACTTTGTGTTCATTACCAAAAGTTATTAAGGAAGAGGAATGAAATGACCATTTCAATTAAAAGTTATGTTCATTACCAAAAGTTATTAAGGAAGAGGAACAAAACCATTGTCTTTTAAGAAATCATATATTTTAGATAGAATCCCTCACATTAGTGAAATGATCTCATTCCAATAAGAAGGGTAGTACCCCTTGTTATCTTCACAAATGTAATTCATAGTCACTATAATGCATGGTGTAGATAGTTCTATTGTAACAAGTGATGGGAACTCTTTTGCGAAGAGACTCAATGATAGGACCCATATACACCTTGATTTACACATGAATGAATCAATTGTTTCAGTCTTTGTCCAACCTACTTATATAAAATAACTTAAATATAATACCACAATTGTTAAGAGAATTACAACAAACTATAATCAAGGTATTTTGTGTTTGTCATAGTTCTAAAACATAAATTATCACTGCAAGCTATATATTGGACTTCTAACTTCAAAAACATTATAATGCATGAAATAATCCAAGCAACTTCCTAATATAAATATAGTCTCTTAATTACATATCAATAAAAATTAAGCTATGAGCCATTACAAGTGATTGCGGATCTAAATCGAAGGCAATAAAGGGAAATAACTAGTGCTAATAAAACAAAAAATTAAGACATACAATGTAGGACTCCTTAAAACAAGAATTGGAATGCAATCAATAGTTGGAACTCAAGCACTATAAGTGTTATAGATAAGTCTTCTTTCAAAAATTGCAAAACAATATATACTACAAAGAACTACATGATAGTTTTGTGGTTTGATAGAATATCAATCTCAAAAGAAATGGATTTATAGGAAATGCACTTCAAAAATTCCTTAGACTACTCAGTATGACAGGACAAGGATTTGATTTTATCACTCTTTTTACATGTACTTGTGTCTTTGCGACCAAAAGTTAAAACATTATATTTTTATAGTCACATGCTTTGAACCCTCTTGCTCAAACCCTAGCCAATTTACCATACAATCCAAAACATGTGACTTTGTGGGAGGTCTATATTTCAATATAAAATAATGAAGAGAACAAGGCAGTAAAATGAAGACTAGCTAGGATACAACTTGAGCAATAACTAGATTACTAGACAATGGAGATACATCAAAATAAGCAGGGACCAAGATATGAAGAATCATAAAATAAAGAAGGAAATTAAGACACAAAATTGACAAGACCTTAGAATATTTGGCAATCTTTTCAACTTGAGGGTTGGAAAAAGAAAACTAGGTGGGATTGTCTTGCTTCCTTTCTATTCATTAGATTTCCAAGTATGTCACCGTGAATGCCATATATTTACTAATACAACTTAAAAAAGAGGTTCCTAGATCCAAAATATTTTGAAGTCATTCATTCATGAGGAACACAATTGGCACAAACATTAAGAGCCTCAATAAAGTACTTCACAAGTTTGCACATGTAGCCAGAGACTCAAGGTACTTAATCAGTTTCTTCTATTGGAGTGCTTAAAGACAATTTGATAAAAAACAAAAGAAAACTACAGAATGCCTCTGCTTGAAACAATGACCCAAAGAATTCTACCAAATGTATTTTTTTTAAATAGTAAAGTAAATGCATTCTATAAGACATGTCTAAAATTATATTCCAGTGTAGGCAACAACTCACAAACATTGTTAAAATGGCTAAGATATTATAAAACAAGTAAAAGATGATTGGTCATGTACAAATAAACCACACAACTCCTAGAAAGTGGGGATCCTGAATAATTAGTAAATGTTGGAATATATGATGATGTGCATTCTTGTGCAATTAATTTAGGCAACTAAGTTGCATTGTATCTTGAAAAGATCCTGGAGGTGAAATCTCATTTTGAAGACATCTCCTTTACTCACATTTTTAGTGAGTTCAACTCAAAGGCATATCTTGTTTCTAAATAAGCTCTCTTTTGTAGGAGGGCATCTTGTTTGAACAAGAATTCAAGAACTTAGTACTTACCTTAGATGTAGTAAGGTGTCTATTCTAACTATGCCTAGAGACTTGGAATATGTTTTTTGTTGTGGTCTAGTTTGTTGAAACTGGGCACAAAGCTATTTTGATACTTTTTGATGTATATGTTTGGAGAGGATATAGGCTCTAAATTTGTATTGATATATAGAGGCCTCTTTTTGTTGAAAGGAAGATCATAATGTGTCTTGAAGGATAGGACTAAAGAGGTTAAAAACCTTAGAGTTGAAAGGCTAGATCATGCGTATTTATTTATTTTTATGAAATATCAAATATATAGCTTTTTTCATGGGAAAGAAGTTGCAATGTATCTTGGATTATCTAGATCACTAAACTTCATGATAATGCCATGATTTTATACCTATAATCATAAAAAAGAGATCACATCATGATATGAACAAATAGAAATAAAAAAAATGTATCACTATAAGTTATACTTTTTTATTGATCTATTACTCCAATTGTTTTTTGATAATATGGGTTGATTCAAAATTGGGTGAAAATGCTAAAGGCATTGTTACAAGATTTCTATCAAATTTTTACTAGGTTTCTAACTAGAAAGAGGATCCATTTGTTACAATATTAACTTACTCCATATTTCATATACTATAAATTTTGTGGAGTTATAACTTTTATTTGGTCAAAATACTTAAGTGTTTTTGTAACACCCAACTAAGCAAAATGTACATAAATAAAAAAATACTAATTTTACTTCATAGAATTTATAATTTTGAACATTAACAGTAAACTAGAAATAATTATTTTCCACACACATATATCATATAATGAAATATAGATACTCACGACAATATATAAAGGATAGGACATTCAAAATGCGTACTTGAATCCAAGAATTAACTTACAAAAGCGATTTTGAAACCACCATAATGCTAATCAACAATAGCTCCTATGAAAACTACGTGTGGGAAAACCTCTCTCCTCCCAACCAACCCCTTAGTCCATGACTAATATCCCCCTCTCCCTCACTCGACAATACCAAGATAACCGCATATCCAAAAAAAAATCATAATATCATCCCCATAGCCTCCAAACCTCCATTTACTCTAAACACATTTCCCCATGCAATAATTCACTAAAATAGATAAATATCTCATAAATATTTATATATTTATATATTTTCCCTTTTCAACCCCTTATTTATCCTAATCCATGATTAATTGAGCTTATGAATCCCATGCCATTAAAATATTAATATTATAAACCTAAATAGTCTAATAGCATTGCATAGGGATAATGCCCACTGGTGTGTCCATCACCAGTATGCCCCATGCCTACACTATAAACCTACCATGCCCCCTAGAACTAATGCAATAAGTGATGCAGGGACTTACATACTCCCCCCCTTCAAGGGATTTTGTCCTGAATTTATTGTTACAAGATTCCTAACTATACCATTTTCACTTCCTCCCTTACACACCCTCTCCCATAATAATGCCATTCGATTAACCTCTGAACACCCCCAATACTCCGAATGGTCTCTCTTGCCATGGCATGGGACCTATACTGTAACTAGTATAAGGGTCACCCAACATGGTGTGACCATAACAAGAATCATAATTCTCATCATAGATACGAGAAGTTGCAAGCATGCTCCTTGCTCTTTTTTAACTTTTGACATTATAAGAAGGCTTAAGGCCTTCTAGTCTTCACTGGGTTATATACCCCAATACCTCATTTGGAGCCACTAGGAATCTAGTCCTATATGTTAACATACATACGCTAGGAATCTTGAAAGGTTGGCCCGATATTCCTCCACAAATCCCTGATGGGAAATAAACCCCAAGCATCAAAAGTCCTTCCCATGTATGCCTCCCCTTGGTGAGATATCTCAAGCCGCAAACTTTTGACTATAAAGAAAGGAATTGTTTGAAAGGTATTACTGAGTGAGTTTGTTTCCCAACCCATAACTCCCTTGTGGTTGTGGGTTCCCACAACATCGTGGCTTCTATAACGACCCAACCTTGAAGGCACAAAGTGACATTCCTAGAACAACACTTCATTTTATAATGTCATCATAGCATTCATCCTGAATATAACATTAAGGGATGATATACTATCAACAACATAATAAAATATGCATGCTACCACATGGGCCTCATGAGAATATACCATAATCCCAAGTACCAAGGAACCACATGTTACGACATGCTATTATCTAACATAACAATTTTAAGAATAACATTAACATGCTTGTTATCATATGCTATCACGTAAACATACATCAACATTCTAAATTTGAGGAATCGCATGCGACTTCATCTCATCATAAAAGAATAACATCATCATTCTGAATGTGAAGGATCTATATGTTATTGTATGAAATCATGAATCATAATGTTATCATAACTTATTAACCTCATGAAACATGTATCATAGTGAATCATAAATTATTTCCTTGTTGTCCTCTCAATAATTCCAATCCATAGTATGAACTAAAGCTTTTATAATAGTTTTCCATTCACGAGTCATGGCATTTTAATCAAGGACATAATAATCACTACCATGATCAATCAATACACGCATGAGATGAATCATCATAAAAAACATCAACAAAATCAATTCAATCTATGGAATATGTCGAAACAACATCATACCATGATCATTTAATCCCCTATTATATGTGGAAATATCATAATAGACACCAACATGATCAATTTATTCCATAGAATATACTAAGCAATATCAGTACATCATTATGATCAACCAATCCTTAATACATGAAGATACAACACACTAAAAAAATAAAATAAAATCCTCCCATGAAATCATCATTTTGCGGAGTATAAAATAAGTATCACCATCATAAACATTACATACAATCATCATGTCAACGTATCATTGTAACACCAAATCTTAAACTATAATCACCCAACTAATCACATGTCCAACCGTCAAATCACTTATTAACATATATTCATGTTAAATACATAAGTTTTCTTAACCTTATAAATTTGATAATAGTATCAATCGTGTATCATAAAACACCGAGGAGCATCAATTTAATAAATGTCTTTATTATTTTCAGAGTATTTTCGTTTATGCTATGTTTTTCAGCATTTTAGGTTAATTAATATATGCTTGTTTGATTATTGCAGGGTTGTTATGATAATAGTGTTTATTCTTAGCATTTCATTTCTGTAACATGGTATCAAAATAAGAAGGAAGTCCCAGACCTAAGGAATTAATGCAGGAGCATTCTGCTCTCCATCCAAATCCAAGTCCAATGTTTGGATTAGACCTAGAAGGGGTCTTCATTTCCTAAATTAATAGTCCTTGGACTATTATATTGTAAACAAACCTATGTTTTAAGTATGTTTCTATATAGGTACCGAGTCACTAGGTGAATGATGAGTAATGTAGGTGAGTCATTAAGTGAGTCCTGTAACTAAGCCATGTCTAATGGTAGCATTCGATAAGGATCAAGGCTCTCATGAGCGAGTCATTAAGGTAGGATTGATTATGTTGCTAAAATTAAGTTTCAGTTACTATGAATTAGGAGTGTGTTGAGTCTATTGAGGATTTGAACCAGAATTGGTTCATGAATCTTGGTGTATATATGTATGTAAGCCTACAAGGCATGTGGTGTAGCCAGAAGTATCCAGGGGGTGTAGCCAAACAATGTTAATATGGTTAGCCAAGTGTGGCCAATCAAGGAGAAATTAGGCCAAGGACATTGGTTAGAGTTATAGAAGGTATATACAGATCAAAACATAGACTCTAGAAAATATGAATGTACATATTCCTTGTGTTAAGTGAAGGAAAGCCTATTTCGGCATATCCCTGTGTAATTGCAATTATGTATGAGTGTATGTTTTCATGAGTTCAATGCTTGCTTAGTATCTATTATGATTGATAGGTCTATGAGTGTTGCATTCTGAATTTAGGGATTTGAGAATTGAAGTATACATAGATTGTCTGATGGACCTCTATGCATGAAATGCATGAGAAAACCATAAGCCATCGATCACTGAGAGAATCGATGCTCCTTTGTAAAAATTTTGCAGAAGGAAAGTTCAGGATTGAACCAGGACGAGTTTGGTAAAGTTGGGTAGAGATCAATTGATCGATTCTTTGATCAATCAACATAGAGTTGCAGAGATCATAATTAAGATTGGATGATCTAGATTAAAGGAGAGAAGATGGACCGATGATAGGGAAAGGATCCGCAAAGTGATTACTCATGGAATATAGAGTTTTGAAATTGTGAAGTAAAGTTTCGTAATTCATCATAGATCGATGGACAGGGAAGAAGCTGTAAGAAATCGACGGCTCACTGGAATTGCAGAAAGAGACTTGTGAGAGGAAATTGCAGAATCCCATTTCGGGAAAAGTAGGACGGTACATTCAAAATCATCAATCCGCAATATCAGAAAAGGTCGTTGCGAAAAGGGCGATTGCGGAAATTGAGTTTGCAGAAATAAAGTTGTGGAATAGAGTTGCAGATCAAGTTAGTTGAGACTGAGTCCGACCTGAAGAAAAAATATTTGGCCGAGTTACCAGATTTAGAGGTTTGCTAAATGTAGAGCACACTATGCATGGGAAAAAGCAATTTGGATATGGCGATTTTAGGTTCCCTCCTACATCAATTGGTATCAGAGCGTAGAATATTCTGCGGGAAGATTATTAGAGATTAGATAAGAGGCAAGAGGTAAATCAAATCCTGATTTTCAATTTACGTTGGAGTTGTAGACTAACAATTGTGTTGAGAAGGCTGGTCAAGTGAAAGTATTCAGAATTCAATTAAATCAAGAATTGTAGACATAAATGGTGTTGTTTAAAATGATGTTTGCTACATAAGAGTGCAGAAGAAATCCTTGGAAGCATTTAACAGGTACATGTGTGGAGTTATGAAACATGAAAAGGGTTAGTTAATACTCTTGAAAAACTGATGGATACAAATACAACAGTGAGAGGAACTTGTTAAGTCAAAGGAAGACAAGATCAAGAAGAAGATATTTGAAGGTATGAGATTAATGTTTTATGATAATTCTGGTTTTTGATGATTGGCGACAGATTGCAGATAGCAACGAAATTTTGGTAGAAGTAACAAGTAGGAGAGTTGTTCTCAAGGATAATTATGTTCTTGATGAAGAAGAATGATAAGGTCATGGTACAAATCTTATAGGAAATTGGTGGGGTGTTTTATGTTGATTTTGGTCATGAGAAGTTCATGTTGCAAATAGTAGGGGAGATGTTTCAACCAACTGTACAAATGGAATAGTCTAAAAGGTATGGACTGATTGATGTTTTATTTAACTCTAGTTATAATAATTTGTTGAAGAAAACAAGAAAGGTTTGATAGGAGCGATGGAAGCTAGAGGAGACATATCAAGAATAATTGCGTTCTTGATGAAGAGTTTGTGAACTCTTAGAGAAAAGAAAAAGCAGTGGAAGAACCTAAAAGAGCCAATAGAGGTTGGACAAGAAGGAACAAGTTGAATGTTCTCAGAGAAGAAGTGGATCTGTAGAATCCCAAGAAGAGCAAAGGAGGTTGCTGAAATAGGCTCTAGAAGAAAAGAACTAGAGATATCAAAAGACAAGATCAAGGAGAGATAACTTGCTGAGGTATAGTAGTAGGTATGAAGACTTGGTGAGAGAAGGCTTGGAAGTAGTCCACGAGTGAACCAAATGAAGTTCACAAAGAGAGAGAAAGAGGAAATGGAGATAATGAATACTGAAGGTCATTGCAGAGGTTCAAAGAAAATCCAAAATAGAAGAAAATATGTCAAGGCAGAAGACATCAACGTGATGATTCAAGAGGAGTATGACAGAGAATTAATTGACATAGGATTGCAACTTATTCTTTTGGAGATGCTGCTACAGAAAGGGGACGAGAGGTATGGTTGGATAGTGAGAAAGAAGAAGGTAAGATGGAATTCACTACAGGTGAAGCTAAATAAAAATATGTCTTCTAGATTGAAAGAAGATCTCAGGACAACTGAATATGAGATGCGAATTTCATATTGTGAACTTGAACAGGGTCCTTTGCTTGGAGAAGATGTGAGTGAGTATATTGAAGAGAGACTAACTAAAAGTATCATGGATTCTGTAAAGAGTACATATCAACTTATGGAGGAGATGGCTGTGAGGCCAAATGAGACAAAGAGGTCTTATGTTTTTTAGACTGATGATTTGTTTATGATTATAAGTTTTGTTGCAGATGATAGGAAATCTTTTGAAATTTCCGTAAAAGTGGATGAAGTCAAATATGATAAAGAAAGTCTCTCAAATGAGGAAAGGTCTGAAGTATTCCAGCAAAATGAACTAATTGAAGATTTTCTTGATGGATGAACACAGTCAATTGGGACTGATCTGAATATGAAGGAAGAAAAATAAATGTACAAAGACATTTCTATAGGGCAGAATCAGAATTACATTCTGATGAAGGGAAAAGTTGAACAATCACCTTGGACTGTCATGAAGTATGAAGAAGAAGAAGATGTGCTTTCCAAAAGCATGCCAACATAATATAGTTTTTTTGTATTAGAAGATGAGATGGTATCCTATGAAGATTATATGCAACCTGTAGCTCAAACTTTTGAAAAAATAGAAAATGGTGGAAGTTTGATGTTGTACTCAGGCTTACACAAAAGGAGGATGCCAGGAAAATATCAACATGGACTTTAGAGTCTCATGTTTTTGAAATTGATTATTGGTGTGTGTTTGTAGGTATTGAATAAAGTTAAGGCAGACATAGGAAGAAATCTGTCATAAGCAAGGAAGATACCATTTGTATCAAAATGGTGACTAGTATCTAGAAGAGTTTGATTTTGTAGAGTTGGCTAATGAAGACAAAGAGAAAATTTATAACCTCACAAAGTATGATGAAGAGTTAGAAATGCTGGAATATTGGTTGACCAATCAAGGGATTGATAAAAATGTATACTTAATGCTTGGTTGCAGTGTTGGAAAGGAGCATATAGAAGGTTGAAACATTGAATTGTCTTGTAAACTAGTGGATAGCAGCAGAGAACCAAGAGAACACCAACAATTTCAAAACAAGAAGATGCAAGTGTACCATCCAAGGGATATGCTGGACATGGAGATTGAATAACTAAGGATGCTGATGGTGAAGGTGTCTCAAGAAATACATCAAGAGAAAATTAATATTTACATCAATAGAGAAAAGAAATGAATCAACAATGGAGGACAAATGACAGGAGAAGATTGCAAAAGAAAATCTAGTGGAGCATTGCAGCAAACGTTTGGAATCCAAAAGAATTACAACTAGTAATAAGACAACAGAGAAGCCATAAAGAAATTGGAAAGCTCCAGAACAAAGTTTGGGATCTAGGCATACTGAAGATTGAAGTTATGACCAAGAGGTCATATTTCTTTCTTCCTAGGTAGTCTGAGGCAGGGGCATTTTTCTCTCCATCCAAATCCAAGTCCAATGTTTGGGTCGGACCTAGAAGGGGTCTTCATTTCCTAAATTAATAATCATTGGACTATTATATTGTAAATAAACCCATGTTTTAAGTATGTTTCTAGATAGGTGATTTTGTAAATCTATGTTTAAAGCTTCCTCCTCATTCAATATGGTACCTACTCTATTGATAGAATCTATGTATGCAATCGAGCATTCTTTTTCCCACTAACCTCCAAGTTCCAAATCTTTAGCAACTAGCCAATATGAGTTTGAACTTCTCAACCAAGAAGGTCTTCTGATTTGATCCAAGGTGCATAAACCGAAATTTTCCAAGTAATCTATGATATAAGAGAATAGTACAAATGTCTCCCCTCCACCTAAGAAAGGATCTATCCCAAAAAGTACTTGAGATCCCTTCCCTACTTTCCATGATAACCATATGCTATCCGAGAGAGAGCTCAAACAAATCCATTCCATAAATTAGAGACACCTTAATAACCTTAACCATGGCAATGACATGAAACTAAGTGAAAATTGGAGCCCTTTAATAAATACTTTGAGAAAATAAAATCTACCCTTTCATTTAGCCAACCTAACTACTCTCAACATCCTATGAGGTGACATTCTTTGGTTTAATGAGTATTTATAATATTATATTAATTAATATGTTCATTCTCCAAAGAGAAACTCTTGGTTTCTCTTGGATGACGCTCATGAAGATGATCCCAGGTGGGATCAAAATGTGTCAAGTTCTTGTTGACATCTAACAATATATCTTTTCTTATTGAAAAAATCACATGCATACCCTCTAATATTTTTGATCAATTTAGAGACACTTCTAACACATTTCACATGATTCCTGAACCAAAGAGCTAAATAATTATTCTTGAGATATTTAGCATTAAGAACTTCACTCCATAATCCTGTGCCGCATAAACGTACCAAAAAGCTATTCAAACACAAAGCAAGTCTAAACCACTATAAATTTTTGATATCCCAACCCCCCATGGATTTTGTTAATGATAAATTTTCCCATCTTACCAAATGGATTTTCTCATTTTTAGTAACTCTATACCAAAGAAAGTTAAAGATTTTATATCTAATCATTTTCATGATAGTATGTGGCACCTTTTCTAGAGAGAAACAATAAACTAGAGTCACAATCAACACATATCTAATCCAAGCGAGTCTTCCTCCCAAGGACAAGTACATGTAACTCCAATTACAAATTATTTTCTCTATTTTTCTAACCACCCATAACCAATCTGTAATCCTGTAATTATTAGGCTTTAAAATATAACCAAGATATTTCATTGCACTTGCAAGGTATTCAACTTTATATGGAAATATTGCAACAATATGAGAAAAGTGTGATCCTCCATAGCATTCCGTAGAAAATGGGACTTGTTTGCACTAACCTCCATACCTGTAGCTAAACAAAAAAGAGTAATAATCTCCAAAAAGGCATACCATTCTTCAATAGTACCATTTCCAAAAATCATCACATCATATATGAAGATAAAATGGGTAATATATAGAACAACTCTAATTTTGATACTTGATATTCTTCCATTATTTTTTACATCAGAGATCAATAAGCTAATCCCCTCAATGACTGGCAGGAACAATAATGGGGATAGAGGTCGCCCTTGCTTGAGTCCGCTGGAACATTGGAAGAATTTTGTTGGAGTTCGATTAATTAGCACCACAATACATGTAGAGGAAATACATGCCATGATCCACTGAGTTACAGACAATGGTATCCCAATATGGAAAATAAGCAATCTTAGAAAGGTCCAATTCACCTTGTCACAAGCCTTAACTAAATCCATTTTGATAATGAGACATCCAATCTTTTTGACTTGATAGAATGGAGGCATTCTTGAGTGATTCCAATGACATCAAGGATTTTCCTATTAGCCAAAAAGACAAATTGTTCCTTGGATATCACCTCCTCCAGTCTAGGATTGAGTCTATTAGATATTATACTGGTGATAATCTTATAAGTAGTATTACACAAGGAAATGAGTCTGTAGTCTACAAATGATTCAAGCTTGTCACTTTTAGGTATGAGACATATGAAAGTGGAATTCATGGCTCTTGATACATACCTCTAAGTCTTATATTTTTCAACCACTTCCAATAATTCACCACCCAACATATCAAAGAATCCTAGGAATAATTTAGCAAGCCATCCATCTGTCCTAGGAATTTTATCATTAGCACAACGTTTCATAACATCTTCAATTTCCTACAAGGTAATATCTCTACCAATATGTTGAACATCAGTATCATTAAAAAAGGAGGGAAAAATCCTGATCACTCTGAGTTGATAAACTATGTCAACATGCCCAGGATCTTTAAAGAGATAGGCAAAGAATGATCTAGGTACATTCTCTAAATCTCTCTAGTTGTTTATCCAGATGCCCTTATCATCTTTCAGGTCCCAAATATTGTTAAGGTTTCTTCGGTATTTTACATAATTATGATTTTTTTGTATTATTATCTCCCTAGGCAACCATATTTCTCGACTTTTCATCCTACAAGTATCTTCTTCCCCCTTCAGGATGTTAGCTTTAAAACTTTCTAGCTCAGACATAGTATTCTTGTCTTTATGGGTACCAAACATACTGTCAACATACAAATTTTCTAATTTTTCCTCAATATCACAGAGTTCTCGAGCCTTTTTAAACTTCTTTTCTTTTTCCCACTGTACCACCAATATTTTTAAACATTTAAGCTTTTTAATAAATCTGACCATAGGATCATCCTCCACGTCTATCTCAAAATTATTCCAAAAGTTCCTTGCCATTGATCCAAGAGGATCTCCAAGATTGATCAAAATTAAAGTATACAAAATGTAAAAATAAGCTTACAACAGTGTATAGCTCGTCAAGAGCTTTCCAGTGACGTTTGTTTCACGCAAAACGACCTCCAGATATGAAATATATTTTCTGAAATTATGACAAAACAAGTAAAAATGGCAAAAAAATGGGCCACATGGCACACCTATAGGGGCATGTATGGTCATCATGTACAGTCAGTAGAAAAGTGACGTGGAAGCCCTACGACAGGCCACATGAATGCTCCAAGATTACTAGGCAGGTGAGTTGGACCAATGGAACGCTGACAAGTGGCAAGGTAGGCGTCTATGTGGACCAACTAGGGCCTTCCACATGGTATCCTAGTTGTCACTTTGTTGGTATATTTACCAAAATATATGGAGTCGGGGAGGATCGAACAATTGAAATCCTCTTCGCTTAAGTCTCCACCATATCCGCCTAGCCATGATCTTCACTTGTTGTTCTTAACTTTGTTCGAAAAAGGGACAGGCTGAGGGCTTATCCCTCGGCCCCAAGTGTCCCTCGGACCCAAGTGTAATGTGTTCTCCACATATTATGCCAACTTATACCATAGAACCGACAGAGCCAAGGGTTAACAACACCATATTCCAACCCAAACGAATGCCAACACATTTTCCACCACATCAACACCGCCCGCTGAGAACCAAAAACCATATCATATTTATATATATTGATATAATGTTAAAAGGGGAGGAATAAGAGGCCTGTGAATTTGACCCTGGGACCTCTGCTCCCCAAATACAACGTGTTTCCAATGGGCTATGACCCATTCCATTGATGCATATCAATGATATATGTTTAAAAGTTTGTTTGGGGTGTGTAATTCCCAAAAAGGGGTGCACGTCCACCATTTTAGGGCCCCAAAAAACCATATAAATCCCTATGAGAAGCCACAAATAAAAAAGTTCGACACCCAACCTATGCATAGATCCTGAGGTGGTTCAGGGTACAAAAAGGTATAGTCCATACGTCCGTACAGGAATGACATAAGTCCTTTCTTGAAGTGCGTTCCATAGGAGGTATCAATAGATATAGGTCAACTTTATACTCATTTTTCTGAGAATTTCGAGAGGAACACAATGGTGTAGTTTGTTTTTGAGTTTTACAGACAAAATGCAGAAGTTTTCCTAGAAATAATGTATGTAAGATTTTGAAGACTTAATAAGATCGGCCTTCTCATTGGAAGTGGCCCAAAGACGTAGCCCAGAAGGGGTGAAATCCATTATCATCTGCTGTCTACAATTTTATGGTTTGCATACTTGTTTATTTTCTTATGTGGTTTGATTAAGCACTTAAATTTGTCTTTTTAAAGTCTTTTTATGAGGTTAACTATTCAAATTTGACATGCAATTTTTGTGGTTAAAAAGATCCTAAAAATTTCAGATCAAGTTTGGTGTTAGAGCAGCTTAACCATTGCATTGCGAGTTTGTGAATGTTAACAAGATCAAGGCTTCATCGTGGTGAAGGAGAACTTGAGGAATTTAATCTAGAAATTTGTTCAAGAAGAGGTAGAATGGCTTCACCAAAAGGAGAAGATGGAGCTTCTTCAATCCCATCTGAAGGAGAATTTCTTAAGCCTTTTACGAGGACGCAAACAATGGTGGAAGAGCTTTATCAAGAATGGAAGAAGGGTAAAAAATGTGGCCCATCTCATACTGAAGTTAAAGGAGAAGGAGGTGGTGAGCACCCTCCTAAAACTCCACCATCTTTACCATCTTTTTTGACGGTTCTTTACATTCTCCATTTGAAAAGCAAAATAAATCTAATGAAAAAATTGGTTTCAATATGCCTCAATTAAATATTGGTATTAAGTTTGAATTACCTATTTACAATGGACAACTTAATAGTGAAAATTTGGATAATTGGATCCGTAAAATAAAAATTTGTTGTAGGATTCAAAAATTCACTGAAGATAGCATCAAAATTCAATTGGCTTCTCTCTGAATTGGAGGGACCACTCTCATATAGTGGGAGAGAATATCTCAAGAGGATCTTGCCAAAAAAGGTAAAATTATATCCTCTTGGTATGGGTTTACTTCAACACTAAAAAGACAATTCTTTCCATTGGGGTATATGCAAGAAGCTGTGATGGACAGAAATAATTTGAGGCAAGGTAAAGGACAAAGTGTACATGAATACACATAAGAGTTAAGAAAAAAGATATTTGGTACTTGGTATACCTCTCTACACTCAATAAACTATTCTCAGGTATATAGGAGTATTACATAGTTATTTACATCATATGATACTTATGTTTAATCCGACTAACCTTGATGAGGTATGTGCTCAAGCGACTCATATGGACTCCAAGGTGAGGAATATAAAAGAAAAGTTTTCCAAGAAACCTTTTAAACCAGATGGAAACAAGTTCAAAGGTAAATGGAAAGGAAAGCATACAACTACAATAAAGAAATAAGGAGAAAAACCTACATGCACACATTGCCAGAAAAAGGGCCAGGATGCATCCAAATGTTGGAAACTTCACCCAGATCTCAAGTTTCAGAATAAGGAAGAAAAGAAGACCACTGCTACAACAGTCCAACATGATTTGGGATTTGACTCTCGGGATGAAACTAGGATTATTGCCACAAACATTCAAGGTAAAAATCCTTCTATTTCTATTTCAAAGCATGATCCTGTTGTTGATGAAAGAAACATAAGTGAGTTATTTCATATTAGGGTATTCTCTAAACATACAAAAAATGATATTATTTTTGATAACGAATCAGAAGCAAATATCATTTCAGAAGAGATAGTTAAAAAACTTCATTTGGAAACTAAGTTACACCCTAAACCATATCCACTTGGATGGGTATGTGATAATGCCCAACTGCAAGTTACAAAATGGTGTAGACTTAGATTTGCAATTACTTCTGGATTTGTTGATGAAGTTGATCTGGATGTGGTCTCGTTGGATATCTATGGTATTGTGTTGGGGATTCCTTATCTTTATGATAGGAAGGATATATTTTACAGGGAAGATAACATGTATTAGCTCACCAAAGATGGTGTTGAATACATTGTTTGTGCACACCGCATGAAAAATAATCTTTCTTTCGTTTCTGCAAATTAGACGAAGAGGATAGTAAATTCTAGTAAGAATTTTGTACTTATGATAGTTAAAGCAAAGGAGGTTGGCCAAATTGAATTTTTTAAGGGATGTGATCCAAAACTTAAAAATGACTTGATTAAAGTGGTAGTTGATTATGATATAATGTTCCAAAAACCTAAAGGTTTACCTCCTAAAAGAGAAATTCGTCATGAAATTCACTTACAGCAAGATGCACCTCTTCCTAACATTGGCATGTACAAGTCTCCAGTAATTGAGAATGCAGAGATATAGAAGCAGGTTCATGAATTGCTTGAGACTCGAGGACATTCGATCAAGTTCCTTTTCATGAGGTTCATTGATTGTTTTGGTGCCAAATAAGGACGACACATGGCACATGTGTGTAGATTATTGGTCACTAAACATAATTACAATTAAGAACAAGTATCCTCTTCCCCGAATTGATGATATATTGGATAGACTCAAGAATGCATTTTTTTTCACCAAGCTAGACTTGCAAAGTGGCTATCATCAAATTTGAATTCATGATAATGACATTTGGAAGACTACTTTAAAAAATAAACAGGGATTGTATGAATCGATGGTAATTCCCTTTGGGATTTGTATTGCACCCGCAACATTTATAAGGGTGATGAATGATGTTTTTATGCCCTTTATTGATGATTACGTCATAGGATACTTAGATTATATTATGATTTTTTAGTTGTACTTGGGAAGAACATGTCAAGCATGTAAAAAAAGTGTTGGGTGTACTTGTAAGGGAAAAAACTGTACTAAAAGATGTCCAAATGTGGGTTTGGCCCAGACATATTTAGTGTATCTAGGTTACATTGTAGGGGGTGGTGAACTTAGAATTGATCCCTCTAAAGTGGAGGTCATTTTGAATTGGACTAAGCCAAATAATTTAATCGATGTAAGAAATTTTTGGGAGCAACCCAATACAGGAGGAAGTTCATTGCAAACTTCTCCTTCACAGCTTCTCCATTACATGCTTTGACAAGTGTAAACAAAGTCTTTAAGTGGGAAGGCAAAGAACACAAATCCTTCAACTCTCTGAAAGAAAAGATGAACACAACTCCAGTGCTTGCACTGCCGTATTTACAACAACCATTTGAGATAAAGACTAATGGTAGTGGTTATGCCACAGGGGCAGTCTTAATGCAACATAAAAAACAAATATGCTATCACCTTGAAACCTTATCTAAAACAATAATTAACTATCCTACCTATGATAAAGAATTGTATGCATTAGTACAAAGTGTGAAGAAGTGGAAACATTACCTAATGGGTAAAGAAACAATCTTACATACTGATCATCAACCACTACAATATCTTCAATCCCAAAATCACCTACAAAAATCAAGACATTCCATGTGGATGTGTTTTCTACAAAGATTTCATTTGGTTATTAAGTACAAGAAAGGAATTCAGAACAAAGTTGCAGATATGTTATCTAGACCTCCAATAAGTGCTTGTATTGTCATTCAACAAAGTCCTCTGGTACATTCAAGTTATGATGACCAATATACTAAGGAAGAAGACTTTAAAGAAATATATGAATCACTGATGCATGGATTTCAAAATGAAGAATTGGAATATCATATTCATGACAAGTTTTTGTATCATCTTGGAAAAATATATATTCAACAAAGTGAAAGAGTGCATGTGATAAGAGAAGCTCATACTTCTCTCGTTTCAGGACATTTTGGTGTAGGGAAAATTGTAGCACAATTACAAAAGTTTTGTTACTGGCCTTGAATGAATGATAGTGTGACCAAGTATGTCAACATATGTGTTATGTGTGCAACAAGTAAGCCACGTAATAGAAAGTTAGGCTTGTACACTCTATTTCCAATTCCTTCTTGGCCATGGGAAAGTGTGTCAATAGACTTTGTAGGAGGGTTACCAATGTCTAGAAAAGGACATGATTACTTATATGTTGTTGTGGATAGGTTCAACAAAAAGTGTATTCTAATGCCTTGTAAGAAGCATGTCACAACTGAGTTGACTACTCATTTGTTCCTTCAACATGTATGGGTTCATTTTGGATTACCTACTTCTATTATATCTAATCGAGATTCCCATTTTTGGGGGAAATTTTGGTCATATCTATGGGAACTTATGGACACAAAGTTGAAGAAAATCACAACATTCCATCCACAAACCGACGGAAAAAATGAACCGTTGTACATCTTCTTCGATGGTATTGTACCAAGCATCCTAATATTTGGGATGAGCAGTTGCATTATGTCCAACGTGTCTACAATAGATCCATACACTCTTCAACACACAAGTCTCCATTTGAGACATGTTTTGGGTATTTTACAAAGTCTCCCATATAATTTTTTTGGGGGAAAGATTCAGTGGAATATGGACAAGTTGATGCATATAAAGCTTTGAAGTTTATTCAACAGATCTAGTTGATTCATCAAACAGTGCAGGAGAAATTGGAATCAAGTTAGGCGAAGTATAAAGAAAGACATGACAAGCATCATGTGGATCATCACTTTCAAGTTGGTGACCAAGTTTGTCTCCATATCAGCAAAGACCAACTCCAAGGTGAACATAGAAAGTTGAAACCAATAAGGTATGGACCTTTTACAATTTTGGATCAAGTTGGTAAAAATGATTTTCAGTTAGATTTGCCTCCTTATATGCAAATGTATTCCGTTTTTAATGTGGAAAACTTAAAATTGTATGAGCCTCCTATGATTGTGGACCAAGGTGTACAGGTTCAAGTACCTTCAGTTGATGAATTTTATCCTGAGAACCTTATCGAAATTCAGGAAGATTTCATACTTGATAAGAAGGTCATATCGTCATAAAGAGGTATTCAAAATCTCTCGATGGGTTCTACACTACTGTAAGTTTCTATTTTCATTTTGAATACTTTCATTCAGAATAATGCAAGCTTCTATTTTCCAAGATTTATCAAACTGAAAGTATTCAAAATGAAAGTAGAAGCTTGCAGTAGTGTATATCCTATCAATATATTTCAGTTGATGTTCGTTTCATGTAAAACAACCTCTAGACATGAAAGTTATTGAGTTATGAAATTACGACAAAACATGTAAAAATGGAAAAAAAATTGGCAACATGGAACACCCATAGGGTGCCACATGGAATGTACAATCAGTGTGTACAATCGATAGATAGTTGAAGTGGAAACCCTACAACAGGCCACGCCGAGGCTCCAAGGTGACTAGGAAGACGAGTTGGACCAATGATAGGATGACAAGTGGTAGGGTAGGCATCTTTGTGGACCAATGAGGGCCTACCACGTGGCAACATGGTTGACACTTCATTGGTCTATTTACCAAAATATATGGATTTATGGAGGATCGAACCCATGACCTCCTCTCCACTTAAGTCTCCACCATATCCTCCTAGCCAAGATCCCTGCTTGTTGGTTCTTAAACACTATGATCTTAACTTATATTTAAAGTTTCTAGCTTGTTTTGTTTGGAAAAGGGACATGCTAAGGGATTATCCCTTTTCCCCAAGTGTAATGTGTTCGCCACATATTATGCCAACTCATACAGCAGAACCGGTGCTTTAAGGGGTCAGCGAACCCAAACGAATGCCAACACATCAACACGGTTGAGAACCAAAAACCATATCATATTTATATATATTGATATCACGTTAAAAGGGGAGGAACGAGAGGCTTGCGGGTTTGACCTCAGGAGCTTTGTTCCCCAAATACAATTTGTTTCCAATGGGCTACGGTCCATTCCATTGATGCATATCGACAATATGTGTTTAAAAGTTTGTTTGGGATGTGTAGGCCCAAAAGGGGTGCATGGCCACCATTTTGGGGCCCCAAAACACCATATAAGCCCCTATTTTAAGCCACAAAAAATAGAATTCGGCTCCTGACTTATGCACAGATCCCGAAGTGATTTAGGGTATGAAAAGGTACAGTCTATATGTCTAGAAGACCTTTATCAAAGCGCATTCCAAAGGAGGTCTCGAGCAATATAGGTTGAGTTTATACTCACTTTTCTTAGAATTTCGAGAGGAATGTAGTGGTGCAGTCTGTTTTTGAGTTTGACTAACAAAACTTATAGGTTTTTATAGAACTCATGTATGTAATCTTTTGAAGAATTAATAGGATTGACCTTCTTATTGGAAGTGGCTCAAAGACGTAGCCTAGGAGGGGTGACCTCCATTATCATATGTTGTCTACAATTTTATGGTTTGCATATTTGTTTATTTACTTATGTGGTTTGATTAAGCACTTAAATTTGTCTTTTTAAAGTCTTTTGATGAGGTTAAGTATTCAATTTTCACATGTAATTTTTATGGTTAAAAGGATCCTAAAAAATTTCAGATCAATGTACAAAACTCTTCATCACCAAGCCACAC
The DNA here is from genome assembly GCA_001517045.1 of Pseudotsuga menziesii. Taxonomy (NCBI): domain Eukaryota; kingdom Viridiplantae; phylum Streptophyta; class Pinopsida; order Pinales; family Pinaceae; genus Pseudotsuga; species Pseudotsuga menziesii. Next base: position 30,140 of record LPNX010495746.1, on the reverse strand, counting down.
ATGATTAGATTTAAAGGGGAAGTAATGAGATATGGGTTCACCATCAATTTGCCGACATATTGGTGAATGGTTTGATATTCAAGAGTTGATTACCGATGATCAATATCTTCCTACAGAAAAACCTAAATCCTCATCCATCATAAAATGATTTAGTCTTTTACACACATCAACATCACTTCCCCTCCCATTTCTCTAGGTTGGGTAGAGTTTTGAGGGAACAACATCCAACGGATGGTGTCTCAAAAATATTTGTTTAAATTAATCAGAAAGAGGGTCAAGTATGGGATTGTTCCCCCAAATATCCGAAGCATCCATTCTAAAGTTGAGGTCACCAACAAATATAAGGCAGGGGTCTTGTAATATCATACTAGCATCCATAGTGTTCTAGAATTGTTGGAATTCTTTATAAGGAACATAACAAATAATTATCCCTAGCTTTTGATCAAATCCTTTATTCCACCCTCCATAATAATACCTCCAAAATTATGGAAGGTTTTAGAGTATGAGACTAAGGGGTTCCATAAAGGTAACAAGCCCCCTGATATCCCATCCATATATATAGCAGAAGCTTCCCATTCAAGAAAATGTTTCAATACAGTCTTACATGCTATAATTCCCAAGAACATGGTTTCATGTAAAAAGTACTATATCCGGATTAGGTTTGTCAAACAGTCGTTTGAGGGCTTGAATCTTATAGACGCCCCAAAAACCTCAAATCTTGAAAGATATTATGAGCATTAACGATGCAACTAAGAGGGAATATAATCTCTAAGAGCCTGGGTTTCAAAAATAATATTTTCAGAGGTAGTGTGATTAGAAGCTTCCTTCAATGTAGAAGAAATATGGATATACTCACTTTGAGAATAATATAAGGGACCCTTTTTGGATTTAAAACCCTTCTTTTTGTTACTTGAATGAATGGTCACATTCTGGTGACAAATGGAATTAACAAGGATTACATCAATCTTACTACAGGGGGCATTCAAATATATTTGAATTGGAGTTTTGAGATTAATCCCTATTGATGGAGAAGGAATATTAGAGGAGTTATAGTTTGAATGTAATGGTATGCCATATTCCCCCTCCTCTACTCGGTAAACCCTAGATGCAATCTAGGATGGAGAAACCCCAACAATTTTCTCGCCATGCTCACAAATTACTCCAGAAAAACTGTAATTAAGGGTTTAGAGGGGAGAAACTTACCACAATGGATTCACCTGGTAAATGAGATTGAGCATCTCAAATCACGTCTTTAACCCTAGTGAACATAAAACCCCCAGTCTCCATAGAACTAATAGCTTCAGGTTCATATGATGAGTGAAGAACTATAGTATGAGGTTTCATGGGGTTATTATTATTAACCCTTACATCATCTGTAAGAATTATACAATCATGTATAAACCTCGAAATTGAGATCCCAATCCCATAACTTCTAGCTTATTTTTCTTCTACTTATTTAATGTAATTTAATTCCAATGAATGGAGACCTTCATATAAAGTTGGAGAGGGAGATTTCAAATTACCTTTGTTGGGGGTCAAGGAATCCACCTTCTGGGTAGGAATATAGTCTAAAATATCCAAATTAGCCACTAGAAGGTCACCACATTCAACTGAATTTGGTTTGAATCCAATGCAATTCGACTCGGAACCAAAATCCCCAATTCTGTTATCTATCGAAATCACTGAAATAGACCTCGAGCATTTTCTCCCGAGATGCCCTGTTTCTCTACAAATGTGACACGTGAATGGAATATTGGCATAATCAAGGTGCTGAAGAAACCTCGATTGTCCCCATAAAATTTCCACATTTTTCGGTAATCCCATCGAAACATCAAATTCTACATATACCGACGCCATTCTCTTATATTTTAGATGCAACAATTTATCATCCAATACAATTAATTTTCCCATTTATCTGCTAACCCAACAAAAATATTCTTGGTCCATAGCTGAAGAGGGAATCCAACAAGCAACAACCACAAGTGCTCCTTCAATATCTTTTGTCGCAATGGGTTAAAACCTTAATACCATCTGCATAATAATAGAGAGCCTCTTCCAATAATCCAAAATTTATCAAGGATTTTCTGCACATGATCCTCTTCTTAAAACTCAAAGAAAAGGAATCCATTGGGAAGTATACTGAGTTTAGGGCAATAACTAATCTCTGGGTGCCTATTCATTGCCATACATTGCATAATTTCTTCTCTATTCATTTTAATGTAATCCAAGCTGCCTACAAGAGCGCAGTTCGACAAGCTCTCCACATGATCCATGTTTGCATCATGTCCCAATACACAATTCTCCTATCCCTCCCTGACCTTGAACGATTTCAGTCGTCTCCGAGCCTTATTCTTCGCACCTGTAAAGCGACAAAAAACCCTGCAAAATACAAACAAGATCTATGCTATAAACCACAGAGAATAAAAATCAAGAAGTGCGACACATGACACTACAATATACTTCCCACTTTTTTTAGACTTGGTTGACCTACTATCCCCCCACGAGAGTGGGGGCTTGACTCCTAGTAATAAGACTTCCAAAACTACCTAAACACATACAAGAATCCACCTCAAACATAAAAAAAAATGTAGTTATTCCATCTCGAGAAACCCTAGCCAAACTCCATTCTACCCATCAACCAAAAATATTAAATAAAATTAAATAACAAAAATTAACATTACATAATTGAATTAATAATTAGATTATTAATTCAAATTATATATACATAAAAAAACGGATAGAAATAAGTATATACATAAAAACAATTATATAAATCAAAATTGATATATTAATAACATACTTTAGGATGATTGTTTAAATAAAGAAATATATTCTATGTACCATAATGAAATTTATGTGAAAATTGAATATTGCAATTAGTGTTATTAATTGCTTGCAATTTAAGTAAGTAGTGTTATTAGTTGCTTGCAATTTAAGTAAGTAGTGTTATTAGTTGCTTGCAATTTAAGTAATAAAGAGGTTCAACATATAATATATTACTTTTGAAATTATATGAGTAGAGTAAGTAATTAGTGTATAACTTGTAGTCTTGATTAATAGTTTAACCAATTTCTCATAATTTTGAATAATCTTAGTACTCATTGCATTGAGTGATGCTTACACAAGTGAAGAATTAAGATTGAAACTAGTAAAATGAATAGCATGGCATTAATCATGATCGCCTCCCCTGTATTTCTAAAAAGGTAACTCATCTTACAATGTTTAATATTATTAACTTATAAAAATTTAAATAAAAAACATATAATACAAATAGTAATATTAATAATGGATTTATATGAGATATATATTTTTAATATAATAATGTTATTAATATCTTATTATACTTTGCATAAATTAAATAAAAATAAAAATAACAAAAATAAAATTTCATTCTATAAATAAAAATCTTTATTTAATATTATAATATTGTTTGTATCGTAGAAATTCTCTCAATTATCTAAAAATAAAGATTTAAATAACATAAATATATAATTTGTAAAATTGAGAAAGTTATTAATATTGAGAGACCCCCCAAACTAAAGATTATAAAAACCAATTATATGCTCACTCATTCATTTATTACTATGAGATTGCTTTTTGTTCAATTTAAAAATATACTAAAACTTTCATGAGTCCTCCAACCTTAAATAAGCTCAAAGAAATGCAAAATTCACACCATACATGATTATTTTCTTCTTACGCTCTATGCCTCTATCAACCTTGAACTCCTTTGACAATCTACAAATGCTATATGCCCCTATCAACCTTGAACTCCTTTGACAATCTACAAATGTTATTGAACTCCTTCGACAATCTACAAATGCGAGGTAATAAGGTAATATTGTTTAACACATACTTTACTAACTTCGTTGTGCAACAAAGTATTAAATCAATTCATAAATAAACCTTATAGGCATACTAGAGAAACTTAAAACACAAATTTAACAATGCATTTTTTTATAGATTTTTAGTGGTTAATCTAAATGCATAGTTACCATAGTTGAATTGTTTTAACCCAGCTATATGCAAATTTAAAATCACAGAATCATAACAATATTCATAAAATCTAAACATACACATAAATTACACAATGAAACTTATCTTACACAAAAGCTAAACATCTAAAGTCATTACCAAAGAGTGATTTTCCTTTGCTCTTAGCTATCAAACATGGACACCACTCTCTTGTTGGGATATGGGGTGGGAAAAAGATGAATCACTAGATTTCTCTCTAACATCAGAAAAATTTCCTCAAAATGTTGCTGCATGTCCAAGATAGTAAGTTAATTTTTAAGGAAAACGAAATAATCCATCATCACTAGCCATTTTGGCGTAAATTTATGAATACCCAATTACTAACACTAACCCAAGATTTTGACCAATCCCTCACTGCTAATCTCACACTAGCTTGACCACTCCATTGCCAATGTATTAAATGGAAATGAATCCCTTCATGGCCAAGCTACAACTTCGAGACAAGATCCCTTCTCTAACTACAAATTTTGTGAGGGGTCCAAGTTTTCAAGAACTTTTCTTTACTTAGAAATTCATTCCCTACAAATATAAATCTAGCACCTTTTAGGTAAGGACCTTACCAAATAATGAACAAAAATTGAAAAATACAACAATGTCCTTCCTATACTCTCATGCTTCCATACAACAAGAAATAGATCTTCATTATAACTAGAGTGGAGTTTTATTGTAACATTGCATACTATCAAAAGAAGCATTTAAAGAAACAATAGTACTTAGAAAATCAAAGAATATCAATATAACTTATATTTGTAGTTATAAATAAATTGTTGCAACATGGCATTCTTGTCAATTCCCTATTCTAGTTCAGAAACAACTCTATGTTTAACTTGTCAATGAACGATTCCATCCAAGCTTCTCTTGCATAGCTAGAAAATAAATCCAATCACAATAATGGACCCTTAGCCTCATCAAACATATTGTATTTAAAACACTCATTATACTAAGCAAAAGCGTGAGTTTCTCTTGTTTATTTTACCAATTAAATCCAACATTATGTACCAAAAGGTAGTTACCCTACATAATAATGTGTTTGTTGAACATAACTCTTATCTCATCCTACCATCCAATGCTACCTTATGTGTGAAAACATAGCTACCTTAAATAATAAGGCTAAGCATAGTAGAATTCAAATCCTCAAAATATATATATTTTTTCCACAGAAAAAAAAAAAACCATATATATATATTTTGTATATCATATACAATCCGCAAATAGATCAATATCGAAATATTGTCCATTGTCAATATTCTATCTTCAGCACAAAACTGATACTTACTTATAAGGATAAACCTTAACATTGCTCAAAACACACAAGTTCAGATCAAAACAGAGGCATAAACAACACTCTTCACCAGCCATATTGTCTAAAAAATATACAATTTTAAAATACAGACCTCATAATATGCAAATAGTTCCAAAAAAACATCAAAATTTGATCCTTAATCAGGAACATCATCCAAATCTTCAACTTAGTTCTAGCTGCCCGATGCTCTGATATCTGCCAAGATCCAGTAAGAATATTAGATCCATCTTTAGCCAATTTATCTGCAAATGTATTTCTTTCACAAAAAATATGCATGAAATGCACATTTTTAAACAAGTCTTCCAATCAGTGAACTTCAAGTAAAATCTGCTCAAGTAGAATGTTTTGAATTCTATACTTACCAGAATCCCAATGGATTATGAGCTGTGGGTCTCCAAAAATCTGCAAATGCTTGTAGTTATGATGTAAAGATAATGTAAGAAGAAGCTTTAAACCAATAAGTTCTGCAATATTATTAGTTCCTAAGTCCAAACCAGCTTTGAAGGTAAAAAAGTGACTCTTCAGATATGAATAGCACACCACCAACACCACAAATTTTTGGTTCCCCAGATGTCGAACCATCAAAGTAACCCTAAGGGAAAGTATTATCAATTACTTCAACCACAACCTGTCTAATTCTGATAGCCTTATCTTGTGGAAAGGATTTAATACACCCCAAACAAAAAGATGAAACCTGATAAGGAGATAATACTTTGTCATCAAAACAACAAAGATTTCTTGCTTTCCAAATATACCATAACACAATAATAGGCAAAGATCTTATATGTTTCAATTCACCCCTCATACACCAATTCTTCAAACAAAGTGTCACAGAGGTACCATTCCATAAATCAAATAACCCCAACTTAGCCTCTATTTCATTCCACACTTGTTTAGTATAAGGGCATTCCACACCAATATGTAAATTAGACTCATTTTCAGATTTACATAAATAGCACCTACCAGGCCCTTTGTACCCTTTACAGCAAAGAACATCCCAAGTCAAAGCTTTATCCTTTAACAGGAACCAGCAATAATTTTTTGCTTTAAGTGGACATTTGAATTTCCACAAAACCTTCCACCACTAGGACAGTTCCTCCACATGTCTATCCATCAGTAATTGAAGATAACCAGTTCTGGGAGTATATTTCCTGGATTTGGACGCATTCCAAATCAGGAAATCCCCATTACCAGACAATCTAACATGGCTGGTTTTTAATAAACCCACATACTCATTCCAACAAGTAATATCATGTTGATCAGTAAGACCAATCGGTTCAGCTGTAAACCAACCTTGATTATTCAACAAAGATAAATCAAGACAACCTATATCACTTAGAGAAAATAAACCAGCAACATGAAGTTTGTCAATCAGACACATAGGTAAATTATGTCTCCACTTACATCCAACCCATGGGTCCAAACCAATTCTAACATTGGTCCCATTCCCAACCTTCCAAGTAAGAAAATTACCAATAAGGTCAAAAGACCATAGCACTGCTTTCCAGCATATGGACATATACCTCTTCTTTTTAACCATCACACAAATCCAATCCAATAAGGATAAAGGAGATATATGCTTTTGAATGGCAATCTGCACCCACAAGCCCTTTCCATGAAGCAAGTTCCAAACATTTTTGGCAACAAGTGCTTTAGCAAACAGAGCTGGTATCTTCAACCCCCAACCTCCCAGGAACTTAGGACTTGCTACAGATTTCCAAGATGTCCAAGCAATCCAGATGAATCCGACATCCCTATCCATAAGAATTTAAAGCATAACCTTCTGATTTTTTCAATGATGCCTAAGGGTATCTAGAAATGCATCCAATACACTGGGATAGCTTCTAAAACATATTTAATCAAAATGAGCTTACCTCCCTTAGAAAACCATCGAAAACTGCACTTCTTGATTCTCTTCTCCACCTTAACCACCAGCCAATCCCAATCTTTACTGTAATATCTGTAAGGTTTGAGAAAAAACCCAAGGTATTTCAAACCAATCTCAATTTTATCAGCAATAAAACAAAAAATATTCTGAACAGTAATCAACTCAGCATCATCCAACCTGAAGTGTAATAATGCTGATTTATCTACATTTATCATCATCCTAGAAGATTTACAAAAATTTTGCAAAATATCATAAAGAGTAGATAGCGATTGCTCAGAACCATCAGATATCATGACAATATCATCAACAAATAAAACATGAGTTAAAGTAACATCATTTCCAAATGATATTCCATGATAATCTCCAGATGCTTTTGCTGCCAATAAAGCCCTACCCAGTCCTTCAACAACAATAAGGAAAAGGAGTGGAGCCAGAGGACAACCTTGTCTCAGTCCTCTGCTAGATCTGAAAAAAGAAGAGGCCGCTCCATTAATCAAAACAACAAAAGAGACAGATGAAAGGATGCTCATAACCCATGAGATAAGAGGAACAGAGAAACCCATTTTAGTAAGAATAATCCTTAAATAAGTCCAACTGACTCTGTCATAAGCTTTAGAGAGATCGATTTTTAAAACAACAGACCTCAGATTTTTAACATGAATGGTATGCAATCCTTCCTGAATTACCCCAACAACGTCATGAATCTGTCTGCCAGGTAAAAACCCAAATTGTTCACCAGAAATGTACCTGCCAAGTATCTTTCGGATACGAATCGAAATGATATTTCCAATAATTTTGTAACAGTAATTACATAAGGAAATTGGTCTAAAATCTTTAAAAGAAGTAGGCAGATCAGTATTAGGGATTAATGCAATAAAATTTGTATTGAAAGTAGCAGGTATTTTACCAAACTTCCAAGAATCATCTACAACTTTTAACAAATCCGGACCCAAAACATCAAAGAGCACCCGATAAACCTCCACCGGAATCCCATCCGGACCCGGACTCTTGTCATTCTTACTAGCAAATAAAACGGATTGTATCTCCGCCAAAGTAACAGATAGCATAAGTTATGCTTTTTCCAAATATGTAATAGATGTGAGAAAAAACTCAACAATTTTCATAATCTCCGGGAGATTAAGCATCTTATCCTCCAGAAACAAATTCTCAAAATGCTGAACCCCAGCTTTAGAAATTGAATCAAAACCTTCCATAGTAAGTCCATCATCTCCCTCGATTTTCTAGATAGAGTTGATGATTCTTTCGATGATTAGCAAATTTGTGAAAGAAGGATGAATTGTCGTCCCCACAAGCAAGCCAAATAGCCCTACTTTTTTGTCTAGCTCCCTGCTCACGAGCTAATAGAATACTTCTCCTACGTGATTCCAAATCAATAAGGGAAATCCTATCAGCTTCAGTGGAAAAACCAAAACCAGGCTTGTTGAAAGAATCATAAATCCTACCTTCAATTTCCACTAAAACCTTAGTCTCTTGAACCTTTTGCTTGACAGACCAAGCAATAGAAACTTCCTTGATAGTTTTTAGATTAGCCAGAAAATGTGATACATTAGAAACCAAAGGATTGTCCACATAAACATTCCAGGAAGTCTTAAGAAGTTCAACAAAATCCACGTTTGATAACCAATCAGCATTAAACTTGAAGGGAGACCTAGGTTTAGGATTATTGGATAAAATCTGTAGGAAAACAGGATGATGATTAGAATCCCCCCCACATCCTGTCCATTGACGCAAATGCAAATCAAGATCCAGAAAGTCAGGTGAGACCAAAATTCTATCCAAATTCTTAGAAATACATTCGATCCCAACTCTTCTATTGGACCATGTGTGAGTTAAAGCATGTGGAGCAATATCCACAAGACCATAAGTTTCCAATTTTTTAGAAAAGAAATCAGACAAACCATCCACCCGGGATTTTACACCCCAAATTTCTGAACAACCCAAAGAGAAATTAAGGTCTCCCCAAAAATCAATCGAACAGGTAAAAGACAATCCAAAGAAAGAAGACTGTTCCAGAACCTAACCCTATCAAGGTAGGGTCCATAGATATTCATAAAACAATAAACCTCCTTCATTTCAATAGAGTACAAGGATGAAACCAGAGTCCATCGCCCATGCTTTTACCAAATTGAAAATTCTTTTCCTCCATCCAATTAACAAACCTCCAGACTTCCCTTTGGCATCCAGTGAAATAAAAATCCATCCAACAAGCATTGATTCCATCTCAGCAGCCAAACAAAGCCCATTACCCATAATCTCTTGCAAAAATAAAACATCAATGTTTTGATCTTCTACCAACCTACGGACAGCTAGTTTTTTAGGTAAACTAGCTAAACCTCGACAATTAAAGGTTGTCACAATCATTGTGAAACCCTAGAAAGGGCTTTCACTCCTCTAAGTGCCCTAGAATGGTGTTCCAATTGAACAGAGAGATCCTTCTCAAGTGAACAAAGAGATGGCTAGACGTTTGTACCCATCAAATAACTAGGCTGAACCTTATTCAGAACCCTCGATCCACCAGATTTGGCAGAAGATCTGAGAAAGTAACCCTTGTCTTTTTCCTTAACAGGAGAAACAAACCCTAATCCACCTAAAGAGGGAACAGTAAATCTGGAAACTTCTGATTGAACCTCCAAAAGAGGCTCATAAGAAATTAAATCATTAAACCCAGGAAAAGTAAAATTATCCTTAAAAAAAGGCCCATCCAAGTTCAAAGGTTTAAGAGCATCCAAAGAAAATTGTTCTTCGATATCCAGACTCAAAACACTTTTAGGTAACAAACCATCCGCAGGAAGTGTTAAGTGGTTAATATAAACAGAACCCAAATTATGTGCTTTATCAGAAACCTGGTCAACAGACAAACCCGAATGACTAGAAACGGTGATATCCTCCATAGATTCAGGCCCTAAAATCAAACCCTCCTCAGATGTAACACCAACCAAAACCACAGGCTTCTTCACCCGCCACACAGATTTTGCCACCCCACCCGATTTATGAAAAGACAAACTGCAATCAGCGGGTAAATGCCCATGTCGATGACACTGGAGACATTTAAATGGAATCCCAACATAGTCCAAAGGCTGCTTAAAACTAAAATTACCCTTTGAAATTAACAAATCTGCCACCAACCCTTTACTGATATCAATAAGGACTAAAAGTTTCCCCAGACAACAGACACCGGATTGTAAAAAGGATAAATCGGCTTCAAGAAACGTTCCCAGGGAATTTCCAACTAGTTTAAAGAAATCAAGGGACCAGTATTCAAACGGTAAGTTTGGCATTTTAACCCAGATAGGAAGTGTATCATACCTTTCGGTGCGCGGGTCAAAAAGTGGAGTCCAACGCTTCAGAAGTAAACCAGATCCCTCCCATCTCTAGGATCCAGAAAAGATTGAAGCAGAATCCACAGCTTCATGAAATTTAAAAGCAATCCAGCCACGCGGTAGAATAAAAACCTTCGGATAGTGCTGTATAGTATCCATCCAAGATTCAATAACCCACTTTTTTATGCCTGTCGCACTGCATTTCCTACCACCAAAACGCCCAACAAGGGTATGCTCATAAGTCAATATAATATCGTTCAGTTTAATATCAGCACCGACCACCAAGAGGACCAGATCCATGACTTTTTTAATCACCTTTGCAACTCTCCGTCTCCCAGAACGAGGCTTAGTAATCGAAACCCCGGAACCCACCACAGGATTTACAGTAAGTAGGTTAAGCCCGTCAGATGCAAACGAAATCTCGTAAATCAAGACAATCTGCCTTTGAAAACGATGCAGAACCTACATTACAAACTGCCTCAGAGCATAAACGACCGCAATCTTTACCAACAAATCCTAAATCCACACACTGCACAGAATGCGTCTTCCCAATATGCCCCACATTCAAACCCTGCACCCTATCATCCCAAAGTACCCCAGGGTCCCCAGCGCTCATAGGACGAGGTAATATGAAATGTTCATCAAATTGATCGCCAGAGGAGAAATCCTCACTGCGCACAGGTAAACTCTCCGAGGGAAAATCCAAACAGCCTCCCGGGGCCTTGATTGACTCAAATAGTTTTGGGCGGGGTACGTGCCAATGCCTTAATGTCCCGAAGAGACATGGCTGCTTCGTGGCACTCCAATAAAGAAGAAGGTACAAAGCAAGACCACCGATAAAAACCGCCAATATCGACAATATCTTTGGAGAATAAAGTTTTAATGTTTTTTTATTTTTTTTGAGAAAATAATATAACAATGAAGAATATTTGGAGAATAAAGTTTTAATGTTTTATGTTCTGTTGAGAAAATAATATAACAATGAGAAAATAATATAACAATGATGAATATTGATAAGTTTTTATAAAATAGTATTAATAAAATTAAATAAATATAAATTTTAAAAAATAATATTTAAAAATCAAATAAATATTATTTTTTTATTTTTTATTTTAATTATTTTTTTAATAAAAAAATATTTTTTATATTTAATTAAAAATCTAAATATATTTATAATAATCAAATTAAATATAATTATATTTATTTTTAGATAATTATTTTCATTTCAGTTCATAAACTTTGGAAATTCCAATTTTTTTTATCTTAGGTAAAATAGGATTCATCAAATTTTCTTATAAGATGAGAAACTTCAAATATATATATATATAACTTGATGAATGGGGTTTTAATTTTTATAACAAAAATTAATGAATGGGATTTTAATTTTTATAACAAAGTATGAGACTCTAGACATGATTGAATCTAGATTTTCATGTTTATTTTTTTTAAATATAAGTGGATGTTTATCTTTAAAATTTATTATATAAATGAAATAAACTTAAATAATAAAAATAACATTATTTAATAATTGGTTTATAATAATAATAATCTATTTTTAAGGTTATTGTTAAGGAACTCTCTGCCTAATGATTTAATTGCTTAATTGCTAGTCTACAGAGGAAACATTACTTCTTTTCTATTTAAACCGTGACTTTTTAAGAGGAAACATATGCTCTTAACCATTAAGCCCATTTTTTTAATAATAAATTTAAAAAATAAATAAAAATTAAAATACATATTAAAACAAATTATGTAAATCAAAATTAATATTAAAATTTGATCTAATAATAAAATAATGTATATATATATTTAATAAAGATTATCTTTGCGATCTTAAAAAAAAAAAAATTGAAACATTGAGAAAGTTAATGAGAGATCCAAAAACAAATAATTCCCAAATTCCGTTTGCTTCCACGTTCCGAACATGAGTGGACTTTTTACGCTCCCTCTTCTGCGTACGCCAAGGCCACCTGATTCAACACGGCAAGCATCTCACCAACGTAGTTCGAGGCACACCATCTTCTACGGGGATACGTCGTTGAACTTTCATGAAGAAAAAATGGATCGATGGCATTCGACTTTAAGTGGCATATCATTCTTTAGATATGCTTTGCTCTCCCACAAAACAAGGGTGAAGTTGTAAGGCCTTTGACCCCCATGGTTTAGCACATGAGAGTTGAGATATCATTCTTGCTTTTCTCTCCCACAAAGCAAGGGTGAAGTGCTAAGGCCTTTTGACCCCATGACCCCATTGTTTAGCACATGAGAGTTGAGAAGGGAGGCACATTTGGCGACTAAATTGGCATTAATCTATAGAGTGGTGTTCTATGTGGAATGAATGGATTAAGTTGAAATATGTATGTGTTGGGTTTGGTTTTGGTGGTTGATTGAAGTAAAGCTTGTTTTGTAGTAAATAAATCTTCTTTCCGCTCACAAATATGATAAGAATGCGACATAAATTTTAAGTATGAGTAGAGTTCTACCATGATTCAAGATATGGTGAACCAATATCATTTGGGGTTTTGCCCAATTCTGAACCAACTTAGATCATAAAAAAATTGATCAGACTTTTGGATCAATAATAAGTTTGACTTTATCTATTGTTGGATTCTTGCCATTGAAGGGAAGTTTCCTGCAGGATTATATGAATTCGTAGTTGATCTTTCAAGGTTCTCTAGAGAAGACATTTGGGAGTCTACTACAAATGGAGTTCCAACTAGGCATTTAATGAAGAGGTTGAAGAAGATGTTAAAGTACTTCACTCGAAGGACCATGGTCTGCATTTGATGGGGTCAGATACCCAAGACCAAGGCATCAATCCAACAATATTTTATGGTCCACTTCTAACAAGGTGGGTTGTCTAGGATAATTTAGTCATGAGAATAGGTTGCTATGATTGTGTGAGGAGGCTGAAGTACTTTACTCTAGAACTTAGGTATTTGTCCAGTGAGGTTGGGCAACCTACTAAGTAAATGATACTTAGTGATGTTTATAGTGTATTCACCATAAATGATTATCTTTAAATTTTTGTTTCCAATATAATCTCATTAAACATAAAATCTACTACAACTTTAACCATCACAACTCCACCATTTTCCTTCTCCAATTCATTTCAACATTCTTATTCACTCTTTTTTCTTTAAAAAATTCAAACTTCTTATTCATAATAAAGAAAAGAGGTTAAATTTTACAAATGTTACAAGACCATTTCATAAGATATGGAAAGATGCTCCTCTCTACAACTAATAAGATAACATAAGAATAAGCATATAGGTACCAGCTAGTTTTGATAGAAATATAAACAAAATGAAAGGTTGACATAAAAACTAATAATGTTAGAAATCCTCAAGCCTACATTTCATACCTTTCTTCTTCTAGATCTCAATCCACCTCCATGAAGGTGGTTCCACATAGACAATCTATAATTTAAAAGTTGAATTTCAACAACTCATCAAAGGTACCCGCTCCTTATCAGAGTCAAAGTTTTGGATTTGTGAGATATCTTCACTCCACTCCCCTTGTGACATCCTTAACTATTTCCATCCTTGAGGGAGATATATTTGAATGTTGGGCTTCCTCTCTTTTTTCCACAAGGGAAATTTTGAGAAAACACTTCAATGAATTCATCTATGAAACCAATGGGAGATCATAATTTTTCCATGAACCTCTTCATGCCATCTATCTTCCTCTTATCAAGTGGTTGTCGATGGATCATTCTATGATTTGCCCTTGCATAATATTTGCCAAATAATGAGAATTTACCACTCTCACAACTCACTCCCTCTAAGATTTGATCGCACATCTTATGACCTAGCAACTCACTCTATTAGATATTTGATTGCCTACCTTTTTCCTTATTGTAGGTGACATTGTCTATCTCTCATTCCTCTTATGCTTACACCTCCTTTTAAAAGCATTTCTATAGAAATCGATTTTATATCATAGTTCTTATGCTAGCATTTCCTTTTGGAAAACTTTCTACACACACTATTGTTCAAATGTGCTTATTTACAAAGGAAGGAAAGAAGAATTTCAAGAATGATGAAGCAAGCGTGAAAAACATTTGATGGGTTCCCCATCTGATTTTTGACAATGCCCTTACCCTTTGATGATGGGAAAACAATTTGGTAAGATATTTTACTTATTTATCTTTTATTATACTAGCATAATATAATTAGTTCTTTTGTTGATTCTTAATTTTGTTGTGTGTTCTAAGAGATTTCCAATTTAAATTTAGATTTATAGAGAGTTTATAGGTCTATAAATGTAGAATTTGATGTAGCAATATGTTACTTGATGCAAAATTTGGGGCTCTAGATACCCACTTTTTGGGGAGTGTATGGGGGCGGAGAGGGCCTTTAGTGACTCCCTTGCGAAAGCATGTATGAGTTTTTTTCCTATGCAAATTTGTTTGGGTTTCAATATTGGGGTGGAAATACCAAAATTCATTTTATCAAGGATGTTCATCACTAGCTAGCAAGTATCCCAACCCAAGAGTTAGCATAAAGGATAACAAACCCAATAGAAGGAAGTCAATTCCCCAATATATAGAAGGAAGCTAATTCTCATATAAGTCCATTGTAGTGATTCTTTTGTGATCGGATGAAAACAAATTATCAATTTTGATTTTGATAAATATTTCTAATGCTTTGATTTCCCCTATGACCAACCGATCAATCTTCTACTAAGAAGGACAGAGAGTGTTAGGAGCCTACCCTAACCTACCTACTTTAGGCTACATACTGCAGAAGTTTAATCAAGTAATGTATGCGACCATCTTTTTTTAATAAGGCTGAGCAAATAGTAGTGGATAATTAATTAATGTAAAAGGACTCTATATGTTAATTAAGGCCCACGAGATAGTTGGTACTCATTAATTATGAGACCATAGGTAGTTAGGGTTTTGTCTATTGAAATCCTATTTAAGGAGCTTGGAGGCTATGCATTGTTTTGTAGAATATTGTTGTATTTGTAGCTTGGCTTAACTGAAAGGGCACCCAATCTTAAGAGGCAAATGAACATTGCTTTGTGTTGGATTAACATAATATGGGGGTTTATTCTGCAAGATTTCATTTCAATTGTCTTTGTGTTTGGTTATTTTGCACTATAGTTTTTCGATTTCTTGCAATATAAATCTCATATGCCCAGTAGTGTTCTAAGTTTATGGGTTAAAGAAAATTACAAGTGGTATTAGACAACTTTCTTGAGCCTACATGTCTCTATTTTTTTTGCAACTTTCTTGGATCTTGGGTGACAGGAGGACTTCACATAATGTTTTTGATATTTATACTTATGAACTAAAGAAAGGAGGGAAGTCAAGTCCTTCAAGTCCTCATATAAGCTATTGACCAATAAAAAGCCTTTAGTACCTTGTCTAGTATCAATGGAAGGGTTCAAACCTAAGCTATAAAAATCCCCCCACCAATCACTTCATTAGAAACTAGAAAGGGGCCATCCCTCTCTAAATCAACCTCAATCCTACCACCCTTCAAGGACTGTTCTATGGATGGGAGATTCCCTACTTGTGGAATTTGTCTATGTTTTAATGGAATCTTTTTGCTAGATAGAGACAAGGAATCTCCATTCACTTCAATAAGACACACTAATAGAGTCTATGCAATCCAAACCAAACCTTTTTTTAGGAGAGTTCAAGATGGACACTAGACGTTCTAGAAGGATTAGAGAAAGTACTTGAACTCAAGATGAAGGAATATTTGCCTTTACATATTCCAAGTAGTCCTTTTGGAGTTGACATTTAATTTTCATTGAGACGACTATAATTTCCTCCTTCAGCTTTCCCTTACTAAATTTTCACCCCATATCTTTTGGGTCTGCCCAAAAAATTCCCTCCAAATAGATAGACTTCTTTTTGATGTCCAACCTCATGGTAGAATCCATAGCAAAAAGGAAGTTTCTAGTAGTCAACCTTCTACAAAAATTTCTAAGGCTCCTACTCTATTTCCAAATTCGTTAGTAGACCTTCCCATAAATCGAGTTCCACTAAGATACAATGGATTCTTTGAGAGTTGCAAACCTTCCCAAACTACTACCTACCAATTCAAGAAATTTTTGATGCCACAATTCTAGTGGAAGACCTAGTAACTAAATCCATATCATATGTATGGAATTAGGCTCCCTTATTGGGTATAAACTAGGTTCCCATTGTTTAAGGAAAATACTGGAAGGTCCCCACATCCACTCTTTACTCATCACCAACATTGCATATTCCTTACACTTTAAGATGAAACACAACCATCTATGAGCCATAATATGGAAAGTAGGCATATACCCTGAGAAAGGCTTCCATAATACAACCAACCAACCCTTTAAAGTCTTAGTCTTTACCATTTTCCCCATAAACCTACCCACAACAACCCATCCTGACAATCCTTCTACTTTACACATGTGCACATCCTTACCACTAACCATATTCACATGGTTTTTTCTGGATTGAACATGCACTTCTTTCTTTGAATTCATGAAGCATTCTCTCCTCTACCTTCAATGAATTTTTTTTCCAAATCCTCTCCATTGTCCTTCAACCCCTCCACATGTTCACTACTAGGCTCATCATAACATAGAGCCCATGAATAAGTTGCAATGGCTCATTATGCACATGATTGAGAGAAAGTATTTCCAAACGGTTTGAAACCAGAGGAGTAGTAATGGTCTTAACCATCACATCGCTTTGGGATTGAATCTCGTATGAGCTAAAATCACTCACCAAATCATACTTGGCAATCTCTTTAAGCACGTTTAAAGTCCTTTCACTAGAACTCTCACGTAGATCCTTATGCCACTTGCTAGATCAAAAGTTCTAAAATCCTATAAGGATCTACTCACAATTCTGCACATGTGATCTTGGACTTCCCCCAAATCTCAATTAGTTCTTGACATGAGAAAAAAATAGAACTAGGTCTATTTACTTCCCCTTTTCCATATGCTACCAATTCCTTCATGGTGCATAACTTAAGTTGTTAACAAGAGTAGTTTTCTCTCTAGATCTTTGGAAACCCTAACCCGAATCCATCCATTTAAGATTTAGACTCATTGTTAAATACACTAAATCATGGTGTAGTTGCAATTACCTTTCCTTTGTAACATCTATATTAACTCACATGTAATTTTAAATAATGTTTTATTTTACTAATTTTTTACAATCCCAAATTCAATTTAAGAGAAGTATTAATAGTGATAAGTAATCAATGATATAATTTTCTATAGGTTATTATAGATAATTAACTATTTCACATTGATGGTTAAAATTAAGTAATTTAACTTTAACATGTTTACAAATGAAATTCATATTTAACCAAGTAAATTACATCTAACATCTCGCTACTTTACTAACCTAGCTAAGGAATTTTTATTTTTATTTTTATTTTTCAAAAGAAAAAGACTATTCTATATTTGTATTAGATATTATATGTAAAGGAGCATAGAGCAATACAATGAGCCACACCGACAAACAACATACCATAACCACATCAAAGAGACAACGAGCTCTCAAGCCAAAGCCCACACACAACATGGGCCATAACAAAGGTCAAACCAAAGTATAATAGTTCCCCCACCGAGGGAATCCTTCACAAATACATAATAGTCTAGAAAAAACACAAACCCACATTAAAACGAGGTGAGAATCCTCCCGTAATGTCATCCCTTCAAACAGTATAGAAAACCTCAAAATGTCCAAACATAGAACAAGACAAAAATAAAATAAGTGTTGATAGAGTTGATATAGCAGAATATGTAAGCCTATAATCTGATAAAATAAATGGAATCGGTCAAACAAAAAGAGAAGGATACACTCACGAGAATTGGACCGAAGATTCTTTAGCGTGCTAGATACCTGATACCAGATAACCACTCAAAATATACAACCATGAAGAAATAAATAACCGAACAAAAATTGGAAATGTGCCAAAGAATACTACGAAAGAAAAACCAACAAATTTTCCTCATCAACCAACTGATCAAGCACCCAACGTTCTAAGAATATGACACCCTCTTGGGAAATACGAGATTTTTTCGAGAGAGAATCGACAATCAGGCTATGTTCTTGAGAAGAATGTTTAAAGGAGATCTCATCAAATTCATTTACCAGCTTTTTGATCTCCACCATCCAATAAGAGAGAACCATAACATGGAGTTTTTCCCTCTCCAGTGCCCAATCGATTACTACTAGGGAATCACCCACAATTTAAATAATGTCAATGCTACATTTCCTGGTAAAAAAGAGAAGCATTCACAAAGCCAAGAATTAATTGTGTGGATTCGAACCCAGACCATAATTCATCCAAATATTGTAATAAGAATCTCTATTCCATCCAAAGAATGGAACCAACCCCTCAACCATTTTCTTGGGCCTGAGAAGCCCCATTAAAAAATCCACGAGGACGATCCAAATCAAGAATATGATCTTGGTGAACAGAAGAAGGGTGAAAGATGGGGCCACTAACCTTCTTTGATTCCATCAATGCAACAACTACTCGACCACCAATAATGGATACCCCTACTCTCCTACCTTCAAATTACAACAAGTTCCTTGCCTTCCAGATCTCCTAACATATAAAACACGAGAGTTCACCCCAATCAGTAGCCCTTGGAAACCAAGGGAGAAGACCCTTAGGGAAACTTATCTGAGGCCAAACCACCTTAACATCCAATGCTAATCTAACATAGGACCAAACCAACTGAGTGAAAGAGATTAAAACAAAGAGATGGTCCACCGATTCCACATTATCATAATATAGGGGGCATCTGTTAGGACCCACTCCTCCCCTCCCAACAAAGTTATCCCAAGTTAGGCTTGAATTTTCTAGAGAAATCCATATAAAGAGCTTAATTTTCAATGGGAAGATCCACTTCCAGTATTCCTTAAACCACCATTTGACCGCTATGACATCCTTCGTCATTAAAGAGTCACCCCATTTTTGCATTTAAAGAATCAGATTCCACGTTCCAGGACCAGTGAAGAGAATTCACCTCCTAAGAGTGTTGAATGCTACCTCTTTGTAGGCCGATGATATATTGTGTCCATTCCGCTGCAAGAGATCTAGAGATTCCCAATTGATATGCACTAATCCACACATGTTTTCCACATCTTCCTTGACCAGGGATCACTAGTTAGTTCAGATTATAAAATCCATTGGCTCTTAGGAAAGCAATAAGTTCAACTGACAAGGAAAAAGCTTATCGGCCATTGGTGATGAGGTCTTCTCCTATGTGGATCTCTATTGCATTACCAAGCAACCTAGCTATCCAATCCACCAAAACCTGGAAAGAGTTGACTAGGTAGCTCCAAATATTTGAAACTCCTTTTACCTGCTTTACCTTTGTTCTAATCCACTACGGAACTGATAATTTTTTTTAGATATTTCTCCTTTAGAATTGCGCTCCATAAAATGTCAACAAACAATGCCTGCCAAAGACTCTTCACATACAAGAATTTGACAAAAACAAGGCAGATTCAAGAGTGAAGATACAACATAGAACCTAGTATGTTTGATTTGCTTAGTGGGAACCTGGAAAGTATTGTTTCTTTCAATCACCGTTTCTCTTTCAGGTTTATGAAAATTGTAGTTGTCATTGTGTGAAGTTTGAACTCAGAATTTCAACAGCCACAGCAAGGATAACCAAATCTAAAAGGTGAAACCAAAATCCAATTTAAGGTGGAGCAAAAATAAATAAAATCCAATTTATATTGGAATAAAAAGCTTTTATTAAGTCCATAAAAAAAAAATCCACTTCAATCAATATGGATGAAGGGGAAATCTAAAAGAACCGAAGTGTGGGAAGTAGGAAGACTCGTAAGGTGTCAGATCTATAATGCTTAAGGCAATAATTTTTGGCTAGGTTATGTTTTTGCTTGACATCACCTGCTCAAACACCTTATGCCTTATTGCTTAGAAATAGAAGTAACTCTTGAAAATAGCCTTCACACTTGAAGTGTGCAAATACTATACACTACACTAGCACACCCATAAATTTGAACCTGAGCTCGATATTGAAATGTTTACATTGAACTGGTCATGTTTACCCACTCATATTTAACCCCTTCTGTAATAAAAATAAAGTCAGAAACTTTAACTTGTATTTTCCAACACGTGTTTTACCAGGATATGTTTACTTGAAAGTTGACACTTATAAACACTCAGAAAAGCAAACTGATATAAGCTGACCCAACGGCAGTATGGTTACTCAACAAATCAGTCTTGGAAAACATAGAGAGTGCACTTTAAAATCATATATGTTTAGGAGTATCACAACCACACATTACCTGGTAAGCAACTCATAAACCAACCAACTCTTGTGGCTTTTTCTGGCACTTAGGAAAATCACAATTTTTATGGCCCTGCTTGAAGTCTGAACAACAATGGTCTTACAGTTGCATCAGGCAAGCAAAAAACTCGTTTAAAGTTTGAACAAGTGACCTCATATTTTCATTTCATTAGGAAAACATTGAAGATTCATTATACCAGACGAATTAACTAGGCACAAATTTCCATAATAAAACTTTTGTAAAATACCTGGTGGGCAACAATTGGAACATCTTGATAACTTACAATTTAAACCAATTGAAAAATACAGATCACAACAATTAGAGTTGAACCTTAGCAAGCAGGGTGACTATATGACCACACCATCTTAGCATAACAACTTATTCTGAAAATAAAATTGAAAATCAAAGCATTAAATCCGAAGATAACTTACCTAAAAATCTACACAAAGTTACAATCCCATCTACTAAGCTAATGAAGTCAAATAAGATTTCAATAAATCTTATGTTTAGATTCTCATTACTCTGGTTGGACAAGAAAATGTAGTGTTTAGAAATACCATTGATGTGATAGTAAAGATGACTAATAATTTAATAAAAGCTTCAGTCTAGCTTTTTCACTTCCAGTTCTTTCCTAATCTATTAAGATGAGTCTTTCTTAGCTGCTTTCTCAAATGTCTGACCTTCAACAAGCTGTGGAACATCGTCGTCATCGTCTCCTCCCTAAGCAGAATTTGTTTCTCGTCTCTGAAGCTGCTGTGCAATCTTTTTCAAATTAGCAAAACTCTCTGGCCCTGCATCCAATATTCCGCTTAACCTATGTAAGCTTAAATAAATATATAAAGTTAAATGGGAACAATAATTTCTTATATAGAGACATGTACTTTCAAAGCATTATAAAGGGTGCCCTGGCATACCAAGTAGGTTGATGATACCAGGGAAAAGATCTTCAAGTTCTGAATCAATAATATGAAAACAATAACATCAGTTTACAAGGCAGCAAAAGTTGACCATTATCAATAAAGAGAACCGATGCTTTAGAGCTGTGTACAATCTAGTAAAGACGTAAAGGAAATGTGTGGCACCAGCACACATTCAAGCTACTATTATCACACAGAAATAACCGGAGAAGAGGAAGTCAAAGTTTAGCTTCTGAGAGCTTACTTTTTGTTTGTGACGACCCACTAACCACCCATACAATAGAAGCCAGGACTGTGCACTAGTAATTTGAGAATGTTTGCAAACTAAAATCCTTATCATCAAACACTTTGCTGAAATTATTTTAGGGCCATCAGCTAGTTGCAACAAACAGTAAAAATAAGTCTCTCTGAATTAATTAAACCGGCTCAAAGAATTACCCCTTTGGTTAACAAAATGAATAATGTGGTCATCCTTAATATTGACTTATTCAATAGCAGGAATGTTATTCACGCTTATCCTTTTCAAGGCACTTAGAGCCTCTTGTTATCTGCCATGGCAGTCTTATTAATCGTCCTCTTTTTCCTGTGTAGACAAGAAAACATTCAAGAGTCTTACACAGTTTAGACAAGATACGAATGAAAGACAATGCAACTTACGAGATTAAAATAAGATATTTCAAGCTTAGAACTTAAAAATGAAATACACAAATGATATTTTTGAATAATTCAGATTTGCATCTGTT
>LPNX010495702.1:41447-62979 GCA_001517045.1 Pseudotsuga menziesii | reverse complement strand
TTCTGGGACGAAGAAGGTCGGTTGCGCTCACCGGAACATTATCATCAGCTGCTTGTCCGGGCTCGCATGGATCACTCGAAATTTAATAGCATGGAAAAAAGCATGTCAGGGCAAACTATTGTGGACATATTAGCGGAAGATTTCAAAGTCTTACAGAAGTTCACCGTCATCAGAGCCAGGTTAGCCAAGAAATCTTATGAAACATATATGGAGCTCGAGGTGACCATCCGAGAGATGATGGAGTGCGACACCCCAAGTTCAAAGCAATGGAAAGCTGTCGAGAGGTTTGGGAAAACAAAGTATATTGTTCCCTCCTAAGAACAGGTGTCATGGTATCGAAGAGCTGACGGGGCAAAGACATGGAGCTGATGGCGCAAAGACATGGAGCTGATGGCGCAAAGGCATGGAGCTGTTAGGCGAAGACGTGGAAGCTGTTAGGCCCAAGTTTGTTATTCAGTTGATTCATACTTTGTGATCGGTTAGGAATGGAATTGTAACAACTTCCTAGTGGTGTAGGATTTCGGTTACAAACTCTAATTTACGCCGGTCATTCTGTTATTGATCTGCTGGAGGCAGACTTATTGTTTGATCTATAAATTTGTATCTCTTATATGAGATGGGGGTTGGAACCCATCAGATGAAGTAATTTGTGGAGAACATATCTGTCTTATTTTTTACCAAAATGAATGCATGAGAGTTCTTTTTCAGAGATTCATGTATCATTGACATTGCAGTCCGTGCTTTCTTTCTCTGTGTGATTTGTAATTTTCCCTGTTTTTTATAACGCTCCATTCTGTTTTTTCTGTCGTATCTGGAACATAGTGTTTGATGTTTAGAATTCATATGATTATGCTCTATTCATCGTTTCAGGTATTATATGATCTTTTCTACTAAAGTTGATATGGAATTCGTCTTAGACGCTCTGTATTGATGGGTTGTTCCCTCATTTCTTCTATTTTCACCCTGACAAATGAGATGACTGCAATTATGTGATTATCTTGATTTTGAAAAATCCTGTGTATGCATTTTGGGAATCTTTTTATATGTATATGACTCCGTTGCCCAATGGATATGTGATTGTTTCAACCAAATAAATAAACCTTTAAATATTGTTACCGTTTGGTCTTGCAATTTGTAAAGTTCATGTTGAGAGATCCCTCTCTGGGAGAGAATACCAATATCTTCCTAAAGTGGTTTTGCTGTTACCTCGGGGTGTACCTTTTACAACCTGGGTACCTTCTGAGTGCTAACAACTATAACCACTTGGGAGGAGTTGTCCATTTTCTTTGCGTAGATGTTTAGTTTCCAAGATGCCAACCCAGAGGTACATAATGCATTACAAATCATCCACGACGTAGTGCTAAAGGTCGTCCCTGTCGCATACCCAATTGACCCACATGTGCACTGCTCGATGCAATCCATGATGACATGTTACAATATATCTAGGGAACCTGAAGATGATGATGAGTTGCGGAATGTTAATATTTCAGAGTCAGAAGGAAGTCGTGATGTTGTAGTGCCAGACATACCGACGGATTGAATGAGTCAGCCCCTGAAGATCAAGAAATTCAACATTGGGTCGGAAGAGAACCCAAAATTTTCCAATATTGGGATGAGGAAACAATGGCCAAAATCACGGACTTGCTACATGAATTGCATGTACTTTTTTCGATGCGGTTCTCAGAAATGAAGAGGATATTGGGGGACCTGGGGGAGATGAAAATCCCATTGAAACCAGATGCAAAACTTGTGCGACAGGGCCGTATCGACTGACCCCATGATATAACGATCGTTTGAAGGCTGAGATTGACCGGATGCTGGATGGTGGGATCATCGAGCCTGTCGAAGAATCAGAGTGGATAAGCCCTATGGTGGTTTAGGATAAAAAGACCAATGAAGTATGCATTTGCATCGACCTAACAAAGTTGAATGATGCCTGCGTGCATGATCCGTTCCTGACTTCGTTTACAGATGAGGTCCTTGAAGGAGTAGGCAGTCAGGAAATGTATTCCTTCACCAATGGCTTTTTGGGGTACCACCAAATCCGGATTGCAAAGGAGGATCACCATAAGACTATGTTTTGTCACTAAATGGGGTTGTTTTCAATATATAGTCATGCCCTTTGGGCTGAAGAATGCGCCCACAATAATTTCTTGGGTAGTTGTCGATGTGTTTAAATACTTTATTCAAAAGTTCCTGCAAGTATATATGGATGATTGGACAGTTTATGGGCTAATAGGGACCATATCGACAACTTGCGATTGATGCTAGAAAGGTGTTGACAACATCATATTGCATTAAATTCTAAGAAGTGCATTTTCTGTGCGTTGTTTGGAATGCTACTCAGACACATAGTATGTAATGAAGGTTTGTTGGTTGATCCAGTGAAGATCACACAAATTCTTAGTTTGTCGTCGTTGACGAATGTGAATATGCTTTGGGCGACACTGGGGCACATGGGGTACTATCGCAATTTCATCAAAGGATACACTGTGATTACTGCCCCTATGGAGAAGCTATTAAAGAAGGATGTTGCATTTGAGTGGAGTCAAGAATGTCAAGGAAGTTTTGACACACTGAAGGCCAAGATGGCCTCCACACCCATACTAGTATTCCCTGATTGGAACAAGGATTTCCATGTGCATGTTGACGCCTCTTCTGTTACACTAGGGGTTGTGCTTGCAAAACCAGGTGAGGGCGACCTAGATCACCCGATCACATATGCTAATAGGAAGTTGTCGTTTGCTGAATGAAATTACACAACGACTGAAAGAGAAGCTTGGTGATGGTTTATGCCTTGCAAAAGTTTAGGCACTATTTGTTAGGTTCTCACTTCAAGATGTTCATCGACCATTCCTCCTTGCAATATTTGGTCGATAATCCTGTGTTGGGGGGAAAGATCTGTTGGTGACTGCTACTTTTTCAGGAATTTGACTTTGAAATCGTTGTGAAACCTGGACAGTTGGATGTTGGTCCTGATCACCTGTCTCGCATTGAGACCGGAGAAGAACCAACCAATATTGATGATGGATTTCCAAATTCGCAACTGTTCCATGTCGACATCGAAGATGATCATTATGCCCCAATAATTCAGTTCTTGGCCACTGGTGTTTCCCCTGAGAAATGTTCAACCAGTCAAAAGAAGCAGTTGGTAGTAAATAATTCTGATTTCCAACTGATTGCTAGGCAAACCAGATGAAATCTTGCGATGGTGTATCCTACCACATGAGCAGGGACCCATTCTAGAAGAAGCACATTCACGAATCGTGGGAGGTCACTATGGAGGAAGGGCTACTGCGTGGAAGGTGTTGCGTGTTGGGATATGGTGGTCTATGTTGCATAATGATGCCGTAGACTATGTGCAGAGTTGTGATGTTTTCTAGCGCGTCGGTAAACCATCATTACGGGATGAGATGTCGCTTGTGTCGTAGGTGCAACACAAGAAAAGCACACCATACCATCCACAAGTGAATGGGACTGTTGAAGCGTTCAACAAAATTTTGGAAACAACGTTGAAAAAGGTATGTAATGCTAATCGCGATGACTAGGACTTGAAAATTCCAGCAGTCCGATGGGCCTATCACACCACGTGTAAACGGTTGACTGGACATACACCGTTTAAGCTGGTATATGGGAAAGATGCGGTCATGCCCATGGAATACATTGTTCAGAGCAGTTCGGTCGAGTGAGTAGAGTGTTGAGCTGAGTACAGTTGAAGAGTATTGAGTGTGAGTTGCAGAGTAGAGGTGCATATTCGTTGGGTGCATAGTAAGGTTTGGGGAGTGCAGCATGCTGAGTGACCCCGACGCAATTGAGATTTCCAACGAGCATGAATCCCTGATTCGGCCCACGGATGTTGAGGAAGAAGTCATGAGCATGCCGATAGGCTCTTCATCGATCCCTAAAATAAATCGACAGGCTCAGAAGCCCAGTTCCATGCCGCCACTGAAGAGGCACACCCGCTCTTTGGATAGAGTGCAAGGAGAGGGGAATGCATAGACCGGTTCGTCAAGCTTGGGAGCTAAATATTTTGCAATGCCTAGGGGTGTCTCTATTAATGATACCCCGAGATATGTCACTCCAATGCGTCTGGGATCGAAGCTAAGGCAACCCACGAAGAATCAGAAGTATCTACCCAAATTGTCGCCACGGCCAGAAGGGATGACTTTCTCGGTTGATATCATCCCTGCCTTGATCCAACTGAAGTTTGAAGACCACGATTTTTTGTTGCTTAAAGATGTCCAGTTTGAGCCCTATCAATTAGTTTCGATGAATCCTGGTGCACTGATTCAAAGGATTCCTCAACCATGGGTGAGCGGTTTGAATAAATTTGGATTGTTGGGACTCATTAATATGCCTCACTTTGGGCGACTGAACGAAGCTCATGCATGTGTTAAAAAACTCTTGGCATGCTTTCACCATGGGATGCTCTGGGTAAATGAGCCCATTCCAGTCATGGCCAACTTAATTGTGAGCTTTATGGGCTTGCCGAAGGTCGGGGAAGATCCGACGTAGTATATCCGCGGGCGGGATACTGACAAGAATCTTGCCAAGCAGCTGAATGTGAGATTTGTCTTGCAGTGTGATGGCCACGCCTATCATATCGACAGCATTAATTCACAGGTGGTGTGTATCAGGGCATGCATTTTGGAGAGCAAGATCATCTGTGGGAATCAACCAGTCCAGTGCAACTCGAGCGTTGTCACATGTGCGCAAAAATGCGCAGAGGGTGTGCAAAGGAACCGGTCCTTGTTTCTGCTCCAACAGTTGTTGGATGATTCTCTCGCTGCTCAAGATGGGCGACCATTTTCCTACAGTTGGCTATTAATTCTAATTGTGCTTTTCACATGGATGGAACCAGAAGATTATCAACTGATGGCAGTTGATGCCGTGAAGGTGTGTCACGGCGCACGATATCAAAATTTGTGGTGGGTTGAGGAGCCCAGTCGACAGGAGGACTGTGCGATCCATTTTTGGGTCTATTGGGAAGCACTGCAAGCCGTAGCTGTCAAAGTTTCCCACTTATCCCAATACACAGCAGCCAAGTATCAGCGGCTCATTTAGTTCGCAATGGGGCCTCATTCCATTTATATCCAGGAAGGGAGGGACCCCGAAAAGCAGTGGCTACCTTTGGCCTACAAAGTTACTAGTGAAGAATTGGATGCTATCATTCAGTAGTGGCCAACTGAATGGCACAACCCCGTGAGTCAGGAGGAGCTCTCTAAGGAGCCGCAACCTAATACCTCAGACAAGCCTGTCTAGAAGGAGCTGAGTGTTTATGACTCTGACAATGAATCATCGACGGACCCTGAGGCCGAAGTACAACACATGCGGAAGGAAAATCAAACCAAATGGCGCCAAGAATATGACACGGGAAGTGGTACCCGGTCAGGGATGGAGGACCAACTGCAGTGGCTCATCAAAGTAGTCACCGAATCCTCTGAGGCTACGACGCAAGCAATACGAGATTCCAACCACGAAGAGTTTGTTGTGGTAAGAGATAATTTGAATTCTATTTATGATGTTTTTTCTAGGTAGACACCTAAGGGAAATGTGATGTAGGAATTCCCATCAATTAGCATTGAGTTGTGGGCTAAGAACGTTCAATTTACCCCGACTGCGATCAACGCGGGGAGTGAAGAAGTGAACATGTTACCGCGGCAGCTCCAGAGCATTTCCTTGGATCTTAACAAGTTACCCGCTCAAGTGTTGGTGGAGCTGGAGCATGTTGCCGCCCAAGAATTTGCAGATAGACAGAAGGAGCTTACTGATGGATATGTGCAGTCGCAGAGCGCAGCTAAGAAGCTGCAGAAAGAAACTGAGGAGCTGCATCAGGTCAGGGTGTAGCTGGAGGAAGAGAAGGTATGAAATATTGAGGCATTGAAAGCAGTACAGGCTGAGCTGTAGCGCAAGGCTGTCGAGGAAATCACTGAGCTTAAGAAGGCGCAAGGCTGCCTCATCATTGAGAAGGTGCAGTTGTACGCAAGTTGTGGCAAGGTCAAGCAAGCTGTGGATGAGGCTTGTTAGCATATCTTTGAGAACACAGCTGAGATTATTATAGTTGCTAAGGCCAAGCGACTTGGGGAAGTTATTTCCCAAATCTAGGATACCAACCTTCTGCTCAATGCCCTGGTCCATGCAGAGACGCCACCAAAAAAGGTTGTCGAACAGAAGGATACTATTGAGGACATAGCGGCCCAGTTTGAAACAACGGAGAAAGAAGCAAATAAAATCATGGATGCGACGACACAGTTCTGGAAAAGCATTGTCCAAGACGAACATCTTGACCAGTTGACCATGCAGGTGTAAGAAGTTGAAGGACAGTTGACAACACTGAAGACGTCGCTGCAAGCACTGCCACTTATGGTGTAGATCACGCAGTCTAAGGAATTTAAGGACCTACAACAGAGAGTTTCCTGTGCCCAAGAACGCCAACAAAAGTGTCATGCCTAGTTGGATGAGTTTCAAGAAGTTGGTGAGCAGCTGGCTGTCAAAGCGGTCGCAATGCTGCAGGCGGTGCAAGAAATTTGGAATATGGTCGATAGCAAGGTTGGGGAAGCACACCCCATGCAACATACTTTTCTCAACTATCAACGTGCGGCCGAAAGAGTCCAGCTCCAGGTTCGAGATATCTCGCAGCAGTTTGAATATTTCAAGGACAAGACATCGGCATATACCCTGTCAACTTGACGTGGCTCAAGGACGATCCACAAGACTGTGTTGGGGGCCTATTGTTAGGGATTTTGGGTAAGTGAATTACGCAGCATCATGGTAGCTGCGCAAGCTCACGTGACACCGCGCAAGGCCAGATTAGCATGATGGGCGGAAAAGATAACCATTTTTTAATATTTAATGTATTAATTGACCATGTTTTGTGGACATAGGTCATTAGTGGTTAGAAGTTAGTTAGAAGTTAGTTAGAAGTGGAACTTTGATGTAAAGGTGCAAGCCTATATATAGATTTAGTTTTTCAATTGTAAAGACACACAAGGAAACAACAATGATAAGGAGAATGATCATGATCAGCGCGATCGAAGTTCTAGTCAATATTTGAGAGAGTTTGATATGTTGTGATTTGTATATGGTCTTGAGGAGTCTTCTATTTTGAACCATCTTCGATCTGTCTGTGTTAGATAGTGAATTTTGGGATGTACTCGTTCTCCTGCTGCGGAGAAGAAGTATTTGTTTTGGATCTATTGCGTAGAATTCATGTGACATGACGGTTATTTCCTAAATGTTGTCTTTTGTTTTCCTGTTTTATCTGCTGCGATGTCAATGAGAAACGTACTGAATCTGGTTATGATTTATTGATGTTATTGCAATGAAATGATGATGCAATCTATCCCAATTATGTCACAATTTTGATGAATGATGATTGAAGTTGTTTTATGAATGATACTATTACGATAACAATCCTGTGATAAATGGATGATGTGATCTGTTAGATCTGTAGTTGTGAAGATGAATTATGATAACTGTCTTAGCTCTGTAATCTGATAGTTACCCAGTCGAAGCCGTGGATTTCATATCTTCCCTTCTTACTACCGGAAAATTGGTTCCAACAACTCTCCCTTGAACATCTCGGGTGAGACTTTGTCTGCTCTACTGATGTTGCTGAGCAGGGTAAAACCTGTCTAGGCCGGTGCTCATGGAGATCGCGCTGGTTGGGCGTTGACAGAGTGAGAACCCCTGTCGACGAGGATTTATTGGTGGGTTTTTTCCAACACCACCACCTACAAATACGAAGACGCTTCACACGACGGGACATACTGGGTACTATCTGAATTTTATCCACGGTTATGCTGTGATTACTGCCCCTATGGAGAAACTGTTAAAGAAGGAAGATGCATTCATATGGAGCCAGGAGTGTCAAAGCAGCTTCGACACATTGAAGGCCAAGATGGATTCAACACCCATACTTATGTTCCCCGATTGGAACAAGGAGTTCCATGTCCATGTCGATGCCTTGTCTATTGCACTGGTAGTGGTACTCGCGCAACTAGGAGAAGGAGATCTGGATCACCCGATTGCCTTTTCTAGAAGGAAGTTATCCTTTGCTAAGAAGAATTACACAACCACTAAAAGATAGGGGTTAGCGATGGTATATGCACTGCAGAAGTTCAGGCATTATCTCTTGAGAGGTCACTTCAAAATTTTCAATGACCATTCAGCTTTAGAATATCTCGTCAATAATCCTGTGTTGCGGGGGAATATTTGTCGCTGGCTACTTCTCTTTCAGGAGTTTGATTTTGAAATAATCGTGAAGCCAGGATGCTTGAATGTTGGTCCTGATCATCTTTACTGCATTGAAATAGGAGAAGAGCGCACCAATATTGACAATGGATTGTCGGATGCACAATTGTTTTGAGTTGATATCGTAGAGGACCATTATGCTTCAATCATTCAGTTCTTGGCAACTGGAGTTGTGCCAGAAGAAATGTGGATGAGTCAAAAGAAGCAGTTGGTAGTAAAGGATTCAAATTTCCAGTTAATTATTGGGCACTTATACAAGCTTGGACCTAATGAGATCCTGCGATGGTGTGTTCTACCTCATGAACAAGGACAAATTCTGGCAGAAGCACATGCAGGAGTTGTGGGTGGACATTATGGAGGACGAGTGACTATACATAAGGTTCTATGCAATAGGATATGGTGGCCTACTTTACACAATGATGTAGCAGACTATGCGCAGAGCTGCGATGTTTGTCAACGTGTCGGGAAGCCATCACGACGGGACGAAATGTCGCTTGTACCACAGGTAACTTTGCAACCTTTTGATAAATGGGTTGTAGACTTTGTGGGTCTCATAAACCCACCAGGGAAGAGAATGGGTGCATGATACATAATCATTGCAACTCACTATTTGACAAGGTGGGTGGAGGCCACACCAGTTGTGGATTGCACCACTGCGATAGCAGCAAAGTTCATATTTGAAAACATTGTGACACAGTTTGCATGCACTAGGATATTGATGAGCGACCAAGGCATTCACTTTATCAACCACACAGTAAAAGCACTGACAGAAGAATTGCAGGTGCAGCATCAGAAAAGTACCCATATCATCCACAGGCGAATGGCACCATAGAAGCTTTCAACAAAATCTTGGAAACCGCACTGACAAAGGTATGCAATGCTAATTGTGATGATTGGGATTTAAATATTCCTCCAGTTCTATGGGCATATCGTACCACTTGCAAAAGGCTGACGGGGCAGACACCATTCAAATCAGTATATGGGCAAGAGGCAATCATGCCTATGGAATACATTGTTCCTACTCTATGCATTGCACTAGCAACTAGCATGGCCGATGAAGAAATACTTGAGGAGTGAGCAACATAGATAGTCCAACTGGAAGAGGACCACTTCATCACAGGCTTCCAGCAGTGATTCAAGAAGGATCGACAGAAGATGTGGCATGATCACCATATAAAAAAAAAACAATTTTCCCAAGGAAATTTGGTGTTGTTGTATGACAACAAGTTCATGAAGCATCCGGGTAAGTTACAGATGCACTGGTTAGGCCCCTATCTTCTTAATTCAATTACCTCTAGGGGTGCATTTCAATTACAACAGTTAGATGAAGCGGTGTTTCCAAAGCTAGTGAATGGCAGTTGTTTGAAGCCCTATAGGATAGGGCCGGAGATGCACACTGCCTGAAACATTGCGCAATGGAAAAAAAAGAGAGAGAGAAGCTAGAGATAGGTAGCAAGAGGAACGGTGGCCCCACGAGTTGGGGCCGTATTAGGTTATAGGGTAGTTGATTAAGCAGTTAATATCCAATTAGCCATAGAAAATGGTTGCAGCAGAACAAGGTTGTGCGACAGGAAAAGGTGGCGCGTCAGTAGGAGGTGGCGCTAAGGGAAGAGGACCACGACAAGGTGGTCTGCCGACACAAGGAGGTGCGACAGGAAAAGGGTTGTGCATCAGTAGGTGGCTGCACTAAGTAGATAGGGCCATGACATGCAAAAGGGACAGGGTTACACGACAGGAGGTCGCCATAAATAGAAAAAGTGGCTTGTATTATATGGGAGACTCTGTGACGGTGATCGGATGTCACATCAATACTCAATAACGACTGTTAAAGAGAGAAAATGATGGCACATTTGATGTCACAATTAATGATAGCAGATCTAAACGGCAGGGTGGAAGAATTGATGGCGTATTTAGCACACACATGAATGATTCAGTCATAATGATGCACCTGAGTGAGTCATGATGGAATCTAAGCCAAAGTTGGGGTTATAAGTTGACGACCGATAGCCGTATTGAACCCCATTAGGAAGTGCTGCACTGAGAAAAGTTGCAGAAGAGTTGGGTTGAGTCGTTGAAGGAAGCTCCACTGTGTAAGTCAGCGGTGGTTGAAGGGGAAATGCAAGCCTCCCTTGATATGGGGAAGCCTATGAGCGAGAATGTTGTCTCGGTAGAAATTGACGAACAATTTGTGAGTATGTGGGTTAGTTTGGTTGAGATAGAAATCTCTGGGGAAGTCATCCTTGGCTGTATTTCTCCCAATCGGTCTGAGGTGCCGACTAAGACACCCATGAGGAATCCAGATGGGATCAGAGTTCCTTCTCCATTTGACTAATTCTACAGGAATAGGGAACTGGGTCAACTTCAGGCAGCGCGGGATGGGCCCAAAAGGACCAAGTGGGAAGAAGCGGGCTGATCCTAAATGCAAGGAAGGACCAAGTGGATAGATGCACGACTGCAGATTTGACCACAAGACACTTCTTGAAGGGAGACATCAAATGGATAATGATGTCATATTCACAGAAGCCGGAGCATGATGGCATTGCAAGTTACACAAGTCCAGAAGTTTGCTAAGGTCCGCTACAGTTGATGTTTAAGGAAGCAATTATGGCCAGTTGAGAGTCGGCATATCTGGAAATAGTTGCACACTGGTGCATATGTGATGGTTTCTGCTCTTTAGGATCATAGAAGACACCATGGCCAGCTGACATGGCTGGAGGACGAGCCACAAGACTGTGTTGGGGGCCTACTGGAAAGGGGTTGTATATAGGTGAGTTGCATAGCATCTAGGATGTTGCGCATACTCACGAGGCACTGCGCAAGGCAAAGATAGCATGACAGGAGAAAAATAGTCCACTTTTTATATATTTTTATGTCATGTTTGTACTCATTGACTATTTCTTTGGAATATTGGTCCTTAGTGGCTAAATTAGTTAGAATTTGTTAGGAGTTAGTTAGAAATGGACCTTGGATGTAAAGGCACACGCCTATATATAGATTTAGAATTGAAAATGTAAGAGATATATAGAAGATAAACATGAGACAGATACTGATATCTACTAATAGATATTGAATTGTGTGTTATTTTTTGGGGTGATCATTCTCTGGCTGTGGAGAAGTACTGTATGTTTTGGGATCTGTTGGGTAGAAGTAATATGATACGATGAATGTTGCTCTGAATTGCTATTATCTTTTATCTCTTTTCCGCTCCTATGTGTTGCGATATCAATGATGGATGTTTTATGGATCTTCTTTATGAATGAATGATATGATGCTGCTATGATGAATAAGTAAATGATGCGATCTTTTTAGATCTGTGGTTATACTGATAGATCTGTGATGAATGCAGCTATATCTGATGAATGGCTCTGCTAGATCTGATAGTTATGTTGATAAATCGTTGATGCCCCGATCCTCCTCCTTACTGTCAGAAACTTGGTTTCGACATCTCTCCCTCTAACATCTCGGGTGAGACTTCATCTGCTCTATGGGTGTTTCCATGCAGGGTAAAACCCATCTGGGCCGGTGCTCTGGGAGATCGCGCTGGTTGGGCGTTGATAGAACGAGAACCCATTTCGATGAGGCTTTGTTGGTGGGTTTTGGCCAACACACCTGTCATATTTTTTGAACACCCACTTTCTATATGCCATAGATATTCTTTCTCTGTTGCACATAGGGAAATCATGGAGCTCTCGTTTTCTTCATTTTTCTTCTAATCCTTCGTCTGGTTTTTGTCTTGAAACTTACTTGCAACAATCTTCTTTGTCGGAATCATCAGTTTGCAGTTTCTTTCCATATGTCCATAGTTATTACATTTGCAAAAGTCTAGGTCATATCTTTGAAGAAGTGTAAAACAATTATGATTTCTTCCTTTTGGTTTGTCACTAGGTGAATTCTTCTTGTATTGTCGAAAATTTATAAGGGCTTTTCAATTTAACACTTTGTGAAAAAATTTATTACAAGCGTAACAGTGACCCAAAGAGATATGTTGATATCAATTTGTCATTGGTATTTCGGACACTTCATTTGTTTTGTTTTTGTCATAATAGGATGGATGATATTTTTTTCTTTCTTCCTTTTTCATGGGACTTTTTAGTACATCAGCATAGCTTCTTTTATTTCCACCTTGGTCAGTAAAAGAAGAATATTCTAGATTCTTTGCTTTGTCATATCCTAGACTATATTTATCACTTGATGGTCTTTGTCTACTTAAGATATCATCTAATACCTTTGAGTTGTTCTCAAACTTTGATTTGATAGTTTCTTCATCAAGCCCTTTCCTAGGCTGCATGATCTCTTATTCAAACCTTTCAGAATCTTGTATTTTTATTTTGAGCTGCAAATTTAGGTGCTCTTCAATCTTTTTGGCCTCAGGGAGTTGAGTTTCCAACTTGCTAATGGAATGGTTTGACTGTCTTTTATTTATCCTACATTTTTCAAGTTCTTCAAGACCACTAATGAGTTCATATTTTAAGTCTACTATACCTTCCTCGTCTGATTCACCATTCTGAGCTTGAGTATCAATTCCCATGAATAGAATTTATGTTTCTTCATCTCCACTTGTATCTTCATCTTCACTATATTCCATTGTGTAAAGAATTTTCTTTTTGTTTCCCTTTTTACCCTTTTTGAACTTCTTTGAGACTTCTCTCTTATCACTATCATCTTGTTTAGAGTAAGGACATTTTGAAGCAAAGTGTCTGATTCTTCCACAATTATAACACTTTAGGGGTAGCTTTCCTTTGTATTTTACAGTACCTCTTTCAAGTTTTTTAATAAATAGGGCTTCTTCATCATCTGAAATCTATGAATGGTTTTTGGATGGAGATTTGGACTTATTTGAATTTTTTATGGATTTAAATGCTGCCTCTTTTCTTGAAGGATCATTCTGCCCTATTCTAATCTCATATGCAATGAGAATCCCATGTAGTCCATCTACTGTCACAATATCAAGGTCATTTCATTCCTCTAGAGTGGACACCTTTGAGTCATACTTCATTGGCAATGTTCTTAGTACCTTATCAACTACTTCGCTTTCCTTTAATTTTCCTCCAAGGCCTCTAATAGAATTTACAACTTCATCTACTCTTAGAAGGTATTCTCCAATTTTTTATTCTTCTTTCATTTTTAGGCTCTCAAACTGCCCTCTATATGTATGAAGCTTGGATTGTTTGAACTTGGATGCCCACATCTGACATGGAAGGAACCAATCCTCTCACCATGAAAGAATGGCAACAGTCCTTATATCTGATCAAGTGGGAACATATCCCTCAATCACATCGGAATGGCCCTAGACTTATATCTGATCATGTGAGAACACATCCCACAGTCATATCAGAATGGCCCTCAACCCTAGATTGAGTATTCCTGGTAACTGACCAGGTGCCACCATTCCAAGAATTGCATTTAGCACTTATATATGATCATGTAGGAACCAATACTACAGTCACACCAGAATGGATCAACACTCATATCTGACATGGAAGGAACCAATCCTCTTACCATGATAGAATGGATCAACCCTTACATCTAACCATGGAAGGAACCAATCCTCTCACCATGTCAGAATGGCTCACGAACTCATCACTTCCCTTTGGAGGGAACCTCAATCTGGACCTTGGAAACTCACATCTGACATGGAAGGAACCAATCCTCTCACCATGATAGAATGGCAACATCCCTTATATCTGATCAAGTGGGAACATATCCCTCAATCAGATCAGAATGTCCTTGCACTTATATCTGATCATGTGAGAACACATCTCACAGTCATATCATAATGGCCCTCAGCCCCAAACTGAGTATTCCTGGTAACTAACCAGGTGCCTCCATTCCAAAATGGAATTTAGCACTTATATATGATCATGTAGGAACCAATCCTACATTCACATCAGAATGGCTCAGCACTCATATCTGACATGGAAGGAACCAATCCTCTCACCATGACAGAATGGATAAGCCCTTACATTTGACCATGGAAGGAACCAATCCTCTCACCATGTTAGAATGGCTAACGGACTCATCACTTCCCTTTGGAGGGAGCCTCGATCTGGAGAACACCAAGCTTCTCCTTGAAGTATTCAAACTTGACTCTAGCTAATGGCTTTGTCAACACATCAGCTATCTATTCGTTCGTCGCAACATACTAGAGCTTCACTGCTCCTCTCTGCACCATATCCCTGATATAGTGATACTTGATCTCGAAATGCTTCGACTTGTCATGGAACACCGGGTTCTCCAACAACTTCACATAACTCTGGTTGTCGCAATGTATATAAGTAGCATCCAACTAGAGATCAAATAGATCAGACAGTAACTTCCTCAACCATACTGCCTCACAACTAGTTGAACAAGCTGCGACATACTCTGCTTCAGCTATACTCAATGCCACACAAGATTGCTTCCTGCTAAACCAAGAGATCACACCTGATCCCATACTGGAGCAACACCCTGAAGTGCTCTTCCTATCGATGGCACTGCCTACCCAATCTAAATAAACATAACCTTCTAGGTTAATCTTCTGATTCACCTCATACTTGAGCCCATAATCAACTGAACATGTCTCGGATCTGTCAGGAACTGGCTCAAAGTGTTCATGGCAAAGCAAATATCTGGTCTCGTGTTCATCAGGTACATCAAGGACCCAATCATCTGATGATACATCATAGCATCAACCGTCTCTGATGAAGCATCACTCAATAGCTTCATGTTCGATGCCATAGGTGTGGTCATGGCTTTGCAGTCCATCATCCTGAACCTCTTCAGGATCTCTACTGCATACTTCCCTTGTCCAAGGAAGATTCCATCCGCATTCTTCCACACCTCCATGCCGAGAAAATAGTGTATTGACACATGACAGGAGTATCACTGGTCTTCTACCTTCAACCTTGAAGCAAAGGTTGGAATCCACTTTACTCTCACTAAATCCTAGTCACCAGTAATCTATCCATCCTGTCATACCATGTCGAACCTCAGGATCTTTCGTAATCACTCCCTCTAAAGCGGAGCATCATAATCCAGCTGTCTTCCATACTCTATGCACCGAAGTGACAATTAGATTCCTATGCTAGTAGTATTCTATGTATCCATCTAGGATCACTGGATACCAAGATCCTCTATCTTGAAATTTTTCAAAAGTTCTTCTCACACCCATCTGTGAGCTTGTCATCCTTTATCAACCTTGTAGCAAAGGTTTAGATCTTCATCAAGCTCCTCATGTATGTGTTATCCCATGGGTGTCTTCTGAACCCATACAAGGCCTTCTTTCATTTGCACACATGATTATGCCTGTCATGTGACTTCACTTCTAGTGGCTGCAAATGTTTCTTCATAGTCTATTCCTTCTTTTCATGAGAAGCCTCGTGCTACGAATCTTGCCTTGTATCCCACGATGTTTCCATCTACTGCATGATGGAACTACAAACTTCCCTTCACATATCGATACTACATCCTAGACATCATTCTTCTTGAACTGGTCTTCCCTTTCTTCTTGGTTACTTCTTCATAGCTTGAAGGTTTTGTATCAATGACGTCGCTGCATTCGTCATATTATTCTTCATCTTGAACTACCGTCACTTGTTCTTCAGAACAAGTCTCATCCTTCTTTGCTTGTAGGTGATTATCATTAGAGGAATTTTGAGGTCTAAAATGGGCCTCCTAAGGAAAATGATAAAGTAATAGTTAAAATAATAAAATAATAGTTAAAATAAGAAAATAATAGTTATTAGTTTTGGAGGAATAATGAAAAAAACTACTTTTTTGTTCGTATTTTCGACATATCTCCCTGTGTGTTTACTCAAATTTCAGGCGGGAGAGCTCATTGGATGTGGAATTCGATTCCGCATCCAACGAGTACCCACACTACACACTTTTGACGGACCCCACTACACCAAAAATAAGAAATACCTAAAAAAAATGATGATGATGTACTATCTCTAGTTGGTTTGGCTACGGCAGAAATGATTGGGATCATAAATTTTCAGCTGTGCTATGGGCGTACCGCATAACTTGCAAGCGACTGGCAGGACACACTCCATTCAGATTGGTTTAAGAGAAAGAAGTTTTTGTGCCAATGGAGTATATTGTGTCGATCCTAATAATTGTTGTGCTAACTGAAATGATCGATGTAGATGTTGTCGCAGCTTGTTCAGATGGAAGAGGAATGCTTCATCGAAGGATTTCATCAAAACACAGAGAAGAAAAGAGAGAAAGCATGGCATGATAGCCATATCAGAACTAAACTCATTGAAGCAGCTGAGAATGTTGTTGGGGATCCAAATAATAGAAGAAGAACGAGGCCCTAGTATCATAATGAACATGTTCCACTCTCTCACAAAGCTTCGCTACCTACAGAGTGGTGCAACAAAATTCCAGAGAGATGCTACTTGATGATGAAGATTGACCCACAATTTGGCCCACTGATGTACAAAATCGATCATTTCATTCCTCCTCCAGAAAGAAGAGACAAAAGAAACAATTAGCATATCAGAAGAAGATGGAGAGGTTCACATGCATAGTCCCAGGATGTTGATGCACAGAAGAACCATGATTCTGCATGGTTGCTCCACAAAGTTGCAGGTTGCAACAATTTTTTCACAAGTTTTTGCTCAAAGAGAAAATTTCTCTCAAGTATAGAAGCTTATTTCCTAATTACCTCCTTATCTTGAGGGGGGTTTTCCCATGAAGTTTTCCCCATTTTCCTTATTTTATTCATTTATATTGTATGGGTGACTTTTGGCCTAATTGTCAGGGCCCAAGTTGTCCAAATTTAGGATTAAGAGGGGGTGCTAGGATTAATTAATCATCCTTTGTCCAATATAGTCTATTTGGTCATATTTCCTAACTTAATAAGTTATTATCATTGTACTAGAGTATGGGGGACACACCTAGAGGTTATTTTCCACTTACTGCATGTGCATGCATGAGTTTATGTGCGTCTAGGACCAATCCCTACATTGTAGGATCCCACTTTGAGTTCCACCAGTAGCATCCTTCAATTGGTTCTGGTAGGTAAGCAGTTATGTTGAGTTATCTTCTAGTTACATTCAGTTAGATCACTATCAGTTATCCTAGCGCCAGTTTTGCATGCATGCAAGGAAAGTGGCGCCTTTTGTCCATCTACCTCATCAATTAGCTTATTGTAGACTTATTTAGACATCCGAAGTTAGATTAGTGAGATCCAACTATGATTTAGACACACTGGATTAGTAGATCAGTTATGTTTAGTTGGTAGATTCGAATCCTATCCACAGTATTCGAATTCTATTTATTGTAACACCATTGTATTACTAATTAATGAATGAAGATTAATGTTATGATTATCTCAACAATTCTTGTCCAATTTATCTGAAATTCATGGCATGAATTTCATGTTCAATGCACATTCTCTTTGATTATTCCACTACATAATTCTTTCCCTACAGCTTTCACATTTTCCTGTAGATCAATGGTTCACAAATTTAACACAATTACAACATATGTTTATCTCATAAAACAATTTAGTCACATAAAACATTCAATCCATAAGACACAAGATGTACCCTGGTAAAACCCTCCAAACTCGGAGGATGAAAAACCTAGTAATTATTTGGGTATGGCAGTTAATTGCAGAGAATGGTTTTCAATACATGAGCATATTGCTTGATACGAGATATAAAAGCAACAATAGATAATAGAGATAACTAGGAACACTGTATGAGCCTTGCCAAGTGCATATCACTTTAATGACAAGATTTTAATTACATAAAAGAAGAGGTAGAGAATGGTTGCATGCTTTTGGTGCACTGTGTGAACTAATTAATTCACCATACCCAACATTAGCACCTACCTAGTCTTGGTGTCAAATTGGCATTCCAAATTCTCTTCCATGTAGAAGATACGTGCCTTGCTTCTTTCACTCGGAGTTAATTGCCTTTAATTGAATGTGAATTGACTGAACTAAATGTGAGCTTGATTGAATTGAACTCAATCATCAACTGATTACTTGAGCACTAGTTAGGAGTTTAACTTAATGTCTTTATTGTTGCACAATCAGTGCTATCCATAGACAAACACTTTGCATAAATCAAGGAGAGATTCCTTAATCAACTAAAACTTGTTTTCCATAATTGATGCTTAACTGATGTCTCAGTAATTCAAGTTCACTAAAGGTCTGTCATAGGCAATTCAAATCCTTACTCTTTCTCTATTCGTAGGTTTTCGAGAATCTACCACGATAAAGTAATGATGGATAACCTTTCCTTCCTATTGTTCTGGATCTTGCCCGACCTCCACATCTGTTGGGATCATATCTCATCTACTTTTTGCAATTTTCTAAACCTTCCCATTTCACATTTTCCTATAAATCAATCCTTGGGCCATGAGTGGAGAGAGAGGAGTCTATAGCAAATATATGCTGGAAGAATTTCTCCAGACTATTAGATTCTTGGTGTGCTTCATTTCAATGCAAGAGTGACATGTTGGAATAGGATGAAACTATTGGAACTAGACTACAACGCCAAGAATTTATGGTTGTATCTTATTTTTGTCATTTTTTATACAATGATGCATTCCTTCCCATAAACGGATTGTCATTTTCATTTTATAAAAAGACTCCTTGCTCATTTACTTGGATCAATTGTATTATTACTAGTTCAATCCACTTTCCATTTTGGTTGTGTTGATCTCTCGCAGGTTCTATCATACGTAAATTTGGATTGTAGTAGTGTGAAGATTGAAATGACGAACTCCATGACAAAAGTGAGTCTCCTCTACTCAATCTCTTGTTAATGTTTAATTTATCTAGGTGAAGGTGTGCCTTATTGTCTCATTTTGTTCTAGATTCGATTCATACAGACTAGGGAGGCCCACTTGTGTCTGCACTTAGGACTTATCCTTTTAACACCAAAGCTACGCCTCATCCTAGTGGGAAAAAAGATCCTGTCATATAAGGACCAAGTGTGCATTCCTTGTGGGTACTATTAAATACCTTGAAAAGAAATTAGGTAAAGGAAACATGACCACCACTTCCTCTAAAAATTATGTCTAGATATGGGTCATAGAATAATTGATGTTATAGATGTG
The DNA here is from genome assembly GCA_001517045.1 of Pseudotsuga menziesii. Lineage (NCBI taxonomy): Eukaryota > Viridiplantae > Streptophyta > Pinopsida > Pinales > Pinaceae > Pseudotsuga > Pseudotsuga menziesii. The sequence continues at coordinate 43,668 of LPNX010495702.1, read as the reverse complement.
ATTGAAATCATGGAAAGTGGTGATGAGGGTCATTTGGTTCTTAGTGCTTAATCACAAGCAAGGATTAAGATGTGATCGAAATCATGACCACATATTTCATTCCAAAATAATGAGGGTCATTTGGTTCTTAGTGCTTAATCACAAGCACTAAGAACCAATTATGGTTTGTTGTTGTTTTATTTTTATAATTGGTATAAGAGCTTGGTCGAGCTATGATCTCGATCAAGCTATGTAGCTTGATCGAGCTTTTAAACTCCATAGGAAAGAAATATTTCATAGTGTTTTGTTTTAATGTTTTTATCTATATAAATGCTTGATCGAGCTTTCAGAGATCGATTGAGAGTTAATAAAACTTGTGATCAATTTTTAAATGTTGATTGAGGGTTTTATTAACTCTCAATCGAGCACTTTAAGATAGCTCGATCGAGTGCTAGTTTAATCTCTCGATCGATTTTTTTAAGATTTATAGAGGTCTTAGTAAAAGCTCAATCAAGCTCATTTTGTACCATCTTCATGCGCTCTACTTGCTAAAAAGTGTTACCCATTTTCATGGGACACCTTATAGAATCTTGTAAAATCTGGGCGAATTTTTCAAAAAAATATAAGATCTTGTAAAATCATGGCAAATCTTTCACATAATTGTAAAACCATGTAGAAATCTTGGAAAATCTTCAACTAAACTATAAAACCTTTTAAAGTCTTTCACTAAATATAAAGTAGAAATTTTAATTAAGAATAAATTATACGTTTTTAATTTAATGAGGAATATGTTTTTGAATTTTCAAATTGATAAATATTTTGTGCGATATTCTATTGGTTTCAAATTTCATTTCAAATGGGATAGATATTTTGTCAAAAAATAGTTATATTGTAAAAAATATAATTTACTAAAATACATTTTAAAATTAATTAAATGAAAAAATGTATTTTTTTAATTATAAAATATATATGACTGATTATTTTTGTTTACCTAATTAAATTTTGAAAATGTATCGTTATGTTGAAATAAAAATTGGTGAAAGTTAAGTGACTTTTATATGGCAATAATATGTTCTAAAAACAAAGGATGAAACATTTTCAAGTTTCTCTTAAAAAAAAACATAGGTGAAAACCCTTTTCAATACCCCTTTTCTAAAAATCACGGACAAACCCCATTTTTAAGCCTCTCTCTTCAAAACCATGGGTGAAAAATGTCGAAAACCATTTTCAAGCTTATTTTCTATACACTATGGGTGAAAAGGCCGAAAACCATTTTCAAGCCTTTTTCTTAAAATTATGGAATAAAAACTAATTTTCGAATCCTGCAACCAAATATTTATAGACATAATTTTTTTTGTGATAATGATGATGATGACGATTAATGTCCACTAAGACCAACTTTGGTCTATCAAAATTTAAGAATGATAATACGTGGTTTATTTTAAAATCTTGTTCTTGTAATCAAAAGACTTGCCAAAAAGTTTTCCAAGCTCACTATAGTTATGGCAAGTTAACGATATAAAATATTTAAGATTATTATTATTATTATTATTATTGCATTTGAGACTCGATTAAATTCAAAATTTTACTCTCTAAATTTTAGGGTAGAGTTTAGTTAAATCCAAAAAGTTAGTGGTCGTGGATATTACCACTAAGATTAATTAATGAGTTAGTGGTAGTGGGTTAACATTAATTAATAAAGCTAGTGATAGTTGGTGCCATAATTTAAAAGACAACTAAAACCGGTCAAAACGGGTCTTTTGGTTGGTGCTTATACTTTTCCGTCATAGTCAATTTCAAACTTGGTGGTGGATGTTTCAGTATAATAATAATAATAATAATAATAATAATAATCTATTTTTAAGGTCATCCTCAAGCGAGACACCAAATTGGTGTATGAAACCCTCTTGTTTGTGGGACAAGAGACCCCTTTGCCTAGCAATTTAACTACTAAAGTCTCTACATAGGTGTACATACACTACCCCTTTGGATTTGAGGTGTATAAAACAATATACGATGTAATCATTTTTCAAATGTCTTTTTAGATATGCATCTCAGTTGGACGGTGTGAACCTAGGGTTAGGTTTTATTGGAGTGGAACTGTTTTGACTGTACATTGTTCTTGTTCTTCTTTCTTTGAGTGAGTGATTCTGAGAGAGATATGGCAAACCGCTTGAACCAGAAAAGGCCGAGAGAAGAAGTTGAACAAGAATCTCCATCGGAGGCACTCACGAGTCTCCGT
>LPNX010495702.1:13024-38610 GCA_001517045.1 Pseudotsuga menziesii | reverse complement strand
CATTTCGATAGCGATAAAATTAGTTCATTTCACCTCCGAAACAACGGCGGCATAGGGAACTAAAGCTCCAATTCAAACTTCTACTGACCTCCAATAGCGATAAAGCAAAATCGTAAAAATATAATGTTTTGAAAAAATAAAACAAAAGAGAACGCGCATCGGCGAATAAAAAGATTGTCCATTGGCAGCATAGAGGACTAATGTCCCGATTCCTTCGTCAAACAACTTCCGACAACGATAAAATTAGTTCGTTTCACCTCCAAAACAGCAGCAGTTTTCTGGTCTAAGGCACCGATGGGATAGTGGCTAGAGCTTCCGATTTTCAATCGCAAAGTTAGTGGTTTAAAGCTCCGACACTGCGGCAGCATTGAGGCTTGGGGTGTCGACGGGTTAGAGGAAACAACTTTCGATCGCCGATGTAGAAACTGTCGCGACACTAGTAATTGGAGACACCGACATTGCAGCAACATCCAGGCTTGGGGCGCCGACGAGTTAGAGGTTATAACCTCTGATCACCAACCGCGGCGGCAAGGTAGGAGATTTCGGTAGATTAAACAAGAAAGGCCACGTTAGTTAACCACCAAAACACTGGATTTTGGCGGAAAAATTACACTGAACCAGTAGTGGTGATTATCAACGACTACTGCAGTTATTTAGTATTCAGTCAGTGAACTAGATCTTCAACCTAAGTTAGAAAAATAGTTAGTTAGGGTTTGAAACCCTAATATGAAAAAACTATCACTTTCAAGTATTTTTGGTATAATCAGATCGAATTTTCAGATCTGTATTTTTTGTAGAAGGCTATAAAACCTGAGACCGATTTTATAATAAAGGTTCAACTTCGGGGATTTATGAGTTGATAATGATTTCAAGCTTCTCATTTTACTTATTCATGATATAAGCTCTTTTGTTGTGATTTGTTCAACCATCATCTCTTTCTTTACTGTATTTATGCCTGAATGTGTATTTAGGTCATTTTCAGATTAATTAAAAAGTTGATAGCTGTCATCCTATTGGTTTATTAGTGCTATTTGATTTATCAATACCATCCTCATCAGGATTTAGCCATTTATATGCATGTGTCTTGTATGTAAGTCTGCCAGCCTGGTGAGTTCTCCATCCCTGCACCTTATTGTCGAACTTCTGAGCAATTGCAACTAAAAGCCTTGTAAACGAGTGAGTTTTATGCATGCCTTGAGAGTGGAAAGGTTATATAGGTCAACTGACTCGATCCATATTAGAAAACCCTAAAAACATTGTAAGTTACCAAGCATCCTTGAGCTACAACCTATAGGAGTTTCCTGGAGTGATAACAAACTGGTGCTGTTTCCAAGGAGAGGAGATTGAAGCTCAGCTTCCCTGGGAGACGACATAGATCCATGCTTTGATGATAGACAAAGCTTGGACATTATTATGGTTGTAATCATCTATCTGGAAACTCCATTGATATAAGGTGGCTTCAAGAATACCAAGTACCAGATCAAACCCAAAGGGGCCACCAACAACACCTGTTTTAGATCCAGAAGAAATTTTGAGGAAAGCTAGGGATTTACTAAGACAGACAAACACTGCTGCACAAAAAGCTACATCAGGTATTTCAAGAAATCTTTCTGCTATTATTTCTTTTGCTTAAACTCTTAATTCCCAAGAATTTTTAGATACATCAAAAAAATCTAGGGGTTGGGCATCTTCAAGCACTTTTGCTTGTGAAGATCCAATCCCTGGTGACTCCACTGGGATAAATATACCACTACCTTCTCAACAAGTATCTTCATCAGTGCCGCCTTCCACAACCCTGTCCATTCCTATTTCCAATATGGCTACCCCTCAATTGACCTAGATGGAAAGGATCCTGGTAGCTAGGTATGCACCCCTAATTTTGCCAAATCCTCTCGTAGCCATGCCTACTGGGGATTATCTCAAGTATATGCCAAAGTTTACAGGGGAAGGGAATTTCACTGTTGAAGAACACCTAGAGGCTTCTTACAGCTATGTTGAAAATATAAACATAGAACAAGAAGATGTATGGACCATGGTTTTTGTGAAAATCCTAGATGGCCAGGCTAGAAAGTGGTTTGAGGAACTGCCTGCTAGATCAGTGGCAGGCATAGAGGCCCTAGATGATATTTTCCTAAAGCATTGGGGAGAAAGGAGAGGCCACCTCTACTATATCACAGAATTTAGCAACCTGAAAAGAGAAAATGGGAAGTCTATCTCCAACTTTACCAAGAGATTCAACAATATGTACAGCAAGGTCCCTACCAAAATTAAGCCCAATGATACCTCAGCTAGGATAAATTATGCAAATGCCTTTGACTCTGACTTCTGCTTACTTCTTAGAGAAAGGAGGCCTGCTTCCTTATCACTCATGTGGGATGCTTCCCTAGAGGTAGAGTCAAACATTCTGGCATCTCAGAAGGTAAAAGGGAAGATAGACAAGAAAAAGAAGCCAACAGACTATAGTGGGGCTTCGACATCAGAGAAAAAGATTGAAAAAATGACCAAAATTTTAGATAACCTAACTGCCAAAATGTCTAAGTTGAAGGACCAAGGACATCTACCTACGAGGGGTAAAGGGCCAAGTGACTTTGCTACCCAAATTTTGTTCCTTATAGAAGAGGAAACACCCCAGTTCATATTTTCAAAAGGGAGAGAAATCAAGGGGAAGATCAGAGGATAAGAGCTCCATTTCAAAATGTTGTATTAGAAGAAGAGCCAGAATTCATTGAAGAAGAAGGAGAAGCTGAAGACAATATCCACTGCATGGAGGATGAGGTGGAATGTTCTTTTCTGACACAGGCAGAATATGAGGAAGCCCTGATTGATGAGCAGATCACTGAAGAGGTTGTCTATCAGGCTGATGGTCAGGGAGGTTACAAACTGAGGTATAGGCTGGTTTTTCCCCTCAAGAAGAATGTTGTACCTGTCAAGCAGCCTGCTGCACCAGCTAGAAAGGTTGTTGTTTTACCAAAGAAAGTGGTTGTCCCATCCAAAGCATTGCATAAACCAGCACCTTCAGCCACACCTGATCAAGTCCAACCCAAACCTACAGCTCATGAGGCAAGGTTTCCAAGTAGGCTGCATTATTCCTTCAACCCCGAGTCTGAAATTCAAAAATTGAAAATCCCTTTCCCTTTAATTGAGCTAATGAAGAACAATGCATTCAAAACCTCCATTCTGAATTCCCTTCAACCCAAGGTGCACATTGACACTGGCTTTGTGAACCTGCAAGATGACAAGCCTGTTGTAACCTTGGGCCCCATGATCGAAGACCTAAAGGACTCCTGCCCACCATTCTATATATCCTTGAACATCCATGATAAAATACTCCATGACTATCTGCTGGATTCAGGAGCCTCTCATAACCTAAAGCCAAAAGCTGTGATGGATGAGATTGGCCTCGGCATCACCAAGCCATACCATGATTTATTCTCCTTTGACTCCAGGAAGGTTAAGTGCTTGGGCCTCATCAAAGACCTTGTTGTAAACTTAACGCAGCTACCTTTGAAAAGCATAATGATGGACATTGTAGTGGCTGATATTCCTCCAAAATTTGGCCTCTTGCTGTCTCGGTCATGGAGCAAAAGACTAGGGGGCACCCTTCAGATGGATCTCACATATGCCACCATTCCCATGTTTGGAGGGGAGACTAAGAGGCTGTACAGGGAAAATCATCTAGCATACATTATAAGCAAGGAGAACCACTAGTGAATCACCCCATCTACGTAGTGGACACTGATTTTGGGTCTTGCATTTTGCAAATAGATGATAATCAGCAGACATCAGTTCAGCTGACTAAGCCCACCCGTCAGCAGCCCGAAGAAGTAACAACGGCAATCTGGACCATGTATTTTGATGGGGCTAGTGCTCAAAGCTCAGCAGGCGCGGGTGTAGTATCGATCTCCCCATCTAAGGAAAACATTCACTTATCTTATAAGCTTGATTTCGAAACCACGAAAAACATAGCAGAATATGAAGCCTTGCTGCTAGGAGTTAAAGCTGCCGAGGAGATGGGGATCATGTGTGTGAATATTTTTGGAGACGCAGACCTCATCATACAGCAGGTCAACAACGCTTTTCAGACAAAAAATATCAGATTGAAGGCCTATAGGGATGAGGTATGCAAACTCAGAGACTCCTTTATGTTTTTTGAACTGTCATATATTCCTAGGGCTTTGAATCACCTGGCTGATTCCCTGGCCATCTCTGCAAGTCTATTTGTTCCTCCTTTATCCCCTAAGCTCAGCTATGATGTTCAGGTCAAGTACAGACCCTCTCTGCCAGACAATGTAAAATTTTCGAGGATGTTTGAGAATGATGAGGAGCTTAGTAAATTTCTTCAGTTAGTAGATGAATTCTCTAACATACACATAGACCGGAAAACCTTAACATGGAGGAATCCAAACAGCTCAAGTTAAAAGATAAAGTGACTGAGCAGAATATTGTCCAATTGCCCAGCAACTACATACCCCGAGGTCTAGTACCACTGGAATAACTGTTTGATCGCAATGACATCCCTCTCAAGCCTTCCAAAAAGGAGCTAGACCCTACTATCCAAGAGCAAAACATAGGCAGCCAAAGCCATCCTAAACTGATAAATCTTTCCATGGGGTTGAATGCTGATCAGAAGTCTGAATTTTGTAGCTTGATAAAAGAGTTTGCTGATGTTTTTTCCTGGGAGTATAGTGACCTACAAACTTATGACACCAATATCATTCAGCATAGAATTCCTTTGGAGAAAGACACCATTCCTTTCAACTAGAAGCTAAGACCCATCAACCCTCTCCTATTACCAGTGATTGAAAAAGAGATCGACAAGCTCCTTAAAGCCAAGATCATAGTTCCCCTCAGATATTCCAAGTGGATTGTAAACCTGGTAGTGGTAAGAAAGAAAAATGGAGAAATCAGGTTGTGTGTGTATTTTAGAAACCTGAACAAGTGTTCCAAGAAGGACAACTATCCACTACCCAAGATGGAACACCTATTGCAGAAAGTCTCGGGGGCAAGAGTTATGTCCTTTCTTGATGGCTTCTCTGGATACAACCAAGTTGTTGTGCACCCTGATGACCAAGAGAAGACTGCCTTTACCACCCCCCGGAGCACCTTCATGTATGCTAAAATGCCATTTGGGCTAATGAATGATGGGGCTACTTTTCAGAGAGCCATGTACCTAGCTTTTGTTGGGCTAATAGATAAATTTGTGCTGATATATTTGGATGACTTAACGGTTTACTCTCACAGCCATCATGACCACTTGCATCATTTAAGGAAGGTATTTCTGAAGTGCAGAAGGTATGGAATATCACTGAACCCCAAGAAGTCCTAGTTTTCACTCAATGAAGGAAAGCTCCTAGGCCACAAAGTCTCAGCTGAAGGTGTAAAGATCAATTTGGTAAGGGTTGAAGCGATTCATCAACTGTCAATATCAAGGTCAAAAAGAGACATTTAGTCCTTTTTAGGCAAGATAAACTTTGTCAGGAGATTCATTCCTAATTTCTCCGACCTGGTAAAGCACATAACAACCATGCTAAAAAAGGATGCAGAAATAAAGTGGACTAATCAGGAAAGAAATTCTTTTGAAAACATTAAGAAATCCATCATGGGGGCCCCAACCCTGATTAGTCACGACTACACCAAGGGTTTTTACATTTTCTCTTTTGCATCTTATGACACAGTGGCAGCTGTACTATTACAAAAGAATGATGAAGGTCTTGATCATCCAATTGCTTTTTATGACCCAATTGAGAAGTAGGCTTATGCTCTCATAAAATATTTGAAGACTTTCAGAATCTACATTCTCCATGCAAAGGTCATTGCATATGTCCCTTCATCTGCTGTGAAGAATGTTTTGACTCATCCTGACATTGATGGGAAGAGAGCTAAGTGGATTTCCAAACTCATTGAGTTTGATGTAGAGGTGAAACCCACCAAGCTGGTAAGGGGATTAGGTCTAGCCAAACTCATGGCCAAAGAAAACTGTGAATTGAGGGGAATAAATTTCACATGTGTCAGATCAGCAAAGGTGTAGACTATGGTAGTAGCTGAAACATAAGTAAATCAAGATCAGAATAACAATCCATCAGTAGCTGAGAAAATATCTTCATGTGAGTGGTGCTCAGGTATCATTCAATTTTTGCAAAAATTAGAAGTTTCTCATGATCTCACTTCTAACCAAGCACGAGCTCTCAAGTTGAAATCTGTTAAGTTTTGCATAATTGACAAACTGTTGTACTGGAGGGATTAGTCTGGAATTTTGTTAAGGTGTCTAAATAAAGAGGAAGCAGAGCAGGTCATGCATCACTTTCATTCCAGTACATGTGGAGGCCACCACTACTAGAAAACCACCCACAAGATCTTAAGAGCAGGATACTATTGACCAGTCCTTTTTTATTATGTATGCACTTTTGTAAGGGCCTGTGACCAATGTTAACGATTTATAGGGAAGCAACAGCTCAAATCCTTGCCCCTTAGGCATGTTATAGTGAATGGGCCTTTCCAGCAATGGGGTCTGGATTTCATAGGTGAAATAAATCCATCTTCCAGTGGACAGCATAAATGGATCTTAGTAGCCACTGACTACTTTACAAAATGGATAGAAGCAATACCCACCAGAAATGCCACTCATCAAGTCATCATGATATTTTTATATGAGAACATCTTCAGTAGGTTTGGTTTCCTAGTAAGGTTAGTAACTAATAATGCACCAGCTTTTAAGGCTGGGGCATTAGTTAAAATGTGTGAATCAATGGGTATTCAACTGGTGCACTCCACATCCTATTACCCACAAGGCAATGGCCTAGTTGAGTCATCCAACAAAAGCTTAGTCCGAATCATCAAGAAAATGCTAGAGACAAATTAGAAAAGCTGGGATTCAAATCTTAAGTTCGCTTTATGGGCTGATAGGGTAACAGACAAAATATCCATAGGGACTTCTCCATTCAAACTAGTTTATGGCACTGACGCCATCTTTCCTATCTAGCTCATCCTTCCAGTGGCAAAGTTATTTCAGGAAGAGGAGGATGAACCAAATGATATGGTAAGAAGGATGATGGATTTGGTAGAATTACAGCAAATAAGGGAGCAAGTTGTAGGAAAATCAGAATCCCATCAACAGAGGATAAAGGGCATGTTTGACAAAAGAACAAAGGCAGACAACTTCTAGGTCGGAGATTGGGTCCTCAAGTGGGATGTTGTCAGATAGGACAAGGGGAAACATGGAAAACTCGACTCTTTGTGGATTGGCCCTTTTGTGATATCCTAGGTACATAAGAATAACACCTTCAAATTGCAGAATCTGGAAGGTGAAGAGGTATTTGATGGCCCAGTAAATGGGTGGTTCTTGAAGCTTTATTTTATTTGAGGCTCTGAGGCCTTATGATTGTAAATTAGTAGATAGTAGGTTGTTTTGCTTTCAGAATAAAATCCATGCCCAATGGAACAATAAAGGATAGTGTTAAGTTACTTAGTTGCTTTTAGGGAAAGGCATTTTGATATGGGGTTCTTGGAACCTCACTGGGAGGTTCCCATCCACAAGTAGGAGCTAGATGTTATCTCCCAAAATAATTTATTTCGATAGTATGAAGAATCTAATTCACGCAATGATGGATATGAATTATCACTGACAGTTTTAAAGCCTCTATTTTTTATGAAAATTTCACAAGTTGTAGCTTTCATTAGCTTGGGCGAGGATCAGAACATCTCATTAGCCACTGACAGACATACAGACTACGGCTTCCACAATCAGATGAAAAATTCGGCAATCGGAGGTTCTAAGGACCACATATCGACGAGGCAAAGTTGAAAGGTTCTGCAATGTTGGAGATATAAAGCACTAAATGCCACCAAAGTCACGTATCGGAAATCGAAACCACTGCTTAATAAAGCGTTGGAACTTGAAAACACTAACTGTCAGCAAGATAGTTCACTAAGTAGATGCAACGACGGGAGACAAACTGACTATGGGTTCCGCCAAAATAGAAAATCATAGACGATTGGAAGAACTAAGGACTACAGATCGACGAGTTTACAACTAAGCATCTCCGCAGTGTCTATAAGGCAATGGACAAGGCCTCCGATAAATGACAAAAATAATTCTGATAGCGATAAAATTACTTCGTTTCACCTCCAAAACAGCGGTAGCATAGGGAACTAAGGCTCCGATTCAAACTTCCACTGACGTCTAATAGCGATAAGCCAAAATCCTCGACATATACAAATATAAAGTTTTGAAAAAATAAAACAAAAGAGACAATGCACATCGGCGAATAACAAGACTGTCCATCGGTGGCATAGAGGACTAATGTCCCAATTCCTTCGTCAAACGACTTCTGACAACGATAAAATTAGTTCGTTTCACCTTCAAAACAGCGGTATCATTTCAGTCTAAGGCACCGATGGGATAGTGGCTAGAGCTTCCGATTTTCGATCATGAAGCTAGTGGTTTAAAGCTCCGACACTGCGGCAGCATTGAGGCTTGGGGCGCCGACGGGTTAGAGGAAACAGCTTCCGATTGTCGATGTAGAAACCATCGCAACACTAGTAATTGGAGATGCTGACACTGCGGCAACATTCAGGCCTCCGGCGCTGACAGGTTAGAAGTTATAACTTCCGATCACCAACTGTGGCGGCAGGGTAGGAAATTTTGGTGGATTAAACAAGAAACGTCACGTCAGTTAACCGTCAAAACACTGGCTTTTGGTGGAAAAATTACATTGAACCATCAGTGGTGATTATCAGTAACTACTGCATTTATTTAGTATTCAGTCAGTGAACTAGATCTTCATCCTAAGCTAGAAAAATAGTTAGGTAGGGTTTGAAACCCTAATATGAAAAAACTATCCATTTCAAGTATTTTTGGTATAAACAGATCGAATTTTCAGATCTGTATTTTTTATAGAAGGCTATAAATCCTGAGACCGATTTTATAATAAAGGTTCAACTTCGGGGATTTATGAGCCGATAATGCTTTCAAGATTCTCATTTTACTTATTCATGATATAAGCTCTTTTGTTGTGATCTGTTTAGCCATCATCTCTTTCTTTACTGTATTTATGCCTGAATGTGTATTTAGGTCATTTTCAGATTGATTAAAAAGCTGATAGTTGTCATCCTATTGGTTTATTAATGCTATTTGATTTATAAATACCATCCTCATCAGGATTTAGCCATTTATATGCATGTGTTTTGTATGTAAGTCTACCAGCCTGGTGAGTTCTCCATCCCTACACCTTATTGTCGAACTTCTGAGCAATTGCAACTAAAAGCCTTGTAAATGAGTGAGTTTTATGCATGCCTTGAGAGTGGAAAGTTTATATAGGTCAAGTGACTTGATCCATATCACAAAACCCTAAAAACATTGTAAGTTACCAGGCATCCTCAAGCTACAACTTAGAGGAGTTTCCTAGAGTGATAACAAGTTCTATAACCAACAGGAAGGAAAATCATAAGGAGAATAAATATCAAGGGGATATCTTAGGGACATAAGAAAGCTCCTACAATTGATTCAATGAAAGAAGATATTTTTGGAGTGTTTCCGCCTTTCACACACCTAGGTTACGTGGCGAAAATATTCAAGACACTCGGTGTGTCCTTGGGGGAAAGTCTCGAGTCAAGGCTGTCACCTTGTTCTTGACTCCTTTGTTCAGGCTAACTCCTAACGAAGCCAAGGGGGCTAGACCATATTGAATTACTAAGGCTAATTACTTAGTGTGATGGTTTTATAATGATTAAGTTGTTTAGGAGTTTTGAAGTTAACCAATGAAAGCAAAAGATAACAAGATGCAAGATTTAAAGCACATAAGCACAGTAATGACACTCAATATAGCTATATAATTGAAAGAAATGATTAAATAAATCACCAGTGCCTTAAATGGAGTCAATAGAGAAAATAATGTGCTTGCATGCTCTTGAATGAATGTTTTACAAATGTCTCTAGGTAGATTTTAAATTAGTGTGGAATGTGAATGAATTAAATTAGGCGAAAAGGGGACTCCAGATATACTCGAGGGGTACTTGGAGTATGTCCAAAAGTGAATTTTCACGGCTACCCACAAGGTGTTTCTGGGATGGAATGGAGTCTCGGAGAATATTTTTCATAACACACCCATCAGGGTGTGACATAGATTGGTCCCTCGAGGTCACTTTCCAGTTGTTCCCACTCCTTTGGGTATTTTTCCACCGCTTACAGTTCGTTCGAGGCGTTGGATTTTCGCCTGATGGTTTGTCAATTTGGGAGGTGAGGACTAATTAATCTAGTCACTCAAGTGCTTTTGATGCAGCTTTACTGATCGGATGAACCGTAGCCAAGTATAGAGCATACACACTGGAGTCTTCGCTATTTTTAGTAAATTTTAGAAGATGTGTTCTTATTAAAAGAGAAAACCCTTTAGGAACCTCTTTCGGTCCAAGTGGACCTCAATCGGGGGATGAAGGAAGGGTTGATTTTATTATGATTATCAAAAAAATAAATGAAAAAATGAATCAGAGATACACAACACCGGTTTTCTAGTTAGTCCTACCACGCATCTCTTTCCCCTTGCGGGTCAATCGAGAAGTCATGGGGTAAGTAGTATGATTACTTTTGAATATAAAATATGGAATAATGCAAAATATTATCAAATTATACAATCCTGCATGTCAATACTAAACTAGAACATAAAAAGGGAAAAATGCAAAAAACATGAAACAGACACGAATCCCCCCTGGGGGGGTTGGGCATGGGCTTGAAATAGCCTACTCAAAAAAGATTTCCTTTTATTATTATTGGTTAAAATATTAGAAAACTGAAATATCATAAACCTCTTGGTCCTTATACAGGATGAAACCAAGATCTTACAACTTTCCAAAATTTTGAAATTTCAGTTAAAGGGGAGACCCCTAGGGGGATTTGAACACTCCTGAGGCCACTTTCGAACAACAGCTTCTCTTCTTTTCTGTTACACCTGCTAAAAACCAGCAATCATGTTAGAATAAAATATGCCCAAAATCACTTTAAGAGTACCTTTGGGTTAGCCTACCTTAACTCAAAAAAGACTAAGTTAAAACTAGTTAAACATGTGAAAAAGGAACCAAGGAAAGCAAGATTTCCTTGGGATATTGGCTTGATGTTTGTGTAGCCAATGAAATATGCACTAATTTTTGGATTTAATCTTTTTAAAACAGAAAAGGAAATCTAGAGCATGCAACCTATGGATTCTCTTTAACTTGCCATGCAAAACAGACGATTTCCCTAAGCTAGATCTAGAATGCTTAATGATACTTTTCAGAAATGAGATCTAGACTATGAGCTTTGAAATAGTAGATCTATGTAATTTTTACTTTAATATTAAATATCTAAATTATAACAAAGCTTTCGAACATAGTAAGCAGGTAAGAAATTTGATTTTTTCAAGGAGAAACAGAGAGAAAGAGTGTTGGAAGCCTGGGAATGTTGGGCTTTGGAGTCTGCTTTGGTGGAACACTGAGGGACTATGTCCTCCAAAATATCTTGAATATGAGGAAGATGCAAACCATCTCAACCTCTTCTACAAGAGAGATCACCTGTAACTTAGAAATCCTTGCACAAAAGATGGTTAAAACATAGGTGCTTCCTGAAAAGATAATTGGAAAGCATGCAATTAAACTTAAAATACATGCAAATCCAATAGATATGGAACAAGAAAATAGTAAGAGCATAAATCAAACAAAAATAAACTCTTACCCTAATAGGAGGGATCTCTCTACTTCAAGGCCAACAATTAACCAACAAAAGCAATGATAAATAACACAGATTATAGCTCATAAGCATTTGACAATCACCATCCACACATGAAGAGCATTACACCATAGATCTTGCCTCCAAGGCTTCTTTATTACAGAAAAATAAACAATAACAACAATACAATTACAACAGCACCTCAATCCCAATTCTAACTAGCTTCGAAGAGGTGATCTGAGCTTTATTTATACAAAAAAATAGGAGATCCATCCCAGGGGGGGCGCAAATCCCAAGGAGACAGACCATTGCAGCTGACGGAGAGTCCATCAATGATGATCTAAAGCTGAATTGAGCTTCCACTGAGCCTACTTGTCGATCGGGTGGCTGATTGAGCTGACACATCAACATGCTGACCGACACATCAACCACAGGGCTTCCAGAAGAGCCCACACATGTGGAGGAGAGAGAGAGGGTACAATTCCCCATAAAGGAGGCTGAAGTTCAACTCTGGATATGTCCAGATCACCTCCTTCAGTCAAGGCTTTGTCAGATCTAGTCAATCTGGTGCAAATATGACTGATTTCAATCAAATCTGCTGAGAATCCACTGATCTAGGATTTTGGATTTGCTCCTTTATTCATCAATTTATTAATTAAAATAATCAATAAATGATTTTTTGGGGTTTTCTGACCTGAGTGATGGAAAATCACTCAAAACTCAAAAATATTTGGTCTATGGGTTTACATGGTGCTCTTAGCTTGAAAATAAGCACCCCCATGACTGACCTGATTATTTGGCCCACTTTTATTACAAAACCAATTTTTCCAATTAGACTATTAAAAACTGTTAATGTAATTGTAACTTTGGAATGTATTCACTTGTATTTCTTATGTATTGCAACCCGATGTTTATTCTGGGATGTATTTGTAATGTACTTGAGTCATTTCATTCCTCGATGTTCCTATCGAGAGTTTCGATAATGTAAACAAGTCATGTCAAGTTAAGGTGGGTAACCCTCCTATTGTATAAGGGTTAAAATCCCCGCAATTTCGGGACACTAGGGTTAGTAGACTCACCTAGTGAAGTCGGCCCTAGTTGGGTTTATTCAAGTCAAGAATTAATATAAATAGAGAGATAGCCTCTCTATTTATCACACACTCACTCACACTCAGTTGTAGCGCATAGCTAAGGAAGAGGAAGACACTGGGGCAAGGAAGAAAGAAGGTTACTACTGTCAGGAGATCATCTCTGAAGAAATTGTGGGGTTTTCTCCTTTATGGTTTCCCCAAGGAAAAACACTGTGTTCATTGTCTTTTGTGTTTGATTGATGTGCTTGTTATTCTCTCAATTAAAGATCCTAATGTAATGCTAGCTTAATGTTAAAACTCTAACATGGTATCAAAGCTAACCTAAGAAGAAGACATTATGCAACTGCGGGAACTAGGGATTCCTACTTTGTGGATCTCTCTCCATAGATTTTCAGCAAAAGAAGGTTGGAATAAATCTCCTCCCTAGGGCGCATCTTTCTGTCGAAACAGAATCCAATCTAAGGTTTTTCAGTTTTGGACTCGACACTGCTACCAGAAATTAGGGCTTTCCACAGAAGTGGAATTTTTTCAGTGAGCCCAGGACTGGATTGATCTCCTCCTCAAAATCGAAGTTAGGGATCAAGATCAAAGAATTTGGTTTGATAGAAATCCAGAAAAGCAAAACCCTAATCTGCTCCTGAACCAACACTGCAGGATTTCAGCTCCAAATCCAGATCCGACATCTTGACCTAGTAAGATCTAAATCTTTTGTATTTCCATTTGAGGTTCTCAGTTAAGATGTCTCATCATACCAAGCTTAATGAAAAGCTTGAGGGAGCTGATAAATTCCAAGCCTGGAAGTATAGGATCTCCCTGGTCCTGGAAGAAAATGAGTTGGACTCCTATATCCATGAGGAGGTTCCAGTTCCAGAGGGAGATGAGGCTAAGGCCTTACATAAGAATAAGTTGGTTATGGCAAAGAGGATTATTACTGATTCAATCAAGGATCACCTCATACCACATGTGTCCTCCCTCAAGACACCTAAAGCTATGTTTGATGCCCTAACCAAACTGTTTGAAGGGAAGAACATCAATCGGAAGATGACTCTAAGGAACTAGTTGAAGAATGTAAATATCCAGAATGAGAAGACCATCCAGTCATACTTCATAAGGGTCTCCCAGATCAAAGAACAACCCATGATATAAGGATCATGTGAAGGCTGAGATTGACTAGATGCTGGATGGTGGGATCATCGAGCATGTTGAAGAATCAGAGTGGATAAGCCCTATGGTGGTTCAAGATAAAAAGACCGATGAATTCTGCATTTGCATCAACCTAAGAAAGTTGAATGATGCCTGCGTGCATGATCTGTTCCTGAATTCATTTACAGATGAGGTCCTTGAAGGAGTAGGCGGTAAGGGAATGTATTCCTTCACCGATGGATTTTTGGGGTACCACCAGATCCGGATTGCAAAGGAGGATAGCCATAAGACCATGTTTTGTCACTAAATGGGATTGTTTTCAATATATAGTCATGCCCTTTGGGCTGAAGAATGCGCCCACAATAATTTCTCGGGTAGTTGTCGATGTGTTTAAATACTTTATTAAAAAGTTCCTGCAAGTATATATGGATGATTGGACAGTTTATGGGCTAATTAGGGACCATATTGACAACTTGCGATTGATGCTAGAAAGGTGTCGACAGCATCATATTGCATTAAATTCTAAGAAGTGCATTTTCTGTGTGTCATTTGGAATGCTACTCGGACACATAGTATGTAAGGAAGGTTTATTGGTTGATCCAGTGAAGATCGTGCTAATTCTTAGTTTTCCATCACCGACGAATGTGAATATGCTTCGGGCGACGCTGGGGCACATGGGTACTATCGCAAGTTCATCGAAGGATACACTACGATTACTGCCCCTACGGAGAAGCTATTAAAGAAGGATGTTGCATTTGAGTGAAGTCAAGAATGTCAAGGAAGTTTTGACACACTGAAGGCCGAGATGGCCTCCGCACCCATACTGGTATTCCCTAATTGGAGCAAGGATTTCCATGTGCATGGCGATGCCTCTTCTGTTATGCTAAGGGTTGTGCTTGCGCAACCGGGTGAGGGCAACCTAGATCACCTGATAGGAAGTTTTCGTTTGCTGAATGAAATTACACAACGACCGAAAGAGAAGCTTGGCGATGGTTTATGCCTTGCAAAAGTTCAGGCACTATTTGCTAGGCACTCGCAGCTTCAAGATGTTCACCGACCATTCCTCCTTGCAATATTTGGTCGATAATCCTGTGTTGGGGGGAAAGATCTGTCAGTGGCTGCTACTTTTTCAGGAATTTGACTTTGAAATAGTTGTGAAACCCGAACGGTTGAATGTTGGTCCTGATCACCTGTCTTGCATTGAGACCGAAGAAGAACCGACCAATATTGATGATGGATTGCCAGATGCGCAACCGTTCCATGTCGATATCGAAGATGATCATTATGCCCCAATCATTCAGTTCTTGGACACTGGTGTTTCCCCTGAGAAATGTTCAACCAGTCAGAAGAAGCAGTTGGTAGTAAAGGCTTCCAATTTCCAACTGATTACTGGGCAAACCAGATGAAATCTTGTGATGGTGTATCCTACCACATGAGTAGGGACCCATTCTAGAAGAAGCACATGCACGAATCACAGGAGGTCACTATGGAGGAAGAGCTACTGCGTGGAAGGTGTTGCGCACCGGGCTATGGTGGCCTATGTTGCATAATGATGCCACAGACTATGCGTAGAGTTGTGATGTTTTCTACCACGTCGGTAAACCATCATTACGGGATGAGATGTCGCTTGTGCCGCAGGTGCAACACAAGAAAAGCACACCATACCATCCGCAAGTGAACGGGACTGTTGAAGCATTTGTTGATGTATTTGTAACTTCAGAATGTATTCATCTATGTATCTTATGTATTGTAACCTGATGTTTATTACGAGATGTATCTATTATGTAATTGAGTCATGTTGCAATACCCCGATGTTCCGATCGGGAGGATCAATAATGTAAACAAGTCATTTCAAGTCATAGTCGGTAACCCTCCGATTGTGTAAGGGTTAAAGTCCCCGCAGTTCCGAGGAAATAGGGTTATTAGACTCTCCTAGTAGAGGTTGGCCCTAGTAGGGTTTTAGTCATGTCGAGATTAGTATAAATAGAGAGCTGGGGTCTCTATTTAGTACACATCACTCTCACACTCAAGTGTAGCGCATAGTTGAGGAAGGAGAAGACATTGGGTCTAGACAAGAAGAAGATTACTGCTGTCGGGAGTGCATCTTATTGTTTTGGGGTTTTACATCTTGTGCTGATTCTATCTTTGAGGAAGTTGCAGGGTTTTCTCCATTTATGGTTTCCCCAATGAAAAACACTGTGTTCATTGTCTCTTGTGTTTGATTGTTGTACTTGTTGTTCTCTCAGTAAAGATCCTAACATAATGCTAGCTTAATGTTGAAAAACTAACATGGTATTAGAGCTAACCTAAGAAGAAGACACTGTGCAGTTGCGGGAACTAGGGCTTCCCCTAGTTTGTGGATCTTCCTCCACATATTTTCAGCAAACGTAAGGTGGAATAACTCTCCTCCTTAGGGCACATCTTTCTGTCGAAGAAAAATCCAAGTCTGAGGTTTTTCAGTTTTGAACCTGCTACTGCTGTCGAAAATTAGGGATTTTCACAGAAGAGGAATTTTTCAATGAGCCTAGGCCTAGATTGATCTCCTCCCCAAAATCGAAGTTAGAGACAAATTTCAAGGCATTTGGGTGGACAGAACTTCGGAAAAGAAAAACCATAATTTGCTCCTGAACCAGCTCTGCAGGATTTTAGCTCAAGTTTCAGATCCAACATCTTGAACCTAGTAATATATAAAATCTTTTGTATTTCCATTTGAGGTTCTTAGTTAAGATGTCTCATCATACCAAGCTTGATGAAAAGCTTGAGGGAGCTGATAACTTCTGAGCCTAGAAGTATAGGATCTCCCTGGTCCTGGAAGAAAATGAGTTAGACTCCTACATCCATGAGAAGGCTCCAGTTCCAGAGGGAGATGAGGCAAAGGCCTTACATAAAAAGAATATGGTTATGGCAAAGAGGATCATTGCTAATTCTATCAAGGATCACCTTATCCCACAAGTGTTCTCTCTTAAGACACCTAAAGCTATGTTTGATGCCCTAACCAAATTGTTTGAAGGGAAGAACATAAGCCGGAAGATGACCCTGAGAAACCAACTGAAGAATCTGAAGATTCATAATGCAGAAACAATCCAGTCTTAATTCACAAGAGTTTCTCAGATCAAAGAGCAACTATAAGCAATTGATGAAGAAGTGGAAAATGCAGAGATTGTAATGACTACATTAAATGGCCTTCCTAGGTCATGGGATTCTTTCATCCAAGGAATCTGTGCTAGAAAGAAGTTAGTCAAGTTCAGAAGAATATGGGAAGAGTGCTCTCAAGAAGAAGCTCAGATAGCAGCTCAAGAAGAGAAGATGGGAAGTCAATACCAATCTCTCACGGTACACTCTAAGTCTCACTCCAAGTCAAGCAAAAGAAGACCTCATAGCTCCAGAGGTAAGCACTCTCAAAAAGATAACACTAGAAGAGATGTATCTAGGATCATATGTTATACTTGTGATGAAGCAGGATACTATGCAAGGAATTGTCCTAACAAACAGAAGATAATAAAGAAGAGCAACAAAAGAAGACATCATGCTCATGCTGCAGAGGATGATGGACCATCCAGGAAGAGATCCAGATATGAAAATGAAGATTCTTCAAGCGATGATGAATATGTTTTGATATCCACTCTCACAGGTAACATTACTCATGGAAGTGATGATTGGCTTATAGACAGTGGGGCTTCCAAACATATGACTGGATTCAAGGAATCCTTTGTGAGACTGTCAGAACATAAATCACCTCACAAGGTAAAGCTAGGAGATGACTACCAATATCCAATAAAAGTTAGTGGGGAATCTTCATATAAGTTAGACTCTAGAAAATCTCTAACAATGAAAGAAGTATTTTTTGTGTCAAGACTCAAGAAGAACCTTCTCTCCATATCAGCATTAGATGCAAAAGGAATGCGTGTTGCATTCATAGATGGTCAAGTCATCATGTGGCCAAAAGGAAAGACTATCGATGATGCAGTAGTGATTGGAGAACAAGAAGGAGGATTATACAAATTGAAGGGCCATCCAAAACAAGCCTTGGTCCATGACACAGTAGAGCCAAGTGAACTTTGGCATAGAAGGTTTGCACATGTGCATTACAGAGCACTACCTATTGCAAGCAAAGCTATCGAAGGTGTTCTAGAAATCCAAGCAAAACATGATGGGGTATGCAAAGGATGTGCGGAAGGACAGAATACAAAGAAGACATTTCCAAGTAGTGAAAGCAAAGCAAAAGGAATCTTGGAAATCATCCACTCCGATGTATGTGGTCCTATGTCATCAAACTCTCTAAGCGGGTATGCATATTGTGTTTCTTTTATTGATGAATTTTCTAGGAATACATGGATTTACTTCATGAAGAACAAAGACGAAGTATTCAGTAAGTTCAAGGAATTCAAAGCATTGATTGAGAACCATACTGAAAAGAAGATCAAGACCATTCAATCAGATAATGGTGGAGAATTCACTTCAAATGAATTCAAAGAGCTATGCAAAGAATTAGGGATTAAGAGGGAGTTTTCCACTCCTTATAATCCACAATAGAATGGGATTGTGGAATGAAAGAACAGAACTATCATGGAAGCTGCAAAAGCAATGCTTCATGATCAAGACCTTCCTATGCATCTTTGGGTGGAAGTTTTCATAACAACGGTGTATGTACTGAACCATACTCCACATAGAGTACTCGAGAACAAGACTCCTAAAAAAGTCTCCTCCAGCAAGAAACCAAAATTCAGCCATCTCAGAATATTCGGTTGTCCTATGTACATCCACATTCCAAAAGAGAAGAGGACTAAATTAGATCCTTCAGAAAAGAAGGCTATATTTGTGGGATACTCTGAAAGCTCGAAGGCTTACAGAATATATTTCCCAGGATACAAGAAGATTGACATCAGAAGGGATGTGACATTTGATGAAGACACAACTTAAAACAAATCTAGAAAGAGACCTGCCGAAGAACCTGAAGAAGCAGAAGCACCCAGAATTCATGATACAACCATGAATGAAGAAATTCAAGAAGAAGATCAAAAATTTGAAAAACCACAAAGACCTGTAGATCCAGCTCTGGAGAAGAATCCTCATAAGAGGAAACCTGCTTGGGTATGAGAACTTATCTAAGGTGCGGAAAGATATGGGGCTCCAGAAGAGAATCATAGAGAAAGAAAGAGGACCAAATCCTGTTCCGGGTATGTAGCTTTACTATGTGATTTCATTGATAAAGAACCTTCCAGTTATGAAGAAGCGGCATAACGGAAAGAATGGAAGGATGCTATGATCGAAGAGTACCAATCGATCATGAAGAATGATGTTTGGGATGTTGTCCCAAAACCAGACGGGAATTTAGTTGTAACTTCTAAATGGATCTACAAGATCAAACATGCTGCAGACGGTAGCATTGAAAAATATAAGGCAATATTTGTAGCTCGGGGTTTCTCTTAGAAAGAGGGAATAGACTATGAAGAAACCTTTGCACCTGTATCCAGATACACTTCCACCCGATCAGTACTTGCTTTGGCTGCAGTGATGAAATGGAAGAGACACCAGATGGATGTCAAGACTGCTTTCTTAACTGGTGTAGTGGAAGAGGAAGTGTATGTAGAACAACCACTCATGTATGCAGATTGAAGAAAGCCCTGTACGGTTTGAAACAGGTACCCAAGACATGGTACGGTAGAATTGATAGCTTCCTATCCAGTTTGGGATTTACCAAGAGTAAAGCAGAATCCAACCTTTACTACAAGGTTGAAGATGGAAACCCAGTGATACTTCTACTATATGTAGATGATCTATTCGTGACAAGTATGGATGGGTTGATTACTGATACGAAGAGAAATCTTGCTGCCGAGTTCGAGATGAAGGACTTGGGTATGATGCATTACTTTCTAGGTATGGAGGTGTGGCAGAGTGCGGATGGAATCTTCCTTGGACAAGGGAAGTATGCAGTAGAGATCCTGAAGAGGTTTGGGATGATGGACTGCAAGACTATGGCCACACCTATGGCATCAAACCTGAAGCTATTGAGTGATGCTTCTTCAGAGTCGGTTGATGCTATGATGTATCGTCACATGATTGGGTCATTGATGTACCTGACGAACACAAGACCAAACATTTGCTTTGTTGTGAACACCTTGAGCCAGTTCTTGACAGATCCAAGAAATTTTCACTTGATTGCTGCAAAGCATATTCTGAGGTACCTGAGGGGTACAATTGATTATGGGCTCAAGTACGATGCAAATCAAAAGATTAACTTGGAGGGTTATGTTGATTCAGATTGGGCAGGTAGTGCCATTGATAGGAAGAGCACTTCAGGATGTTGCTTCAGCAAGGGATCAGGTGTGATCTCTTGGTTTAGCAGGAAGCAATCATGTGTGGCACTGAGTATAGCTGAAGTAGAGTATGTCGCAGCTTGTTCAACTAGTTGTGAGACAGTATGGATGAGGAAGCTACTGTTTGATTTATTTGGTCACCAGATGGATTCTACTTATATACATTGTGACAACCAGAGTTTCGTGAAGTTGTTAGATAATCCAGTGTTCCATGACAAGTCGAAGCACATCAAGATCAAGTATCACTATATCATGGATATGGTGAAGAGAGGAGCAGTGAAGCTCCTGTATGTTGCGACGGAGGGATAGATAGCTGATGTGTTGACGAAGCCATTGGCCAGAGTGAAGTTCGAGTAATTTAGGGAGAAGCTTGGTGTTCTCCAGATCGAGGTTTCCTCCAAGGGAAAGTGATGAGTCCCAAAGCCATTCTGATGAGAAAGTTAGATGTAAGGGCTGAGCCATTCTTTCATGGTGAGAGGATTTAGTTCCTTCCATGTCAGATATGAGAGCTAAAGATCCAAAGCCATTCTGACGAGCAAGTCAGATATAAGGGCTGAGCCATTCTATCATGGTGAGAGGATTCAGTTCCTTCCATGTCAGATATGAGTGCTGGCCATTCTGTCGAGTAGGATAGATGTAAGGGAAACTGCCACTCTCTAGGAGAGTGGAGGCACCTGGTCCGTTACCAGGTAGCTTATTCTAGGACTGGGGGCCTTTCTGACGAGGGTGGAGGATTTGGTTCCTTCTAGGTCAGATGTGAGTGCATGCCATTCTGTCATGGTGAGAGGATTCTGTTCCTTCCATGTCAGATGTAAGTGCGGGCCATTCTGTCATGGTGAGAGGATTCAGTTTCTTCCATGTCAGATGTAAGGGCATGCCATGATGTGATAGTGAGAGGATTCAGTTCCTTCCATGTCAGATGTAAGGGTGGGCCATTCTGTCATGGTGAGAGGATTCCGTTCCTTCCATGTCAGATGTGAGTGCGGGGCCTTTCTAATGTGATTGTAGGTTACTACATGATTAGAGGTGAGTGTTGGGCATGCCTTTCTGACGAGTAGGTTAGATGTAAGCGTTGGGCGTGCCTTTCGGATGAGTAGGTCAGATGTAAGTGTTGGAAAAAGACCTACCTAATGGCTAGGCCTACAACCAACATGAAAGAAGGCTGGCTCTGTAGAAATTCCTATGACGAGATAGTACACATGATGATGACCAGATGAGATCCAGATCGAGCTATGATCTAGATCCAGTTATGATGAATCTGAGAGATCCAGATCAAGTGATGATCCAGATCCATCAATAATGATGATCCAGATCGAGAGATGATCCAAATCCAGTGATGATGATCCAGATCCAGTCCAATGATGATGATCCAGATCGAGTGATGATCCAGATCCAGTGATGTTGATCCAGATCGAGAGATGATCCAGATCCAGTGATGATGTCCCATGATGATCCAGATTTGAAGAATGAAGATGACTTGAAGACGAAGATGACTTGAAGACTCAAAAGAATCGAGATACAGATGACGAGATGATCCAGTTGATACAGAGAAAAAGACCAGTGCTGAAAATTGTGTCAAAAGAATACCTTCCTAGTTAAGAGAGAGTGTTGATGTATTTGTAACTTCAGAATGTATTCATCTATGTATCTTATGTATTATAACCCGATGTTTATTCCGGGATGTATCTATTATGTAATTGAGTCATGTTCTCATACCTCGATGTTCTGATCAGGAGAATCAATAATGTAAACAAGTCATAGTGGGTAACCCTCCAATTGTGTAAGGGTTAAAGTCCCCGCAGTTCTGGGGCACTAGGGTTATTAGACTCTCCTAGTAGAGGTCAGCCCTAGTAGGTTTTTAGTCATGTCGGGATTAGTATAAATAGAGAGCTAGGGTCTCTATTTAGTACACATCACTCTCACACTCAAGTGTAGCGCATAGTTGAGGAACGAGAAGACACTGGGGCTAGACAAGAAGAATATTACTACTATCGGGAGTGCATCTTATTGTTTTTGGGTTTTACATCTTGTGTTGATTCTATCTCTGAGGAAGTTGCAGGGTTTTCTCCATTTATGGTTTCCCCGATGAAAAACACTGTGTTCATTGTCTCTTGTGTTTGATTGTTGTACTTGTTGTTCTCTCAGTAAAGATCCTTACATAATGCTAGCTTAATGTTGAAAAACTAACAGAGTTCAACAAAATTTTGGAAACAACTTTGAAAAAGGTATGTAATGTTAATCATGATGACTAGGACTTGAAAATTCCAGCAGTCCTATGGGCCTATCGCACCACTTGTAAATGGTTGACTGGACATACACCGTTTAAGCTGGTATATGGGAAACATGCGGTCATGCCCATGGAATAAATTGTTCAGAGCAGTTCGATCGAGTGAGCATAGTGTTGAGTTGAGTACAGTTGAAGAGTCTTGAGTGTCAGTTGCAGAGTAGAGGTGCAGATTCGTCGGGTGCATAGTAAGGTTTTGGGAGTGTAGCATGCTGAGTGACCCTGACGCAATTGACATTTCCAGCGAGCAGGAATCCCCCATTCAGCCCATGATTGTTGAGGAAGAATTCATGAGAATGCCGGTAGGCTCTTCGTCAATCCCCAAAAGAAATCGGCAGGCTCAGAAGCCCAGTTCCATGCCGCCGCCGAAGAGGCACACCCGCTCTTTGGCTAGAGTGCAAGGAGGGGGGACTGCACAAACCGGGTCATTGAGCTCATGAGCTATAGATTCTGCGGTTCCTAGGGGTGTCTCTGTTAATGATACCCCAGGATATGTCACTCCAATGCATCTGGGATCGAAGCCGAGGCATCCTAGGAAGAATCAGAAGTATCTACCCAAATTGTCGCCACTAACGAAAGGGATGACTTGATCGGTTGATATCATCCTTGCCTTGATCCAGTTGAAGTTTGAAGACCATGATTTTTTGTTTCTTAAAGATGTCTAGGATGATCCCTATCAATTAGTTTCGATAGATCCTGGTGCACTGATTCAAAGGAGTCCTCAACCATGGGCAAGCGGTTTGAATAAATCTAGATTGTTGGGGCTCATTAATATGCCTCACTTTGGGCGACTGAACGAAGCCCATGCATGTGTTAAAAAACTCTTGGCATGCTTTCACCGTGGGATGCTCTAGGTAAATGAGCCCATTCCTGTCATGGTCGACTTAATTGTGAGCTTTACGGGCTTACCGAAGGTCAGGGAAGATCTGACGCAGTATATCCCTGGGTTGGATACTGACAAGAAGCTTGCCAAGCAGCTGAATGTGAGATTTGGCTTGCAGTGTGATGTCCACGCCTATCATATTGATAGCATTAATTCACAGGCGATGTGTATCAAGGTGGGCATTTTGGAGAGCAAGATCGTCTGGGGGAATCGACCGGTCCAGTGCAACTCGGGCGTGATCGCATGTGCACAAAAATGCGCACAGGGTATGCAAAGGAATTGGTCTTTGTTTCCGCTCAACCAGTTGTTGGAAGATTCTCTCACTGCTCAAGATGGGTGACCATTTTCCTATAGTTGGCTATTAATTCTCATTACGCTTGTCGCATGGATGGAACCAGAAGATTATCAGCCGATGGCAGTTGATGCGGTGAAGGTGTGTCGCGACGCACGATATCAGAATTTGTGGTGGGTTAAGGATCCCAGTCAATAGGAGGACTGTACGATCCATTTTTGGGTCTATTGGGAAGCGCTGCAAGCTATAGCTATCAAAGTTCCCCACTTATCCCAATACACAGCAGCCAAGTATCAGCGGCTCATTCAGTTCGCAATGGGGCCTCATTCCATTTATATCCAGGAACGGAGGGACCCCGAAACGCAGTGGCTACCTCTGGCCTACAAAGTTACTAATGAAGAATTGGATGCTATCATTCAGCAGTGGCCAACTTAATGGCACAACCCCATGAGTCAGGAGGATATCTCTAAGGAGACGCCACCTGATGCCTCGGACGAGCCTGTCTAGAAGGAGCTGAGTGTTTATGACTCTGACAATGAATCATCAATGGACCCTGAGGCTGAAGTACAACACATGCAGAAGGAAACTCAAACCAAATGGCGCCAAGAATATGACACGGGCAGTGGTACCCGGTCAGGGATGGAGGACCAACTACAGCGGCTCATCAAAGCGGTCACTGACTCCTTTGAGGCTGCGACGCAAGCGATACGAGAGTCTGACCACGAAGAGTTTGTTGCGGTAAGAGATAATTTGAATTCTATTTATGATGTTGTTTCCAGGTAGACACTCGAGGGAAATGTGATGCAGGAATTCCCATCAATCAGCACTGAGCTGCGGGCTAGGAACGTTCAATTTCCACTGAATGCGATCGACGCGGGGAGTGAAGAAGTGAACATGTTACCACGGCAGCTCCAGAGCATTTCCTTGGATCTTAAAAAGTTACCCGCTCAAGCATTGGTGGAGCTGCAGCATGTTTCCTCCCACTTGGTAGATAGATAGAAGGAGCTTACTGATGGATATGTGCAGTCACAGAGCGCAACTGAGAAGCTACAGAAAGAAACTGAGGAGCTGCATTAGGTCATGGTCTAGCTGGAGGAAGAGAAGGTACGGGAGATTGAGGCATTGAAAGCAGCACAGGCTGAGCTATAGCACAAGGCTGTTGAGGAAATCAATGAGCTTAAGAAGGTGCAAGACCACCTCATCATTGAGAAGGTGCAGTTGTGCGCAAGTTGTGGCGAGGTTGAGAAAGTTGTTGATGAGGCTTATTAGCATATCTTTGAGAACACGACTAAGCTTATTGTAGTTGCTAAGGCCAAGCGACTTGGGGAAGTGATTTCCCAACTCTAGGATACCAACCTTATGCTCAATGCCCTGGTCCATCCAGGGACGCTGCTAGAGAAGGTTGCTGGACAGAAGGATACTATCGAGGAGATAGCGGCCTAGTTTGAAACAATGGAGAAAGAAGCAAAGAAAATCATGGAGGCAACGACATAGTTCTGGGAAAGCGTTGTCCAAGACGAACATATTGACCACTTGACCATGCAGGTGTAAGAAGTTGAAGGACATTTGACAACACTGAAGACATCGCTGCGAGCATTGCCACTTATGGTGCAAATCACGTAGTCTGAGGAATTGAAGGACCTACAACAGAGAGTTTCTTGCGCCCAAGAATGCCAACAAAAGCGTCGTGCCTAGTTGGATGAGTTTCAAGAAGTTGGTGAGCATCTAGCTGTCAAAACGGTCGCAACACTGCAGGTGGTGCAAGAAATTTGGAAGATGGTCGATATCAAGGTTGGGGAAGCGCACGCCATGCAATAGACTTTTATCAACTGTCAACGTGTGGCCGAAAGAGTCCAACTTCAGGTTCGAGAGATCTCGCAGCAG
>LPNX010495702.1:869-12819 GCA_001517045.1 Pseudotsuga menziesii | reverse complement strand
AATGTATTAATTGACCATGTTTTGTGGACATAGGTCATTAGTGGTTAGAAGTTAGTTAGAAGTGGACCTTTGATGTAAAGGCACAAGCCTATATATAGATTTAGTTTTTTAATTGTAAAGACACACAAGGAAACAACAATGATAAGGAGAATAATCATGATCAATGCGATCCAATTTCAAGTCAATATCTGAGAGAGTTTGAGCTGTTGCGATCTGTCTATGGTCTTGAGGAGTCTTTTGTTTTTAACCATCTCCGATCTGTCTATGTCAGATAGTGAATTTTGGGATGTACTCGGTCTCCTGCTGTGGAGAAGAAGTATTTGTTTTGAATCTATTGTGTAGAATTCATGTGACATGACGGTTATTTCCTAAATGTTGTCTTTTGTTTTCCTGTTTTATCTGCTGCGATGTCAATGAGAAACGTATGGATTCTGGTTATGATTTATTGATGTTACTGCAATGAAATGATGATGCGATCTATCCCAATTCTGTCGCAATTTTGATGAATGATGATTGAAGTTGTTTTATGAATGATACTATTATGATAACAATGCTGCGTTAAATGGATGATGTGCTCTGTTAGATCTATAGTTGTGAAGATGAATTGTGATAACTGTCTTAGCTCTATAATCTGATAGTTACCCGGTCAAAGCCATGGATTTTAGATCTTCCCTTCTTACTGCCAGAAACTCGGTTCCAACAGCTCTCCCTTGAACATCTCGGGTGAGACTTTGTCTGCTCTACGGATGTTGCTGGGCAGGGTAAAACCTGTCTAGGCCGGTGCTCATGGAGATCATGCTGGTTGGGCATCGACAAAGTGAGAACACCTGTCAACAAGGATTTATTGGTGGGTTTTTTCCAACACCACCACCTACAAATACGAAGACGCTTCACGCGAAGGGACATACTGGGTACTATCGCAAGTTTATCAACAGTTATGCTATGATTAGTGCCCTTATGGAGAAATTGTTAAAGAAGGACGCTGCATTCATATGGAGCCAAGAGTGTCAAAGCAGCTTCGACACATTGAAGGCCAAGATGGATTCAACACCCATACTTATGTTCCCCGATTGGAACAAGGATTTCTATGTCCATGTCGATGCCTCGTCTATTGCACTGGTAGTGGTACTCGCGCAACCAAGAGAAGGAGGTCTGGATCACTCGATTGCCTTTTCTAGAAGGAAGTTATCCTTTGTTGAGAAGAATTACACAACCACTAAAAGATAGGGGTTAGAAATGGTATATGCGCTGCAGAAGTTCAGGAATTATCTCTTGGGAGGTCACTTCAAAATGTTCACTGACCATTCAGCTTTAGAATATCTGGTCAATAAGCCTATGTTGCGGGGGAAGATCTGTTGCTGGCTACTTCTCTTTCAGGAGCTTGATTTCAAAATAATCGTGAAGCCAAGATGCTTGAATGTTGGTCCTGATCATCTATCCTGCATTGAAATAGGAGAAGAGCGCACCAATATTGGCAATGGATTGTCAGATGCACATTTGTTTTGAGTTGATATCGCAGAGGACCATTATGCTCCGATCATTCAGTTCTTGGCAACTGGAGTTGCGCTAGAAGAAATGTCGACAAGTCAAAAGAAGCAGTTGGTAGTAAAGGCTTCAGATTTCCAGTTAATTATTGGGCACTTATACAATCTTGGACCTGATGAGATCCTGCGATGGTGTGTTCTACCTCATGAACAAGGACAAATTCTGGCAGAAGCACATTCAGGAGTTGTGGGTGGACATTATGGAGGATGAGCGACTGTACATAAGGTTTTGCGCACCAGGTTATGGTGGCCTACTTTACACAATGATGCAGTAGACTATGCGTGGAGCTGCGATGTTTGTCAACGTGTCGAGAAGCCATTGCGACGGGTTGAAATGCTGCTTGTACCACAGGTAACTTTGCAACCTTTTGATAGCTAGGATGTAGACTTTGTGGGTCCCATAAACCCACCAGGGAAGAGAACGGGTGCGCGGTACATAATCATCGCAACTCACTATTTGAAAAGGTGGGTGGAGGAAACACCAGTTGTGGATTGCACCGCTGTGACAGCAGCAAAGTTCACATTTGAAAACATTGTGACACAGTTTGCATGCCCTCGGATATTGATGAGCGACCAAGGCAGTCACTTTATCAACCGCACAGTAAAAGCACTGACAGAAGAATTGCAGGTGCAACATCAAAAAAATACCCCATATCATCCACAGGCAAATGGCACCATAGAAGCTTTCAACAAAATCTTGGAAACCGCACTGACAAAGGTATGCAATGCTAATTGTGATGATTGGGATTTAAATATTCCTCCAGTTCTGTGGGCATATCGCACCACTTGCAAAAGGCTGACGGGGCAGACACCATTCAAATTAGTATATGGGCAAGAGGCAATCATGCCTATGGAATACATTGTTCCTACTCTACACATTGCACTAGCAACTAGCATGGCCGATGAAGCAATACTTGAGGAGTGAGCAACATAGATAGTCCAACTAGAAGAGGAAAACTTCATCGCAGGATTCCAGCAGTGATTCGAGAAGGATCGATACAAGATGTGGCACGATCGCCATATAAAAAAAAACAATTTTCCCAAGGAAATTTGGTGTTGTTGTATGACAACAAGTTCATGAAGCATCCGGGTAAGTTACAGATGCACTGGTTAGGCCCCTATCTTGTTAATTCAATTACCTCTGCGGGTGCATTTCAATTGCAGTAATTAGATGAAGCGGTGTTGCCAAGCTAGTGAATGGTAGTTGTTTGAATCCCTATAGGACAGGGCCGGAGGTTTGCACTGCCTGAAACATTGCGCAATGGAAAAAAAGAGAGAGAGAGAAGCTAGAGATAGGTAGTAAGAGGAACGGTGGCCGCATGAGTTGGGGCCCTATTAGGTTAGAGGGTAGTTGATTAAGCAGTTAATATCCAATTAGCCACAGAAAACGATTGCGCCGAAACAAGGTTGTGCAACAAGAAAAGGTGGCGCGTCAGCAGGAGGCAGCACTAAGGGAAGAGGACCACGACAAGGTGGTCCGCTGACACAAGGTGGTGCGACAGGAAAAGGGTTGCGCATCAACAGGTGGCTACACTAAGCAGATAGGGCCACGGCATGCAAAAGGGACGGGGTTACAAGACAGGAGGTTGCCATAAATAGAAAAATTTGGTTGTATTGTACGGGATACTCTGTGATGGTGATCGGATGCCACATCAATACTCAATAACGATTGTCAAAGAGAGAAACGACGGCACAATTGACATCACAATTTATGATAGCAGATATGAACAGTAGGGTGGCAGAATCGATGATGTATTTAGCACACACATGAATAATTCAGTCATAATGATGCACCTGAGTGAGTCATGATGGCATCTAATACAAAGTTGGGGTTATAAGCTGAGGACCGATAGTCGTATTGAACTCCATTAGGAAGTGTTGCACTGAGAAAAGTTGCAGAAGAGTTGGGTTGAGTCGTTGAAGGAAGCTTCGCTGTGTAAGGTAGCGGTGGTCAAAGGGGAATTGTAGGCCTCCCTTGATATGGGGCAACCTATGAGTGAGAATGTTGTCTCAGTAGAAATTGACAAACAAGTTGTGAGTATGCGGGTTAGTTTGGCTGAGATAGAAGCCTCTGGGTAAGTCATCCTTGGCTATATTTCTCCCAATCAGTTTGAGGTGCTGACTAAGATACCCATGAGGAATCCGCATGGGATCAGAGTTCCTTCCCCATTTGACTAAGTTTGTAGGAATAGGGAATTGGGTCAACTTCAGTGAGCGCAGGATGGGCCCGAAAGGACCAAGTGGGAAGAAGCGGGCTGAGCCTGAATGCAAGGAAGGACCAAGTGGGAAGAAGCGGGCTGAGCCTGAATGCAAGGAAGGACCAAGTGGATAGATGCATGGCTGCAGATTTGGCCGCAAGACACTTCTTGAAGGGCGACATCAAATGGAGAATGATTTCATATTCATAGAAACCGGAGCATGATGGCATTGCAGGTTACACAAGTCCAAAAGTTTGCTAAGGTCCGCTGCAGTTGATGTTTAAGGAAGCAATTATGGCTAGTTGCGAGTCGACATATCTAGAAATAGTTGCACACTAGTGCATATGTGATGGTTTCTGCTCTTTAGGATCATAGAAGACACCATGGCTAGCTGACATGGCTGGAGGAAGAGCCACAAGACTGTGTTGGGGGACTATTGGAAAGGGTTTGGAGATATGTGAGTTGTGTAGCATCTAGGATGTTGCGCATACTCACGAGGCACTGCGCAAGGCAAAGATAGCATGACAGGAGAAAAATAGTCCACTTTTTATATATTTTTATGTCATGTTTGTACTCATTGACTATTTCTTCATAATATTGGTCCTTAGTGGTTAAATTAGTTATAATTTGTTAGGAGTTAGTTAGAAGTGGACCTTGAATGTAAAGGCGCACGCCTATATATAGATTTAGAATTGAAAATGTAAGAGATATACATAAGATAGACATGAGACAGATACTGATATCTACTAAGAGAGATTGAATCGTGTGTTATTTTGTGGGGTGATCATTCTCTGGCTGTGGAGAAGTATTGTATGTTTTGGGATCTGTTGTGCAGAAGTAATATGATACGACGAATGTTGCTCTGAATTGCTATTGTCTTTTATCTCTTTTCTGATCCTATGTGTTGCGATATCAATGATGGATATTTTATGGATCTTCTTTATGAATGAATGATATGATGATGCTACGATGAATAAGTAAATGATGCGATTTGTTTAGATCTGTGGTTATACTAATAGATCTGTGATGAATGCGGCTATATCTGATGAATGGCTCTACTAGATATGATAGTTATGTTGATAAATCATTGAAGCCCTGATCCTCCTCCTTACTGTCAGAAACTTTGTTACAACAGCTCTCCCTCGAACATCTCGGGTGAGACTTCATCCACTCTATGGGTGTTGCCGAGCAGGGTAAAATCTATCTGGGCCAGGGCTCTGGGAGATTGCGTTGGTTGGGCGTTGACAAAACGAGAACCAATTTCGATGAGGCTTTGTTGGTGGTTTTTGGCCAACACACCTGTCATATTTTTTGAACACCCACTTTCTATATGCCATAGATATTCTTTCTCTATTGTGCATAGGGCAATCATGGAGCTCTCGTTTTCTTCATTTTTCTTCCAATCCTTCGTCTGGTTTTTGTCTTGAAACTTACTTGCAACAATCTTCTTTGTTGGAATCGTCAATTTACAGTTTCTTTCCATATGTTCATAGTTATTACATTTGCAAAAATCTAGGTCATATCTTTGAAGAAGTTTAAATCAGTTATGATTTCTTCCTTTTGGTTTGTCACTAGGTGAATTCTTCTTGTATTGTCGAAAATTTATAAGGGATTTGCAATTTAACACTTTGTGAAAAAAAATTTTATTACAAGTGTAACAGTGACCCAAAGAGATATGTTGATATCGATTTATCATTGATCTTTTGGACACTTCATTTGTTTTGTTTTTGTCATAAGAGGATGGACGATATTCTTTTCTTTCTTCCTTTTTCATGGGACTTTTTAGTACATCAGCATAGCTTCTTTTATTTCCACCTTGGTCAGTAAAAGAGGAATACTCTGGATTCTTTGCTTTGTCATATCCTAGACTAGATTTATCACTCGATGGTCTTTGTCTACTTAAGATATCATCTAATACCTTTGAGTTGTTCTCAAACTTTGATTTGATAGTTTCTTCATTAATCCCTTTCCTAGGCTGCATGATCTCTTCTTCAAACCTTTAAGAATATTGTATTCTTATTTTGAGCTGCAAATTTAGGTGCTCTTCAATCTTTTTGGCCTCAAGGAATTGAGTTTCCAACTCACTAATGACATGGTTTGACTGTCTTTTATTTATCCTACATTTTTCAAGTTCTTTAAGACCACTAATGAGTTCATCTTTTAAGTCTACTATACCTTCCTCGTCTGATTCACCATTCTGAGCTTGAGTATCAATTCCCATGAATAGAATTTATGTTTCTCCATCTCCACTTGTATCTTCAACTTCACTATATTCCATTGTGTAAAGAATTTTCTTTTTGTTTCCCTTTTTACCCTTTTTTAACTTCTTTGAGACTTCTCTCTTATCACTATCATCTTGTTTAGAGTAAGGACATTTTGAAGCAAAGTGTCTGATTCTTCCACAATTATAACACTTTAGGGGTAACTTTTCTTTGTATTTTATAGTACCTCTTTCAAGCTTTTTAATAAAGAGGGCTTCTTAATCATCTGAAATCTATGAATGGTTTTTGGATGGAGCTTTGGAATTATTTGAATTTTTTATGGATTTAAATGCTGCCTCTTTTCTTGAAGGATCATTCTGCCCTATTCTAATCTCATATGCAATGATAATCCCATGTAGTCCATCTACTGTCACAATATCAAGGTCATTTCATTCCTCTACAGTGGACACCTTTGAGTCATACTTCATTGGCAATGTTCTTAGTACCTTCTCAACTACTTCTCTTTCCTTTAATTTTCCTCCAAGGCCTCTAATAGAATTTACAAATTCATCTACTCTTAGAAGGTATTCTCCAATGTTTTATTCTTCTTTCATTTTTAGGCTCTCAAACTGCCCTCTATATGTATGAAGCTTGGATTGTTTGACCTTGGATGCCCACATCTAACATGGAAGGAACCAATCCTCTCACCATGACAGAATGGCAACAGTCCTTATATCTGATCAAGTGGGAACATATCCCTCAATCACATCAGAATGGCCTTGCACTTATATCTGATCATGTGAGAACACATCCCACGGTCATATTAGAATGGCCCTTAGCCCCAAACTGAGTATTCCTAGTAACTGACCAGGTGCCCCATTCCAAGAATGGAATTTAGCACTTATATATGATCATGTAGGAACCAATCCTACAGTCACATCAGAATGGCTTAGCACTCATATCTGACATGGAAGGAACGAATCCTCTCACCATGATATAATAGACCAGCCCTTACATCTGACCATGGAAGGAACCAATCCTCTCACCATGTCAGAATGGCTCACGAACTCATCACTTCCCTTTGGAGGGAACCTCAATCTGGACCTTGGACACTCACATCTAACATGGAAGGAACCAATCCTCTCACCATGACAGAATGGAAATAGCCCTTATATCTGATCAAGTGGGAACATATCCCTCAATCACATTAGAATGGCCCCACACTTATATCTGATCAAGTGAGAACACATCCCACAATCATATCAAAATGGCCCTTAGCCCAAGACTGAGTATTCCTGGTAACTGACCAGGTGCCTCCATTCCAAGAATGGCATTTAGCACTTATATATGATCATGCAGGAACCAATCCTACAGTCACATTAGAATGGCTTAGCACTCATATCTAACATGGAAGGAACCAATCCTCTCACCATGATAGAATGGATCAGCCCTTACATGTGACCATGGAAGGAACCAATCCTCTCACCATGTCAAAATGGCTCAAAGACTCATCACTTCCCTTTGGAGGGAACCTTGATCTGGAGAACACCAAGCTTCTCCCTGAAGTATTCAAACTTGACTTTGGCTAATGGCTTTGTCAACACATCAACTATTTGTTCGTTCGTCGCAACATACTAGAGCTTCACTGCTCCTCTCTGCACCATATCCCTGATATAGTGATACTTGATCTCGATATGCTTCGACCTATCATGGAACATCGGGTTCTCCGACAACTTCACACAACTCTGGCTGTCGCAATGTATACAAGTAGCATCCATTTGGAGATCAAATAAATCAGACAGTAGCTTCCTTAGCCATACTGCCTCACAACTAGCTGAACAAGCTGCGACATATTCTGCTTCAGCTATACGTAGTGCCACACAGGATTACCTCCTGCTAAACCAAGAGATCACACCTGATCCCATACTGAAGCAACACCCTAAAGTGCTCTTCCTATCAATGGCACTGCCTGCCCAATCTGAATCAACATAACCTTCCAGGTTAATCTTCTAATACACCTCATACTTGAGCCCATATGGCAACTGTACCCTTCAGGTACCTCAGAATATGCTTTGCAGCAATCAAGTGAACATGTCTCGGATCTGTCAGGAACTGGCTCAAGGTGTTCACAGCAAAGCAAATATCTGGTCTCGTGTTCATTAGGTACATCAAGGACCCAATCATCTGACGATACATCGTAGCATCAACCGTCTCTAATGAAGCATCACTCAATAGCTTCATTTTCGATGCCATAGGTGTGGTCATAGCCTTGCAGTCCATCATCCTGAACCTCTTCAGGATCTCTACTGCATACTTCCCTTGTCCGAGGAAGATTCCATCCGCATTCTGCCACACCTCCATGCCTAGAAAATAGTGCATC
Source organism: Pseudotsuga menziesii (assembly GCA_001517045.1). NCBI lineage: Eukaryota > Viridiplantae > Streptophyta > Pinopsida > Pinales > Pinaceae > Pseudotsuga > Pseudotsuga menziesii. Next base: position 4,496 of record LPNX010495702.1, on the reverse strand, counting down.
GACACATGACAGGAGTATCACTAGTCTTCCGCCTTCAACCTTGAAGCAAAGGTTGGAATTCTCTTTACTCTCAGTAAATCCTAGAGTCATCAATAATCTATCCATCCTTTCGTACCATGTCAAACCTTAGGATCTTTTGTAGTCACTCCCTCTGAAGTGGAGCATCATAATCCCTTTGTCTTCCATACTCTATGCACCGAAGTGACAATTAGCTTACTATGCTACTAATATTCTATGTATCCATCTAGGATCACTGGATACTAAGATCCTCTATGTTGAAATTTTTCAAAAGTTCTTCTCGCACCCATCTATGAGCTTGTCATCCTTTATCAACCTTGTAGCAAAGGTTTAGATCTTCATCAAGCTCCTCATGTATGTGTTATCCCATGGGTGTCTTCTAAACTCGTATAAGGCCTTCTTTCATTTGCACACATGATAATGCCTATCATGTGACTTCACTTCCAGTGGCTGCAAATGTGTCTTCGTAGTCTATGCCTTATTTTCGTGAGAAGCCTCGTGCTACGAATCTTGCCTTGTATCCCATGATGTTTCCATCTACTGCATGATGGAACTACAAAATTCCCTTCACGTATCGATACTGCATCCTAGACATCATTCTTCTTGAACTGGTCTTCCCTTTCTTCTTGGTTACTTCTTCATAGCTTGAAGGTTCTGTATTAATGACGTTGTTGCATTCGTCATATTATTCTTCATCTTGAATTGTCGTTACTTGTTCTTGAGAACAAGTCTCATCCTTCTTTGCTTGTAGGCAATTATCATTAGAGAAAATTTGAGGTCTAAAATGGGCATACTAAGGAAAATAATAAAATAATAGTTAAAATAAGAAAATAACAGTTATTAGTTTTGGAGGAATAATGAAAAAAACTACTTGTTTTGTTCGTATTTTCGACATATCTCCCTATTTTTTTACTCAAATTTCGGGCGGGAGAGCTCATTGGATGTGGAATTCGATTCCGCATCCAACGAGTACCCACACTGCACACTTTTGATGAACCCCACTACACCAAAAATAATAAATACCTGAAAAAACGTGATGATGATGTACTATCTCTAGCTGGTTTGGCTACGGCAGAGATGATTGGGATCAGAAATTTTTGGCTGTGCTATGGGCGCACCGCACAACTTGCAAGTGACTGGCATGACACACTCCATTCAGATTGGTTTAAGACAAAGAATTTTTTGTGCCGATGGAGTATATTGTGTCAATCCTAATAATTGTCGCGCTAACAGAAATGACCGACGTAGATGTTGTCAAACAAAGGTTGTTGCAGCTCGTTCAGATGGAAGAGGAATGCTTCGTTGAAGGATTTCATCAAAACATAGAGAAGAAAAGACAGAAAGCATGGCATGATAGCCATGCCAGAACTAAACTCATTGATGTTGCTGGCAATGTTGTTGGGGATCCAGATAATAGAAGAAGAACGAGGCCCTAGTATCATAATGAACATGTTCCACTCTCTCACAAAGATTCGCTACCTACAGAGTGGTGCAACAAAATTCTAGAGAGATGCTACTTGATGATGAAGATTGATCCACAATTTGGCCCACTGATCTACAAAATCGATCATTTCATTCCTCCTCCAGAAAGAACAGACAAAAGAAACAATTAGCATATCAGAAGAAGATGGAGAATTTTTTCACAAGTTTTTGCTCAGAGAGAAAATTTCTCTCAAGTATAGAAGCTTATTTCCTAACTACCTCCTTATCTTGAGGGGGGTTTTCCCATGAGGTTTTCCCCGTTTTCCTTATTTTAGTCATTTAGATTGTATGGGTGAATTTTGGCCTAATTGTTAGGGCCCAAGTTGTCCAGAGTTAGGATTAAGAGGGGGTGTTAGGATTAATTAATCATCCTTTGTCCAATATAGTCTATTTGGTCATATTTCCTAACTTAGTAAGTTATTATCATTGTACTAGAGTATGGGGGACACACCTAGAGGTTATTTTCCACTTACTGCATGTGCATGCATGAGTTTATGTGCCTCTAGGACCAATCCCTACATTGTAGGATCCCACTCTAAGTTCCACCAGTAGCATCCTTCAATTGGTTGTGGTAGGTAAGCAGTTATGTTGAGTTATCCTCTAGTTACATTCAATTAGATCACTATCAGTTGTCCTAGTGCCAGTTTTTCATGCATGCAATGAAAGTGGTGCCTTTTGTCCATCTACCTCATCAATTCACTGATTGTAGACTTTTTAGACATCTGAAGTTAGACTAGTGAGATCCAACTATGATTTAGACACACTGGATTAATAGATCAGTTACGTTTAGTTGGTAGATTCGAATCCTATCCATAGTATTCGAATTCCATTTATTGTAACAACATTGTATTACTGATTAATGAATGAAGATTAATGTTATGATTATCTCAACAATTCTTGTCCAATTTATCTGAAATTCATGGCATGAATTTCATGTTCAATGCACATTCTCTTTGATTATTCCACTGCATAATTCTTTCCCTACAGCTTTCACATTTTCCTGTACATCAATGGTTCACAAATTTAACACAATTACAACATATGTTAATCTCATAAAACAATTTAGTCACATAAAACATTCAATCCATAAGACACAAGATGTACCCTGGTAAAACCCTCCAAACTCGGAGGATGAAAAACCTAGTAATTATTTGAGTATGGTAGTTAATTGCAGAGAATGGTTTTCAATACATGAGCATATTGCCTGATAAGAGATATAACAGCAACAATAGAGAATAGAGATAACTAGGAACATTGTATGAGCCTTGCCAAGTGCATATCACTTTAATGACAAGATTTTAATTACACAGAAGAAGAGGTAGAGAATGGTTCCATGCTTTTGGTGCACTGTGTGAACTAATTAATTCACCATACCCAACATTAGCACCTACCTAGTCTTGGTGTCAAATTGGCATTCCGAATTCTCTTCCATGTAGAAGATATGTGCCTTGCTTCTTTCACTTGGAGTTAACTGCCTTTAATTGAATGTGAACTGACTGAACTAAATGTGAGCTTGATTGAACTGAACTCAATCATCAACGGATTGCTTGAGCACTAGTTAGGAGTTTAACATAATGTCTTTATTGTTGCACAATCAGTGCTATCCACAGACAAACACTTTGCATAAATCAAGGAGAGATTCCTTAATTAACTAAAACTTGTTTTCCACAATTGATGCTTAACTGATGTTTCGGTAATTCAAGTTCACTAAAGGTCTGTCATAGGCAATTCAAATCCTTACTCTTTCTCTATTCGTAGGTTTTCGAGAATCTACCACAATAAAGTAATGATGGATAACCTTTCCTTCCTATTGTTCTGGATCTTGCTCGACCTCCACATCTGTTGGGATCATATCTCATCTACTTTTAGCAATCTTCTCAACCTTCCCATTTCACATTTTCCTATAAATCAATCCTTGGGCCATGAGTGGAGAGAGAGGAGTCTATAGCAAGTATATGCTGGATGAATTTCCCCAGACTATTAGATTCTTGGTGTGCTTCATTTCAATGCAAGAGTGACATGTTGGAATAGGATGAACCTATTGGAACTAGACTACAACGCCAAGGATTTATGGTTGTATCTTATTTTTGTCATTTTTTATACAATGATGCATTCCTTCCCATAAAC